>WBMY01010809.1:134945-149945 GCA_013397315.1 Donacobius atricapilla | reverse complement strand
CAGGTGGATCCCGCTCGCTCCCTCCTTCCCGAGCCCCCGGCCCGGGGGTTTCATCGCCCTTGTCCCCGGGCCGACCCGAGCCCCCCGCTCCTCCTCAGGGCCCCCCGCAGCCGCCTCGCTCAGCGCCGTGCGCGCTGTTCCCTCTCTGCTTTTTGGGGGGTCGCTGCCGCTTATCCGTAGTTTTAAGCTGTTTGTCCCCCAATGTTGTCGGTTTGAGAGGGAAGTAGGACGCGAGCACCTGTGTAAGAGGTTTTGGTGTAAGTTCACACAAGAGTGGGGATTCCTGCTTCCCCCCCTTCCCCGTTTTTTTTTTTTTTTTCCTTTTTTTTTCCTCTTTTTTTGGGGATGTTGTGTTGTGACCGCTGGTAGGAGCCACTGGACCAGCCCTGGAGAATGTTTTAGCAGACTTGAGGTTTTCCCCCCTTCTTTCCAGTAAAACAAATCCTGGTGTTGAGGCTTGTCCATTGCTTGTGGTCTGGCAAAGTTTTCCAAACAGTGCTACTTACATCTTCTGTTTCCAACTCCAGAACCGTTTCACTTCCTGCTGCTGGGGCTGGTTTTCTAAAGGAAACAGCCTGTCCTGTGTGTGCAGGTTTTTAGGAAAAGCCCTTCTCTCCCTCGGCAGCGCACGGAGGGCTGTTCCCAGCCCCTTGGCTCGTGTGCCTGCCGAGGACCACCGGCACTGTGCAGCTGAATTGTGCCTTGGGGACTGACGAGCGCTGGAAGGAGCTTGGCTGTGACTCCCCTATTAATCCCCGCCGTGCTGGTATCTGCTCTAGAGCGGCAGGTAACTCGTTCCAGCTCCTTCTGGGATTTCTCTCTTGGCTTGTAGAGGTTTTAACTTAAGAAGGGACGTTCCGAGCCAAGGGCAGTGTCTGCTGTCTGTCCCGACCGCTTTGCGTTTCTCGGTGTCCTGGTACAGCTGCTGTTTCTGATTTGAGCCTCCCTCCCTGGCAATAAGGAGGGGAGAGGAGATGCTGCCAGATGTGCACCCAGCCAGATGTGCGCTCCAAGTGCTCCGGGGCTGCTGTGGTGTGCAGTGGAGTTTGCTTATGCAAAGCATCCTTGTCTCTGGGTAAAGCCCCAGTGAAGCAGCAGCATCTGCTGCTGACCCCCTCCTTGTTCTTCCTAGAGCAGGGGTCGCACTTGCTGAGCTGCTGGGGGCACTGGGAACGGTCAGTGCTGAGATCCCCGGTCCTGGTAATCCACAGTGAGATCTGGCAGGTTTGTGGGGAAGAGCTGAGCCCTCCTCACTGTGGAGTTCTGTCTGTTGATGAGGAAAGAAATCCCACCTGGTGAAAGCTGGATGTTCCTACAGAACTCTGCAGGTGCCCTGGGAAGGCTGGTATTGATCTTTTTTCCTTACGGATGAGCTGCTCCAGGTGAGCCAGCACATCCGTTCTTTCTGATAAACCCGTGCCAACAGCTTGGCTGCATCACCCGAGCTAGAACACACCCTGCAGGTAGGGAAAGGGGTGCTTCTTTTGAGTCCCAGGCATCACTTTTTGGTGCCTTGCTGGCCCCTCTGGGTGCTGCCATCCCTGCGGAGGAGGTGGTGGGGCACAGAGCGAGGCTGTGCGAAGCAGATGTCACGCTGTGGGTGCAGCTTGGCTGCTCCCCGCCGCAGTCTGGAGGGGGGATAGGGACAGCTGTGGATGATCCCTTCCCCCCCAGCCCCAATGTCTTATTTCAGGGAAAGAATTCCGCGTCTCCAAATGTGTGGCCTGGTGGGGAATTAGTGCCCAGGGACAGGAATGGGGCACGGTTACACGATAATGAGATTGTGTCAGCATGGAGTTATGTCTGTGCCTGTCCCGGGGGGCGGCAGGGAGGGATGCTGGGCTGGGAAGACCTGGCTGGAGGCTCCTGCTTCCCTGGAAACCGGGCTCTGGTGTTCTTGGAGGGATGCACCAGCAGCCAAGTAGGAGAAATGCCCTCTGGAAGCGGAGTTTGGAGTGTGTGCGGCAGCTAAAGCCGCGGTGCGGGTGGGGCTCTTGCTGCTGTTTTGCTCCATCCCCGAGCGCTGCCTGACTGGGAGACGTGCGGAGGGTGGTGGTGCGTGGAGGGAGAGACAGATTTTCCTTTCCTCTGAGGGGAATTCTGCGTGCTGCTGCCCTCTCCTCCCTGGAGCAGGTGCCAGCGTGACCCGGGGATGCTGGTGTGCAGCACCGAGACCCTGCAGGCTCCAGCTCAGGAGGGATTTCCAGGGGTTTTCCTCAGCCCTAACTCCCCGGAAAGAGCTGGGGGAGCCTGGCTGCAGGGATGTGGTGATGCTACACCTCCAAAAAACCTCGTCTGATAAGGAACCTCTCGGCAGAGAGGTGAAAGCTCGTCTGCAGAAGCGAGCACGGCGCTGCTGGCTTTTTGCGCGCTGCGAGCTGCCCCTCGGGGAGGGAGGATGGTGACGGCGCTGGTGGCTGAATCTTGGGGTGGGATGACTGCGGGAGAGGCTGAGCCTGCACCAGAGGGGGAGGCATTGCCTCGGCATCGGTGTCCGGGATGCGCTGGCTGCTCCAGAAGCGAGGCTGCTTTTGTGTCCGGCCACGGCCTCTGCAGCTGGGCTGGCTGAACGCTGATTTTTCACCGTATTCCAACTGGCTGCTGGCGGGAGCTTTGGGAGCAGCCCCGGGCTGCCGGGATCCCTGAGAAAGCCTTGCATTTCAGTTTTCCTCCCTGCTCGGCTTTCCCGGTGCTCCGCGCGTGGGCATCCCCCCTGCCTCCCTTCCCTCTCTCGCCGGTGTGGCTGGGGGCGGTGGAAACGCCGGAGCGGCATCTGGGAATTGTGTTGGGGCTTGCGTTCCCGGGCTTTGGAGGTGGCAGGTGACGAGATTAGCCACGCTGGGGTGACAGGGCGCCCGAGGAACTTCAATCCTGCTGTGCCCTGCGCTGGTGGGAAGGCAAACCAGCCTGCAGGAGCTTCTGCTTTCCTGAGCTGCCTGATCCATGGATCCGAGGTGACCCAGGCCATAAATCACCCCCCCCTCCTCCATTTCTGGGGGTTCTGATTTAGGGTCTGATTCAGTTCTGATGCGCCTCTTAAAAAAAAAATTTTTTTTTTTAAATTCTTGCTGGAAGAAGCGTTTTTCCTGCAGGTTGGGATTTGCTCTGCTTTCCCTCGGTGGGGGGAGGAGAGCAGAAGGATCCCAGCCGCTCTGCCCCCTCTGCAAACACTTGTCAAGACAGTAGTAATGTTACAAGTGGCTCATGCTTACATAGTGTTTATATTGACAGATTGCAATGTTCTGCATAAATGTAAGTGATCCGTCCCCTGCACGCAGGCAACAGGAACCCTCAAATGCTCGCGGGGGGGAGAGGGAGGGAGGGGAAGCATAGCTTGCCCTAATTTACCGACACGCCGCTCCCCGGAGCTGCGCTGGGCGGTTCGCAGTGTGGGAAGCGCGGGGTATTTTTATTCCCTGGGGCAGGTGCAGAATAGGTGCCCTGCTCCGCCGCGGGACTGAAACCCCGTCGTTGGGGGTGCGATTTTTGGCAAGGGGGGGGGGCTTGGAGAAGAGCGGGGTGTCGGCCTGGAAGGGCTGATCGGGGTGAGACGGCACCGCCAGCTCCCATGTGGCGTCGGCTGGAGTGTCACCTCCAACAAAAGCAATCCCGTGGGGTCTGCCACCCGTTTTTCCAGCCCGTGGGACACTCCTGGCCATGACCCGGCTGTGACAGGTCCTGTCTGTCTGTCCCTGTCGCTGCAGGGTGGCGTGCGGGCGCATAGCCACAACCTGCGTGTTCTTTCTCCAATAAAAGCAATCCCATGGGATTTGCTGCCCATTTTTCCGGCCTGTGGGACACCCCTGGCCATGACCCGGCTGTGACAGGTCCTGTCTGTCTGTCCCTGTCGCTGCAGGGTGGCGTGCGGGCGCATAGCCACAACCTGCGTGTTCTTTCTCCAATAAAAGCAATCCCATGGGATTTGCTGCCCATTTTTCCGGCCTGTGGGACACCCCTGGCCATGACCCGGCTGTGACAGGTCCTGTCTGTCTGTCCCTGTCGCTGCAGGGTGGCATGGGGGCACACAGCCACGACCTGCGCGCTCCTCCCGAGGCACCTGGCGTGTGCGAGATGGAGCAGCCCGAAAAAAACCCCAAAACCTGGCCTCGGCTGGCGAGGCAGGAATGCGGCAGGCCAGCAAACCCAGCCGGAGAGCACGGCTTGGCCATCCCGCCCGCAGCGCTTCTGCCGCTCCCCCTGCCTCTCCCGCGGGCTTTGAGGGGCTGCGCTCGGGCCTTTCCTCGGGGGACTGGAAGGGTTTGCCTGGACTGTGCGTGGGTTTGGAATTTTTTTTTCTCCCCCCTGCCTTGCTGTTTTGGGGCTGGGCGAGTTGTCGCTGCTGCCTGGCGTGGCTCCCGAAGTTGGCCTCTCTGGGTCAACTCGAAGCGGTGTTTGAGCTCCGTTCCCTCGGGAAGAGAGCCCCGTGCCCAGCAGCGGCGTTGGCTTGGAAGGTGCTTGCAGGTGGCCCTGGGTTTGATGAGGTGCCACAAGGGCGGGGACAAAGCTTAGGAAAAACAACTGTGCCAGGCACGGATCTTCATCCGCGCGGAGCAGGATTTGTCCCAAATCCGGCTGGGAAGTGCCTGGAAGCTCCTGCTGCCTGCAGAGGATGGAGCAGCGTTAACTCAGGCAGAAATGAGTATTTTTTTGGCTTAAGCAGTGGGTTGACCACACTGCTTGACGTTATGGAACCACTGCCTTGTGCCTCAGTTTCCCTCACCTGGAAACGTTCCTCTCTGAACTCAGGTTCACGATGAGCACCGACCGTTGCAGCCTCCGTGTACAAATGCTGCTTTTTTCTTTTTCCCAGCGCTGTAAATGACACCATGGAGGGGGAAAATGGGTTGTTAGGAGAAAATTGAGTGGATACCTGGCAAAGCAGGAGGCTGGTGACTTCCTTTAGCCTGACTGGTGATGCAGAACCAGAGACCAGGAATCCACAGGACTCTGTTCTCCTGCTGAAAGGGCCTGGTCAATGATTAACTTGATTTCTGGAAGCTGCTGACAACAATAAAAGGGAGTCCAGCCCCACAACCCCAACACAAAAAGCTCCAGAGTGTTTAATAATTAAAGGCGTTGTGCTTTATCGGGGTAATGAGAATCGCCTTCAGGCTTATTCGGTGGCAGGTAATTGAATTAGGCTGTGGGATCAGGAAGGGGGAGCAAGTTAAGTGGAAAGTCTGGAAGACTGCACGGAGAAGCCCTCTGTGATGCTGCTTAGTCTGAATCTTTCTGACCAGAGCAAGTTTTGTCAGTTTTTGCTGCTTTCTTCATTTTTTTTTTTCCTGTCGGATTAATTAACTGTGCTGGCAGACTTGGCGCAGTTGCCTCTTGGAGAATCATGGAATGGTTTGGGTTAGAAAAGATTTTCTAGTTCCACTCCCTGCCATGGGCAGGGTCACCTTCCACTATCCCAGGGTGCTCCCAAGCCCTGTCCAGTCTGGCTTTGGACACTGCCAGGGATCCAGGAGCAGCCACAGTTTCTGTGGGCACCCTGTGCCAGGGCCTCACCACCCTCACAGGGAAGGATTTCCTCCTAATACCTCATCTAAACCTGTTCTTTTTCACTTTAAAACATTCTCATTTACCCTATCACTACCTACCTGTGTAAAAAGTTCTCCCTGTCTCTCTTGTAGATGTTCCTGGCCCAAGGATGGTCTGTTCCATTCCCCTTGTTTAAGGACATACTGAGAATGTTGTTATTTCTAATAAATGTTGATATTTAAACATCCTTTAGGATTTTTTTAATGGAAAATGTGGGTCAGAAGGAACTGCTGAACTTTAGCTGTTGTGGGGGTGGCTGGGCAGCCAGAGGAGATGCTGGACCAGTGAACATCACTGCTCTTTCCACAGTACGAGGCATTCGTGGTCCAGAGCAGCACAGGGGTGGTGAGACATAGAAATCTTGTCTCAGCAGAGCTAAAGACTGGATTTGCCTTCCCGGTCTCCTGTCTCCTCCCTATGCCTTGATGCCTTCTAAGAGGGAGTTAGTTTGGAAGGGGATTTTGAAGATGTTAAATCAGAATATCCCCACTGAGGTGGCCACCAGGAGTGGGAGGACTTCTGATGCCAGAAGCTCCGTGTAGATCCTCTCTGCTCCAGCTACATGGAATAATGTGGCCCCTTCAGGGCTTGGATTCTGTGGCCACCTGAGTTCTGTAGAAGAGAAGGGGGTCAACTCTTCCCCTGATGCTTGAGGAGAGGACGTGGTGCCTTGAAAGTGTCTTGATCTGCTCTCTCTCAATTTCTGAGCCTGTGGTTCCAGCTGCCTCCTGAGAGACCCCTCTGGGGTGGGATGGCACCAAGTTCATGCTGAAACCTTCTCTTAGACACCAGCTTGGTGGTGACCCAACTTCCAGGGCTTTGCTGGAGCGAGCCAATAACTCTCCTGGACCTGGTTTTCCAGCCTGAAACCCGCTGAGCCTCTGGCTTCCCTCCGCACTGAAGCAGCCCCTTCTCTCTGCAGCCAAAACAGCTCTCTCGTGGCTTGTCGTGTGTTCATACAATTGGTTCCCTGACCTGAGGAGCCCTCGAGCCCAGGACTTGTTGTTTGCACTCTTAAATGCTCCTGGGGGGCCGCTGCTCCTCCTGCAGAACGTGGCTGCAGGTCCTGGACCAACATGAGCCAGGTAGGATCTGTTTTCCTGCCTTTTTCCAGAGCTCAGGAACCAGCTTGGGCCAAGCTGAGAGGACCCAGAAATTACTAGGATTATTGTTATTATGGAAAGGGTTAACCCTTTAGAAGCTTTTTTTGACGTCAAGATGCAAATTTTTTTCCTCTTCTCCTGTTTGTGGCTGTGCTTTTTAAGGTTCCTTCAGCTGGTGGCTGTAAGTGCTAATGAGCCTTATCTCTCCAGATACTGTCATAAAACACACTTATGAAGTTTATCAGCTCGGCAAACTTTACATTTTATTGTAACGTGTGTTTGCACTTCCCGAAGTGGAACAGGGAGTATTTTGACTCCATGGATAAACACAGCAGTTACAGGATTTGCTGGAGCTGATAGAAAAATCTATCCTGATTTTTTTTTTATTTTTTATTTTTTGTTGCTGTTCCCCCCTCAGCTCTTACCAAGAGCTCTTGTTTCAAATGGATCAAGCAGCTCCTGATTGTGCTGTGTAGCCTTCCAGCCTGTTATTATAAACCATTCTCTAAGGTGGGGGGAGCATTTTGTTATTTCACTTGCTGAAGGATTTGGGGGAGAAGGGGAAATGACAGGTTTAAAATAAAAAAACTTAACTCTTTTTGTGGGAAGAACGCAGAGCAAAACCTCTTTTCTCTCCATCCACCACAGAGCATGCAAACTCAGCAGTGTCTGACAGTAGTGCTGAGTCTGGAATACAGCATGGAACACCCAGTTCCTGTTGATTCCCAGCAGGCTGGATGGGAGCTGGCAGGAATTTCATGAGCAGATTCATTTGGCCTAGCTGATTAAAACACCATTAATTGGGCAGCCAAACACAGTTGTGGAGTTTGGGGCAGCACTTGCTCTGATTTCTACGTTTGCCGCAAGCTGGATGGAGGGATTTCCCAATTGGAGCAAAGCTTTTCTTTCTTGGAAAAAACTTCTTGGAGTCTTCCAGAGAGTGAAGCAGCAAAATCAGCCATGGAACATAGCAGGGGGTGGCTTTTTTTTGTGATGTGGAGCAACAGATGATTTCCCCTAGACATGAGTGAAGCACTGAAGGAGGCCCACAGAGATATCTGAGCTTGGGTTAAAACCCTCCCTGAGTGCTGGCTGAGGCAATCCTGGGAGCAATGGATGGACGTGTCGTTGCAGGACACGAAAAAATGGATGACTTTAAACACCTTTTAGGAGGTGAAGAACATAAAGCAGGGTTTTTTGTTTAATTCTTACTACTTTCTATAAGGTGTTCTGATGCAGACTTAACATGATTGGTGAACAGAAATGATACTTCTTTAATCTCATTGGTTAAACGAGAGAACAGAACTAGAAAGGTGAAACATCACCAGCAGAAAAGATTGTTTTGAGAACGGATCAGTTGTTTACCAAGATTGTTTTGAGAAGAAGCTTTCTCGAGATAGTTTTCCCTTGGGAAAAGGTTAGCAGCTGCTGGCAGGCTGAAATCCCTCAGACTCAGAAATATCAGGCCCACAGTGGATGTTTAACCAGAATGCTGGTCTGCTGTTGAAATTCTCTGAATTTCTGTGGAGCAGCCTCCCAGCACAAAGAGAGTCAAGCCACTGCTGTTTTCAAGGCCAAATCCTTCTGGAAGAGGTCAGTTGATGAGCAAAAGAAATAATATTCAAAAATTCCCAGCCTATTTTGAAGTGCACAGGGAGGTGTGTGGCGTCTGACCCCTGGGCGATGCATGGGCGGTGACACGGGTGGCCAGGATGAATTGTTCTGACTCACAGAGCCCACGGCTTGGCACTGGGATTTCTGCTTCTGGATCCTCAGCATCTCTTAACTCTGGCCATGGAGAGACCTCAGAGCTCCTTCCAGTGCTTTGAGGGGCTCCAGGAGAGCTGGAGAGGAACTTTGGGAAGGCATGGGGAGACAGGGCACAGGGAATGGCTTCCCTCTGCCCAAGGGCAGGATAAAACGGAGTATTGGGAAAAAATTCATGGCTGGGATGGTGGGGAGGCCCTGGCAGAGGTTCCTAAAGCAGCTGTGGCTGCCCCTGGATCCCTGGAAGTGTCCAAGGCCAGGTTGGACACTGGGGCTTGGAGCATCCTGGGATAGTGGGAGGTGTCCCTGCCATGGCAGGTTCTTCTTGTGACTTGCTGGGATTTTTGTAGCCTTCCCTCACCCGTTCCTAAAAGGAAAAACACAGAGGCATCGCTGTGCCCTGTTCCTCATGGCTTTCCCTGCAGCTAATTCCCATTGCAGACCTCGGTGGGAACCCCTGTTGTCAACGCCTGCTGAGTTGGGGGCATGATTAGTCACTGTTTCAGTATCCTCCTTATCATCTCTTCTCTACAACATTGCTTTATTTTTATTTATTTTTTTTTATTGATGACCTGGTGTTTGGTATTGCAACAAAACAAAGCCAGGCAGCCCTGGGGGTGCAACTGCACTTTTTTTTTTTCTTTAGAGGTTGAGCTGAAGATTTTAGGTGAAGGTGGTTCCCTGCAGAGGACCCTGTGAGGTTTTCCAGTTCTGTTTTAGGGTCACTATCAGCAAACATCTCTCTCTCCAGAGGATCCAAGGTGTGAAGTTTAATTTTCTGGCTGTTGGATGGTTCTCCTTGCCTGTGGCTGAAGCTGGGGTTGGGGTGGCCTCATTTTGCCCTGGTGACCATGCAATGCCCCACTTGGGATCCGTGGGAGATCCCTGGCAGCTGACTGCTCTAGGGGTGAGATTTTTGGGGTGGATTTACTGTGCTGGGCCTTGGCGCTGGAGCTCCTCACTGCCTGCAGGATGGGTGATGCCTTCAGTTTTATTTCCATGTGTTTCAGGCTCTGTGCTGCCCAGGGCTGCAGCTCCGAGCTCACACTCAGTGTCACTCAGCTCTCTGCACACAGCACGGACACAAAACAAATCCTTCTCCTGCTGCACACCAAGGACAGCTGGGACAAGTGTTCAGGCCCAAAAGCACCAACAAGGCCGGGCTGGAGGGAGGAACAAGAAGGGTGGGACTGCAGAACCTGGAGCTGCAATTGGACAATTAAACCCCAAGATACAAAAGGACCAAAACTTATCAAAGTGTGAGACCTCGTGACTGTGTGTCCATTTTGGGTCCATTTTGGGTCCACCTTGGGTGTAGCCCTGGCCAGGCTCTTGTCCTGCCCAAGATGTGGCCTTAGAGGCCTTTTAATAAATATCTGCTTTATTCTCTAGCTCTGTCCAGTCTCTGCTCCAGCTCAGCCTTCCCAAGGCATCAAGGGCTGTGGTCTTGTTTGCAGGAGCTCTGCCAGGTTCGTGCAGGGAATTTGCTTCCCCCAGATTTTGCTTTGGGTTCAGGGTCTCCTGATTGCTGCAGAGAACCAGTCAGTCGTGTCTCCCATGGCTCCAGAGCCTCTCTCAAGGCTCTGAGGAAGAGTGGGTGAGGGCTCATCAGACCAGGCTTTGAAAAATACTCAGATAATCAAAGAAAATATGTTTCCACTTGAGTTTAACATGGACAGGCTGCCATATTTTGCTGTTTCTCAGCTTCTTCCCATCCTGCTTGAGCCTCAGCCCATCCTGGCTTGGGAATCTGGGAGCCAGCTCAGTGATTGCACTTGGGATGAGCATCCACCTTGGACTGGATCCTCTGGTGTTGGCTGCAGAGCCTCTCCCAGGGCAATCCATGACTTCAGGGGAGCTTTCCCAGTTCAGGAACACAGTGTTCAGCTGCTTTCCAGTGCTACCCATCTCCTCTGACAAGAAACCCAATCCTGCAGCCCAAACCCCTCTGGGGACAGTCCACCAGAACTGATACTTGATTTAAAAGAACTGACTTGTTCGGCTTAATCTAGACAAAATTCTTTTCCAGCCCTAATCCTCTCCCAGTGTAAGGTGAGATCTTGAAATACCTGGCAAACTCAGAGCTCAGCTCTCTCTCTCTGCATCTCTGGGCCTCTCTGCAATCAAAGGTGAGGGGGGTAGGGGCATTTTCAGCCCCTGCCAAAGATAAATCTCCCGCTGGTAGCGAGCGGGGAGCTCTTTCCCGGTCTGTGGTTAACAAGTTGATCTGACTGGCCAGAGGTGAAGCAGCCACTTGAGCTGAATTACAGGGTCTGACCAAAGATCCAACACTTCCTCTGGCTCATTAGCTCAGCTGTGTTGCATCCCTGGGGACTATTTCTATCTTCTGGCTTGTCCCATGTTGACTCTGGAAATCCGGAGGCTTAGCATGAGTTTGGAGAGAGGACTGGAGCTGAAGAGCTGCCCTTGGGAGGGTGTGAGCAGGACTGAGGAAGGCTTTGAGCAGTCCCTGTGGTCAGTGTTATGAGCTGTGATGTCCATACTGGTTTGTGGAGCCGAGGAAAACGTGTTTGCAGGCAGAGTCCTGCCTCCCTGCAAGGTGCAGGGGCTGGGCTAAAGGGCCGGTGCTTGGAGGGGAGTGGGGCCAGGCATCATCCTGAGCCTGCAGGGGGATCACCAACCCGTGCAGAAACAGCTCTGATGTTGTGCAGATGCCTTAAAAGCGGCTGCAGTGCCTGTGGGGGGTTGTGTGTTCCCAGCGCGTGGACTGGGCTCAGCAGGGCTGTCCCAGGCTGGGAGGTACCAGGGCAGGAGAAGAGCATCCTCCCTCAGCACCACGTCCCTGGGGCTGCTCATGGAAAATCTGAGAGCTGGCCCTGGGAGGGAGCTGAGCTGAGCTGACAGCCTGGCCTGGGCTGACTCACTGGGACAAAAACGCCTCAGTTTGGGGCTGCACAGGCTCCCTGACCCCCTTACACCGGGGCTCTGGGTGGGTTTTTGCCAGGGGTTGGATCTGCCCCCTCACGGAGTGGGGCACCTTGTTGTTGTTAGACGCACACACACACACGCTGACTTTGGTGAGAAGGTATGAGCTGTTTATTACAAAATCTGATTCTAGTTTTATAATATTTCTACAAAGGCCAGGGACTGGGGGAGAAGGTTGACACCTCTCCCCATCCCATTGGTCAGGACAACTGTCCATCAGCTGTCCGTATCTCTAATACAACGAATGTAAACTACCTTGATTTAAGGAAAACATTGCTTCTATTTATAACACCCGTGTGTGAGAAACAACGTAAGAACTATGAAACTGTGAGAGACAAAAGGCTGAAAAATCAGGGCGACATCACCTTGTGGTGAGGAGTTGAGGGGTGACCCCTCTGCTCGCAGAGCCCCCAGAGAGCCAGGACTGAGGTGAGCGGCTCGCAGGGATGCTCTGCTGCTGCTGGGCTCATCAGGGGCAGAGCAGGGACAGGTCGGTGGCCTTGTCCAAAGAGCTGCTGCTCCCTGCCTGCATGGGGCTGTTCGCTCTGCTCCCAGAGCTCTCTGGAGGCTTTTTCCCTTGCATTTGATTGAAGAGGCTCTACAGCTGGTGTCTGACCCCTGTGGATGTGTTCAGTTTTACCCCGTTGTGGGTGAAGGGAGCAGAGATTGCTCGGGGTCTGCGCGGCTTTGGGATCTGCTTCTGCTGTGGCACGGGATTGTTCTCACCGTGAGCAGGCTCTGAGCTGAGTCAGGGGTTTGCTGCACATCCTTTGCTTCTTCTTAGAGCCCCAAAAGGCTGTTGGGCTGTGGCTTACATTTGAAAATATCTTCAATATGTCCCTGACAAAGCAGAGCCCGCTAGGTTGGAGTTTTCCTCCTCTTGTTGCAGCAAGAAATGGGATCCAAAGGCAAATTTACAGGAATCTTCCTGCTAAGCTGGTGAGGCCTGAAGTGTTCAAAAGCAGGAAACGCCAAGCTTCGGCCCACGAGGCCTGGCTGCAAAACAAGATGAGCATTGCAAGCTTCATTTTTGGGGCGCAGCGTTGCACCTGCTCGCCTTTTCCTGAGCCTGGCTGGGAGATGCGTGGCTGGATTTCCAGGGCAGCTGCTGCCTTTGCTTCAAGCACCAGCCACACGTTGCTCTCGCTCCTGTCAGCTGCCCCAGCTCCTCTGTTTGTGTGCCTAAAACTTGAAGGCTGGGAGAAGGAAGAAACCTGACCAGTGCAATGGAAACCTTCAATTCCCCGCGGTCCCAGGAGGAGCAGAGAGCAGCTCCGGGCTTGGAGCTAGGAATGAACTCCGTTCGTACACTGCCTCGCCTCTCCGGGAGGAGCGGCAGCCAGGAAAAATATCAACAGTTCCATTAAAAAGTCTGCTGGTTTGCTAAAGTAGTGGAATAAACATACCTGTAGGTAAAACAGCCTGAACCGCACAGGAAACATTAACGGGAGCGAACACACGCAGCCTCGCCGCCTCTCCCCGTGGATCTCCCCGACAAAAAACACTGCATCCATGGCGATGGGGACATCAAACAGCAGCTGGGGGGATTATTCTTAGCTGGGGAAGAGCTGGCTTGCATGAAACAGGGGCTCCGTGGTTTCCTAGAAAGGCAAAACCTGGGCTGAGCCTGCCCTGTGCTGCTGCGGGGTCTGGGGAGGGGGAGGACCTGGAGCAAAAACTCAGGCAGGATGTGGTTTGGAGTGCTTGGTAGCCCTTTGTTTGATTTTTTTTATTGCCCTTCTTAGCTTCCTGATCCCCGTTTCTGTGGGAATTGTGTGGGGCTGACCTGCTTTTGCTCTAAAGCAGTGGAAAAGCTGGGCTGAAAACCAGTGGGAAGTGGGAAACACCCTGGGAGCTGGCAGAAGAGCGGGGTGGGTGTGGTAGCGCTAGATGGGGCATCCAAGCACCCCCAGCCGTCAGTGCAGGGTGGAGTTGGCCCCTTCCCACCTGCCCTGACCCCAGATCCATCCTCTGAGCCCTTTGGGACAGGGGGAACGGAGGGAGACCCGTATTTGATGTGAGGCTCGAGTGGGAGATGCTGCCAGCACTCCTCGGGCCAGGGAGTTTCCCATAAAACCCAACTTCTCCTTGGCCATGCCCAGCAAATGGGGTCTGCCCGGAAAACCCACGTGGGAAATGCCTTTGGTTGCAGCCAGGTGGCACCTGTCAGGCACAGGGAGACATTTCTATTAGTGCTCGTATTGGAGTGTTTTGGATCCCTCCCAGGCCTGAGCTGTCCTCCCCGGGGCAGATTGATGGGATTATTGCATGCTAGAGACAGTCCCTGTGCTCCCAGGCCTCATCTGCGCGGCCACTTAGCACGACTAATCTGAACTGACTTTTAAAGTGGATTAGTTCAATTACTCTTAACTAGCCCCGGTGGAAACGCTCTCCTCGGGGGGATTAAAGATCCTTAATTCACTTCAACAGACTTGATTTCAATGCAAAGCAGGCTAAACTGAATTAAGGGCACTTCAGGGCCTCGTTTGGAGGAAGCACTCCAAAACTCAGATGTGGTTTAACCACCCCACTTTGCATTCCCGGGCGCGCTTCATTCCAGTTCAGCGTTGCTGGAGTGTCCCCTTACTGGTGACTAATATAGGCAGCCTCAGAGAGAAAGCTGCAAAGGCTTTTTACCTCAGCTGATGTGTGAACCACCTCCTCTGAACCCCTCCTGCATCTGCTGAGCCACTGCTTAAAATCGGTGTTTCAGAGGTGTTTACTCTGCTTAATTTTTTTTAACTTCTGTTTTCTTTTCCGGATTTTTTTTTCCCCTTTAACTCTTCAAAGCTCCTTGCTTTTCACTTAAAAATGCGAGGCAGTGAGTCACACATCAGCTTTTCCCTGCTGTCCTGAGGTCTCTGGATGAACTGAGAATACTTGACCAACACTCCTCCTTTAGCTGCGGAGTTCCTCTCCAGCTGAGGGTGGGCTGTGGTTGTGAAAGACTTTCTGGCCCCAGTTTTCCTGGAGTTTTTGTGAAAAACAGTCATTCCATGTGGTGCCCTGGATTTGGAGGGAGCTGGGTGGGACAGGGCTTTTCCTCTGCACTTGAAGTGTTGGATGATGTGGGTGTGGAGGAGAAGAGGGGAATCCTGCCAATGCCAGGGAAGATCCCTGAGGGGAAAAATATCATGACTTTTTGGGCTTTTTTTTTTCCCCTTCATGATGGTCGTAAACATTTTGACTCTGAAGGGGAGAAGAGGTAGCACTGACCCCTCTGCAGATGGGGCTCTCCACCCCTTGTCCTCACCCCTACACCCCGTTCTCTGATCTAATATCATCCTGACCCCTTGCCCTTCCCGTGAGACCCCTGCTTTGGATCCGGATTTAATCCCCGAGGAGCAATTTCCAGCAGGTTGTGGAGGGAATGGCTGCTTGGCACAGCTCTGCCACCTTCCCTTTCAAAGGACAGGAAGGGTTAAACCCAGTGACTGAAATGAGTGCCAGCATTACTCTGGGTAAGGCTCCTCCAGCGTGCCAGAGCAAGGTTTATTTTACTAATAGCCCTGTGTAACTTCACCCTCCCCTCCTGCTCAGGATATTTCAGCTCCTCTCCTCGGTTCAGCATCACTTCAGAACTGGGGGAGCAGTTTGGGTGGCCACAGCAGCAGCTGGCAGCCGTGCAAGGATTTTTTTT
>WBMY01010809.1:92344-124072 GCA_013397315.1 Donacobius atricapilla | reverse complement strand
AAACAAAAAAACAAGTATGTGCCGAACTCAGCAAGTATCCTGGGGGTGTTCACCTGGAGTGTTGGCCAGGTTACGTCTGGCTGAGGTCCTTGCCAATATCCTGTAGTCCAGTCACACTCAGAAGGTAGCTGAGGTCTGTTAAAAACATCAGTATCGATCTGTTTGTCCCCTCTGATTAACCCCAGCGTCTGCTTCCCTCCCACAAAACTGGGCCTGGGTGCAGCCCGTGGAGGAAGGCGATGGTGAAGGAGCATCAGGAGGTTGAGGGCTGATGTCCACACTGATTGTGCTTTCCCTTTTCCTCTTGCTGGGACAGGCTGAGGTGTGGGGGGCTTTCGGGGAGCCCCAGGGCAAGGGCAGCGCTCAGGGGGTGGCAGGGAGGGAAGGACCACGCAGTGCCCCTGAATCTGGAGCAGAGGAAGGGTTCGTGGTGTTGGTGACTTCCTGGGAAACCTGTTCCAGGATGCAGCAGCAAGAACAGATTTCCCCTGCACCGGTGGCTCATCCTTACCCGAGTTTGAAACCTTGGCCAGGGCTGCTTTGTTTAGCTGGAGATTTGACCCTTGAAGTCCCATTTGAGGCTCGAGAAGGCTCAGGACTGCAAGGCTCCTTCAGGAATTCATTCACAGGACACCTTTTGTCACGGGATGTTTCCTGCAATAGCCCTTTTGAGTGTCTTCCTGGTGAGTTTTGTGAGGAATCAGCCTCTGTGCTCACAGGGGATTCCCACAACCGGTGCTGGGGCTCAGGACGAGGATAAACTTCCACCACCCCATCACCCCAGTGCCTCTCGTGCATCCTGCTCTGCCCAGTGCCCTGAAAGTTTGTTTTTTCACCTGTTTAGTTTTGAAACCTGCCACGAGGATAATGTGACATTAGAGTGGAAAAGCTATCGGGGCCGTGCAGGGGAGGAATTGCAGACCCGTAAACTGCTCCCAAAATAGCTGAGATGATGTGTCAAACCGCCCAACCATCCCAATCCTCCACGAGCTGACCTCCCAGGGATATCTAATAGGGGCTGGTAACGTTGTGAGGGGAGGGGAGAGCTGACCCCCCTCCTCCCTGGATCCACATGCTTGTTTCTAGAAGTTGTCATTTATCCAGAAGTTGACCAAGAGCCAGTCTCTGCTTCCAGCTGGGACCTCCAGGTCCTGGATATAAAACTAGGGCTGGGGAAGGAGGAGGAAGCTCATTCTCCAGTTGTTTTTTTCTGTCCAAATGAACTCGAGGAGCTCTTTGCACTCGCTGTGCTTCCCTCAGAGGTTTTAATTTCGCTTGTGTTGTCTGGAGAGTAAACTTGATTTTTCTCTCTAGCTGCCGTGCTGCTGGAGCGCGTGTGTTGCGCACAGGGATACCTCCAGGCTGCCAGGGAAGCTGCTGCCTTGGCTCCAAGGAGTTTCTTCCCTGCCTGCCAGGCTCTGTGGTCTGGGCAAGGGCAGCTCTGTGGCTGCAGCATCTGCCGGGAACAGAGCGGGCAGTGTTGGGGATGGACAGCACCATTTATCCCACGGATGGGAATAAGGCAGGGAAAGGCTCAGGCCGGGTCCTGCTGCTGCAGAGCTGCTCGGCCATCACCACCCCCCTGCCCAGAGTGGACAGAAGGGCCGGCTGAGGTGTGAGGCAGGCAGATGGGGATGGAGTGGGCAGTCAGATGCGTTGGCTGGCGGCGCGAGAGTGACACTGACACATGGTGGCGGGAGCCGTGCCCGCAGCGCGGCGTGCCCGGCGCTGCCGTGGGTGGGAGCCCTGCTGGCACCCGCGAGCCTCCTGCTGGGACTGCTCCAAGCCCCGTCCAGCCTGGCCTTGGACTCTTCCAGGGATGGGGCAGCCACAGCTTCTCCGGGCAACCTGCTTTTCGCCAGCCAGGAACTTTTTCGTGGCACCTCACCTGGATCTCGTTATTTAAAAGCATCCCGCCCCTTGTCCTGTTCCTTTCTTGTTATCTGTAAAAAGTCTCTCTCTCTCTTTCTTTTATGAGCCCTGGAAGGCCCCAATTGCAAAAATATCAGTGTGGTGTGTGCTTGACACCTCCGGGGCCGTTCATCCAAAGGGTTCCTGAATGCAGGAAGGTTAAATGTCAAATGTCCAAAAGCGTCTTTCAGGGTCAAATCAAAGGTTTCCCCAGACAGACGTGGATCTCTGGGGGATCCAAGGAGAACTGGGAGCAGCGATGTGGCTCCTGACGTGTCCTGCTCGCTCCTGGCAGCCTGTGGTTTGAAGGCTTCCTGAGCCCTCGTGTTTCATCACCCATCTGGATGAACCTCCCTTTCCTGAGTTTATTTAATCCCTTTTGGAGCCTGTTCATCATTTTCGGGCTTCACAACATCCGGTGGCAGCAAGCCTTGACGTTTAATGATGTGCAGTTAGTAAAAAAAAAAAAAAAAGGCTCCCTTCTCAATGTCTGCCATTTATTATTGTTATTTTATTTTATTTTTTTAAAATGTTGTGCCTGGTCTGAGTCAAAAGGTCTGATCCCTGCGCTGCCCTGGGCAGAGTTCTCCCTGTGGAACTTCCAGCCCTGGCTGGATCTGCAGGGTTTGGGTCACGCCTTGTGTCAGGAGCTTGAGCTGCAGAGAGCCAGGAGGATGGGCAGGTGTTTTGGGAGCTGGAATTATCCTTTTGAAGGAATGTCCTTACCCCCCCCGTGTGATGTTTTCTGATTCCTTCTAGGTCAACCTGCTGGAATAAATAAAAAGCAGCCTCAGTGCAAGAAGCAGAGGGAACAAACGTTTAGGGGGTTTTTTTGGGGGGCCTCTTTGTTTAGATTTCAAATGCCAAATAATTTATTCTGTGCAGCTCTTCCCAGATAAGTGAAGGTGGTGAGAAAGACCATGAACTTGGGTTTTTTGGGCTTGGAACAGAAAATCAAAGCTATTTCTGCGGGTTTATAGATAGCATTTTGGCTTCTAGGAATTTGGTATTTATGGTAGGAGCAGATGGAACAGAGCTTCCATGGCGGTTTGTTTGTTTGTTACAAGAAACTCGGACCACTGAGCACCTGGGCCACTTCCTTCGGTCTCCTGTCTTTAAAATCTTGTATAAATTCTTTTGCTGTGTGCTGTCGTGTGATCCATGACATTTGTGGTGCTTCCCTGGCCCTGAATCCCACTAAGAACTGCTCAAAAGCAAGGCAGGGATGATTGTGCATATTTTCTATAAGTGACATCTAGAAATAGCCTTTGTTTTCTATGTCATTTTAGGCCCAATTTTAGATTAAAAATCATGGAATATCTTGAGTTGGAAGGAAACTGCAAGGATTGAGTCCAGCTCCTGGTCCTGCGCAGCCCACCTCAACAATCTGACCCTGTGCCTGAGAGCATGAATTTCTCTAATCCTGTGTCAGGGATGGAGCTGAGATCCTGGGATGAGAGGATATTCAGTAGTGTAAAAAACCACAAACAAACCCAAACCCGCAAACTGTTCCCCTCTCCCCCAAAAAACCCCAAAGAAAAGCCCCAGTATTCTGAAAATCTGTTTCTTTTTGGGGTTTTGGATTGTTTTTCCTATCTAGACCACGTGGAGTTAATGGGTTAAAACAAACCTTTTATTTTCTTCTCTGAGTTAATTCTTCACCTTCCATCCCACTGCTCCCCATTTTCCTGCTTCCCTGCACCAAAACTCCCAGCTCCTTGTTGCCTGTGCTGGAGCAGGCTCCAGGGCCAAAAGAAATGATGTTAGGCTAAAAAATAAATCAAATAAAAATAAGCAGTGGCTGGACAAGGAGCAGGCGTTTGGATTGGTGGTCCAGGAGCTGTCCAGCCGAGGAGGGGGGATAATTCCTGGCACAGGAAGGCTGCCAGGGGCAGAGCTAATGCCTCTTAAATCGGCAGTGAAAGCCCCTGTTGCCGCCTGGCCCGTGCATTCCACTGGCACGGTTGGGTTGAAAATCCTTGGTAAATCTCCCTGATTGTTGTTTCATTCTTGAGAGGATGAAGGGGAGAGGAAACAACCTTTCCCTCCCCGCCCTCCTTCTCTGCTTGTTTGTGGATGGAGTGGGTTGTTCCAGGGGAATTAGGGTCTTGGGGCTGAGGTATTTACCTAAAATAAAAATTTTTAAATGTCTTTTTTATCCCATGAGCTGGAAACTTCCCGAATCAGGTTTGGTGTAAGGAGAGGAGGGGGGAAAGAGGGGAAATTTTTCAGCCTTGTGGTTCAGGTGCACCACCAAAGACCCAAAACTGATTCTTTCCTCTGCTGAGGGATCTCTCGGAGTTTGTTCCCCCTCGCTGGAGAAGGGGAGGCAAATCCTTCCTTCAGTGAGTTGTAATTCATAACCTGTGCAGGTCTCCTGCTTAGCAGGGGTGGGGAATGCTGCAGCAGCTTGGAGGAGTTTCTTGTGGCGCTGCTGCTGGCCACGGTGCCAGGAGAGCTGCTCCTCACGGCACCTCCATCCCATAAAGTCCTCTGCAGGGACGGGAACATCTCCAGCCCTCCACAGCTGGATCGAGTCACATCTTCCCTGCTCATCCACCGAGAGATTTTTTCCTTTCTGTGTTACATGCCAATCTTTCTGGTAATTTGTCCAGGGGAAGGTGAGGGCCTGTTTTGGCAGGAAACTGGGATGGAATTCTATTTATACATGCAGCAACCATCCTCTGTCTGGGAGAAAACCATCCGTGTCCTGTCCCATTCCCAGAGAAATGTCTCCTGATTTAACAGCCTGCTGGTTCTTGGAGTCCAGTGCTCTCCTCAGTGCAGGCCTGGGGAAATTCCTCAGGAAGTCTTCCGTGTGAGCTTCATCTGCAGCTAAAATGGGAAACTTGGTAGTAACATCCAACAAGAACTTCGGGATCAGAGTGGCTGGTGTGACTGTTGGAGGCATTCAGGAAAGGTGTGTTGGAAAGGGAAAAGCGGCAGGTTTGCACCACTGGTTTATTTTGTCCAGAAGCAGCTGTTGTTTTCCCTTTTTGCTGGATGCTGGAATAACTCCGGCTAGGCCCAAAAATTGTGGGGCCTTCCATATCCGCGTGTCCATTCTGAGACTCTCAGAGGAGGCTCAGGAAGCCACTGTGTGGATCTATCCAGGCATGTAAGAGTGAAACCTACAACAATCTGCACCTTTTTTCTTAAAAAAACCCCCCAAATCCCCAAAATCTGTTCGAGCAGATTGCATAAGGAGACTGGTGCTTCCTTCCCTTCTAAGTGGGACCTGCTGGGTTGGGATTTCCCCTGTGCTGTCACTTTTATCCTCTCTCCTCCTCCTTCCCATCGCTCAGAAGCTGATCCTAGAAATCAAGGACCTCTAGAGGATTTTCCTTCTTTCCTAAAACCCCAGAACCTTCCACTAGAAAAACCTACCCAAGCACATGCTCTCCTTTGGAGCCAGGACCGTGGGGTTTGGCCGCTTCCCACTTGGATGCCGTGAGGTTGGAGTGCCTTATCACCCCTACTTTGTGTTTTTGGGAGCGTGTAACGTTGTAGTAGCCTCTGTGTTGGGGGGTGTGACTGGTGTAGAAGCTGCAGCTGAGATTTGGGCACTGCTGACTAAGGAGGAAGTGACATTTGAGAGGTTGTCACCTCAAGAAAGGTCTGGCCGGGTTTGCCGCGCCGTTGAGAGGAAGATAAGGATCAAATTGTGATTTGGGAATTGCTGTGCTGGTTGCTGGAGTTTGCAATTGCTTTGTGTAATGGTCTCCCCCAGCAGGGCAGCATTGTTCGGGGACAATGGCAGGGAGAGGTGAGCCCGAGGCAGGGCTGGTTGGGAATGGCCCTGAGGGAAGAGAACTCCCACGGGCAAGGAGGAACTTGCAAAGATGAGTTTTAGCAGAGCTGGGTTTGATTTCTAGCTGGGGTTCAGCTCTGTCTTGTAAAGGTCTGGATGGTTTGGATTCCCTCAGGATGGGAAAAACACTTTTTTTTTCCTGCTGTCACCTTGCTTGACCCTCACAATGTCACAACTTCTGTCAGAGATCGCTGGGAAAATTACACCGGGCGAGGGCTGAGGTAGAAGTGGAGAATTCAGACTGAACAATCTTTGTGAACACTTGCTGACATTTCATTTTGGAAGCCTGAGGTTTGGAGAATCCAAATTTTTATTTCTCTAAGGAGATAGAGGATGTTTTATAGTTTTGAGTTCATGTGGGCACTTAAAGCTGTAAACACTTAGAAACCCAAACAAGACAGTGCAGAACCATGTGGTTGAGCCTTCAATGTCCAACTCTTCTTCCAAATATCAAATCTTCATCACTCACCCTGAAATTCAGATTTTTTTCCTTGGACTTTTGGGTTTTTATTCTTTAAATATTCAATGGCCTTTGTGGGAGGAAGAGTGTGATAAATCAATTTAGGAAACATTCATGACATGAGAATGTGATGATAGGAGAGAGAGAGCAACTGGAGGTTATTGGGTACAAAATAAAATAATACAGGCCTGGTGACCAGCATAACTCAGACTCCTTGAGCTGTGCAATCATTAATTTAAGTATTGTAGTGAAAATTCGTGGTTGTCAATTTTCCAGCTTTTTTAATCGTTAAAGGAAAAGTGGTGGAAAGAGAAAAAAGAGGGGTGAAAGTGTGCCAATTCCACAGGAAAAAAAAATCATGTGGAAAGCGGAACCAGAATTAATTCAGCCATTGTACAGATGGACCAAATAGAAATCTCCTAACAAAGGAGGAAGTGGGATAGGAATGCAGTGTTCCAGCAGCCCTGTCATTCCGGATGGCAATAGCTGAGGAAACAGCTCACCTTGGACCCCATCTCCAGTGGCACTTGCAAAGGGAACTCTGGAGCAGCTCAGAAAACGAGGGTGCACTGACAGGTCTGTGTAGGCGCCTTAAATCTGCCTCATTCCTGCTCAAATCCTCATCAGGAAAGTCCCCACTTAACCAAGGGAAAATCCAGGGGCACTGATGGAAGTGTGAGCTGATGAGGCCGTAAGAACGCTTGACCCCTGGGATGAGTGGGAAGCAGGATCTGTCTTGAATTGCCTCTTGGAAGGGCAGTAATTCCATGATGTCACAGATAAAACTTGGCCTGAGTAGTGGCTCTGCTTGGGATCTCTCCCAAATCCTTGGGTGATTGAACTCCAGGAAAAAAAACCAATGTAATTAGCATGTTTGAGATGAAGTTCTCAACCAAGGAAGCCGAGTGACACCAACAGAGTGTGTGCCAGCCACATGGGTCTTGCTTTTTACATCAATTAATGATAAGCCTTCTGATTTCCTGGCCTCAGACTGGTGGAACTGGAATGGGAACAGCACAAGTGATGCTGCAGAGGTTCCTCTCAGCATGGTGGGTGTGGTGCTGGGCAGCCAGGTCCTTCCCGGGGTTTAGATGTTGCACTCGGAGCAGAAATTGGGCAAATGAAAAAACACAGAATATCCTGAGTTGGAAGGAACCCACAAGGTTCATCAAAGTGCAAAATTCTGAAGCAGAAATTCAAAATCCTGAGTTCAATGAACAGTCTCTTGACACTGGAGGTTGATGTTGCTCTGAGAGAGGCCGGAGTTTGCTCCCAGAGAGGTAAAGCCTTCTGGGTTGTGTGCAATGAGCTGTTTGCTCTCCCTCCAGGTTCCTGGTGGACGCACACACAGTCCTTTGGAATCGTGGAATCTACCTTAAAACGGACTGGCTTAGAAAGAACCTTAAAGATCACCCAGTTTCTACCTTTTCCCACTTAGAGGCGTCCACTCCCATCTCCCACTCAGCCCCTTGCTGGAGCAAAACAACACAATCACAGGGTTCTGGCTGATCCTGTAATCCTAACAGTCGTGGCTTGGGTGTGTAAAAAAAACCCAAAAAACACACGCGCACACACACAGAGCCCTGAAAGAACAGCTGAAATTTCCTTGGGAAGAACAGCTTGGCCTTTGTGAGGAGCTGAGAAAGCGTCCGACTGACACCGTTGCCTTACAGGACCTCACTCAGCCGAGGTTGCATAAAAGGGCTTTATGGGATTAGAGAGGTTCCATGCAGCGGCGTGTCAGGTGGGGCGGCTCTCCCTGGCTCTGCCCGGGCTTTGTTACTGATGCCACGCTCTGGAAAGTGCCACCTCACCCCTGTTCCAGGGCCTCTGGAATGTGCGTGCGGAGCCGAGGGCGCCAGGAGGGAAAATGCGTGTGTGGGTCCACGTGTGTGTGTGGCTCCTGCCCTTCACCTGGCAGAGCTTCTGCTTGCTGGTGAGGGGAAGCCCCTTTTCCCCCTCAGTTTACTCCTTGTCTTGCTGCAGGGATGTTTCTGAGCAATAACACAGGCAGTGACGGCGCGTCTCTGTTCATCGTGGTGCCACAGGGGTTGTTCTTCCAGCTGTGGAAGACTTGTGGCACCACAGATCCTATTCCCTACCACCTGCCAGCCCCTGGGTCTTTATTTCGTCTGTGTTTAGGTGACTCTTGTTGGAGATACACACGATTGCTCTTAGCAAGTTCTGGAAGGCTGATCTGAGGGAAACTGTGATTTGAAGTGTCCCAAAGCCAAGCCACCTGAGGGGGAGAGGTGGGAAGAGGGTGAAAATCGCCAGTTGCTCCCCAGATTTCTTGGCTGTAGGATCAATTCTCATATCCCTCCTCACTCCAAGAGCCATCTGCTGCAGGATCCTTGGGGCTTTTTTTCCAGACCATTTAGGTGAACAATCCCTGCTCAGCTGGAAAAAAAAATGGGGAGAGGGAGTTTAAGAAATAGTTCATTGCCTCCCTCCCTGTCCTTTGCCAGCTGAGGGTCTTGTGCAAACCGTGACAGTTTGCAGGAATGAATCTTTAAGAGTACCATGAAAGGCAGGAATAAACTTCCTGGAGATTTTGTTACAGATCTTTGCTCCAGTGAAGCTCAGACTGAGGCCCCTCTCTCATGAACGAGCCTCCTGGGAGCTTTGGACATCACCAGGGCTGGGTGATGTCTCCTCTCCTTGGGGAAGCAGCTGGGACAGACCAAAAATGAAAGGGTTAAAATACGCTTCAAATAGACCTTGCTGTTTGGCCTTTCAGATTTTTTTTTTTTAATTATTATTTTGGGGGGAGCAAAACTTGAGGGAAGATATTTTTCCATGTTTCCCACAAATCACTCTGTGCTTTCTATTGCTGCAAGGTTTTTGTGGAGATATCAATACCTTTGAATGTAACTGAAGGAGAACATTTTCCTGCCCATCTTTGTTCTAAAAACCCCACCTCGGTCCTTTTTGCTCCCTCCCTGAGATATCTGGTATTAAATCTCCTCATCAATGCCTCAGTAATGATTGGATCTGTACTGGATGTCCCTGGCTGGGACTCAGGTCAGGATTTTATGCCCACTATGCACCAAGGTTTGGGAGTTAAAGCATCCTGAGTGCCTGCCCTCGGGAACTGTGCTGCCGGCAGGATGCATCCCGCTGAATAGAGAGAAATGCTCATTAAAAACAGCAAATCAGCGCTCCTGCGGCACAGGTGGGGCTCTAAAGGATTTCCGAGATCTCAGCAAAGGGGGTGAGGGAGTGCTCCCCTCCCATTCCCATCACCCCGTTTTCCCCAGTGCTCCTGCAACACTGGAGAAGTCCGAGCCCCCAGCCCAGCCCTGTGCTCCCCAGTGCAGGACTGCAACATTCCGGCGTGTTTTTCCAGCTCTGGATTTCAGCCACTCTTCCCTTTTGGCTGGGGAATGTGTCTCCAGGTCCTGTGCGAGCCCGGATAGTGATTCCCATTGACCGTGTGGACTGGCACCCGGCCGGGACGGGGCAGAGCCAGGACAGTGGGGTACAGCAGCCTGGCCAACAAAGCTCTCCTGAGCCCAGCAGATGTTCCTGCAGCCTCTCTGCTCCCTGGGGCCGATGCCAGCCTGGTCCTTTTCCAGCAGCTCGTCACTTGACACCGGGAACAGTCCGCTGGCATCTTTTGTTGCCCACAGTGGAGTCAAGGACCTTGTGCTGGGGGAAGGCAGGGGACAAGGCAAAGGGACACGAATTCCTTCAGGTTACGGGGTTTTTTTAGGTTTTGAGCTTGTCTCGTAAAAGCTTTTGGCAGCATCTCCTGGAAGGTTTCTCCTGCTCTGCTACCTCAGGCTGTGGCTCACTGGGTTTTATGTCAGGATCTCTTGTGCTGAGGGCAGGGTGGCTTTCTGTGCTTTCTCAGGGTGTCTCTTGGGCTCTGATGGGACAAATAGTCCTCTGTCCCTTCCCAAGCTGGGTTCTGGCTCTGCTTGACGTGCTAAAATGATTTTTTTGTTTATGCCCAGGACAGGGTGCTCGTGTATTTTTGCCAGTTACCCAAGTTCATGCAGTGAGGCACCTGAAATATTTCTTTCCATTTCCAGTTTTAAACACAGTCCTATGGTGGAGGTGGCCAAGGCTTTTATGTCCAGGCGAGCTCTGTGAGAGCTGGTGGGGAGCATAAATCCAAATATTTCCTCTCACCTTTTTCCTGTGCCACCCTGCACACACACTGTGGGGAGCCTCTTGTAAAATCAAGTCCACCGGGATGCTCAGCCAGGAGAACCTGATCCAACCACTGACCCCATTTCTGTCGCAGGCTGTGTTTTGGCTTCTAGGAATTTGGGATTTGAGGAAGGAGCAGATGGAACAGAGCTTCCATGGCGGTTTGTTTGTTTGTTACAAGAAACTCAGACCACTGAGCACTTGGGCCTCTTCCTTCGGTCTCCTGTCTTTAAAATCTTGTATAAATTCTTTTGCTGTGTTCTGTCATGCGATCCATGACATTTGTGGACCTTTCCTGGCCCTGAATCCCACCAAGAACTGCTCAAAAACAAGTCAGGGATGATTATGTATATTTTCTGGAAGTGGCTGTATTTCATGGAATACCATTTGTTGCCCTGCTGTTCTCAGCTTCTCTTCTGTTTCACAGTTTCATGGTTTGGGTTTTTTCTCATGCTTTGGGTCTGTAAACACCAGCCAATGTTTTCATAACTTCAAGGTAGTTTTCATTCCTGTTCTTAGAGATATGGACAGCTGATGGGCAGTTGTCTTGACCAGTGGGATGGGGAGAGGTGTCAGCCTTCTCCCCCAGTCCCTGGCCTTTGTAGAAATACTATAAAATGGAGTCAGATTCTTTTAAATAAACTCAGTTTCAATTTTCATGGCTTCTGAAAAGTGTGTGTGTGACGAACTGCGTCAACCATTTATCTCACAGGCTGTATTTCATAGAATCCCAGAGTGCTTTGGGTTGGAAGGACCTTAAAGACCGTCTAGATCCAAGCCCCTGCCCTGGGTGGGGATGCCACTGGCTAGATCAGTTTCCTCAGTGCCCAGCCTGGCCTTGGGACACTTCCAGGGATGCTGCAGCCGCAGCCTCTCTAAGCAGCCTGTGCCAGAACCTCACCACCCTCACGGCGGCAGCAGAATTTTTTCCGACCGTCCTTGTTTCTTTCCCCGCCCTCACCGCAGTGCCCCTCTTGTTTCTCGGCAGGCTGACGGGCAACGAACCCCTGACCATCCTCCCTCTGACCTCGGAAATGGAGGAGGCAGCCGCCAAGGCCCACTACAAGGTCTGTGACCACCTGAAGCTGGAGAAGAAGCAGCGCCGCATGTGCCGGCGCGACCCCGGCGTGGCCGAGACCCTGCTGGAGGCCATCAGCATGAGCGCCCTGGAGTGCCAGTACCAGTTCCGCTTCGAGCGCTGGAACTGCAGCCTGGAGGGCCGCTACCGCGCCAGCCTCCTCAAGAGAGGTGAGCCCGGGGCGGGTCGGTGCTTTTCTTGCCTTCCCTTCGTCGTGTGAGGGGCTCAGGGCACAAACCTGGCTGAGGGAGCTGGGGTTGTTCAGCCCGGAGAAAAGGAGACTCAGGGGTGACCTTGTCACTCTCCACAGCTCCCTGAGAGGTGGCTGTGCTCAGGTGGGGTTGGTCTCTCTCTCCAGGCAGCACTGACAGAATGAGAGGACACAGCCTCAAGCTGCACCAAGGGAAATATTGCTTGGATGTTAGGAAAAAGGTTTTTACAGTAACCGTGATAAAGTACTTCAGGCTCGATATTTCTGAGCCTGGGAGAATTTCAGCTCGCTAACCATTGCCGGCTCCTTTCCCAAGGGAAAGCTGCCAACAGTTTCTCTTTCCAAAACATCTCTCTGCGTTTCTCAGCACAGGTTCAGCAAACAGTGTTCCCTGTGCCAGAACAACTGTCCCCAGGGGTTGTTTCCTATTCCTGACCCAATGGAGAGCAGTGTCAGTGCCATGGAGCAATAACAGACCTTTTTACACAGCGTGTTCTAAAAGAAACTGTTGGGATTGTAAATAAAGCCTTCTTTCTCTGCTGACAGCTCCATGGAGTCCATCTATTTCCTGTCCTGCTGTGACAAAGTCCTGGAATGGCCTGCGCGGGGAGCTGGTGGAGCCACCATCCCTGGCTGTGTTTAAACAAAGGCTGGATGTGGCACTGGGTGCCGTGGTTTAGTTGAGGTGTTAGGGCTGGGTTGGACACGATGATCTTGAAGGTCTCTTCCAGCCTAGAAATTCTGTGATTTTTCTGTGATTTTTAGAGCCGGGGTTAATCCACGGCAGTTGCGGTTTCGTGTTTGGACTCTGTATTTATTAATTCTTACCTATAGAGTTGTGAGCTCTAACTAGCAAGTTAGAAAACAGAGATAAAAATGGAGTACCTCTCTGTCTCTACAAGGTCTTTTCAAGGATAATCTGTCCCATTGTGAAAAGCCACCCAAATTATTTTTACTTTGAACCCAATAACTAACCACTTGAAGTCTGAAATGCGGGCTTTATTAACCAATTACAGAAAACCACCCAAACCTATGAAGAAAAAGGTGAAAAAAGAACAACTAACCTCCACCCTAAAGTCTCCATCTTGCCCCACATATATTACTACACACTAAAATCCTAAAATCTAAGTTTCCAGAATTCCAGCATGTGGTGTTGGATCTTGCTGTTTCCAAATAACAGGAGAGGACTTCTGGGAGACGTTCCTCAAGCTTTTATTGCAGCATCAGCCTTACCAACAGGGTTTGAGATAATTGAAAGATGGCAACAGCTCACATCTGCCAGCAGCAGCCAAAGATTTCTTCATTGCAGGGCATTTTAAAATTTTTCCAGCCAACAGCTTATTGCTAAAGCTTACAGACAGTTGTTCTAGCCAGTCACTAAAAGCACACGTACACCTGCTTCAAACAATGCTTGCTTGGATGCTTTCGATTAACAGCAAACAATATTCCATAACTAAGCTTAAAACTTTCTACTATCTTAGAAAAATATGCTATTATTAATACCTAATATGCTATTAGAAAAATATGCTAAGCATATTTTTCTGCAGTCCTGAGATCTATCCTAGCCAAACCTAAGACCCAGACTATCCAAACCTAAGACCCAGACTATTGTTTCATGTCTTTGCTTGCCGTACTGTTGTAACTTCTCCTACCTTCAAGCTTCGCAGTTGCAGCTAATTCTAAATTCTTCTGCTCTTTCCGAGGCCTGCTTTCACAGCTTCCTGAAAGCCTTGTTACCTTTAATATTTCCCACAAAGAGCAGCCAAAATTCTTTGTGTTACAAGGTCTTCTAAAAGTATTCCCACTCTGGGGGGGGTCTGTGCTGTGCTGATTTCACATGGAAGTGACTTCTTCAAGAAGGTTGTAGCAAAACCAATCGGTGACTAGGTTTGAGTACTGACATCTGATCAAGCCAATAGAAAGATGATATGCCTTTGGTTTTCTCCTAATCCTATCTCACAGCAGAAAAAAAGTAGATAATTCTAGTAGGCGTTCAGTGACCTTTGCAAGAAAGTTACAGTCAGTGACTAGGTTTGAGTACTGACATCTGGTAAAGCCAACAGAAAGGTTTGCTTTTCTCCTAGTCCCATCTCACAGCAGAAAAGAAAAAGCAGATAATTCTAGTAGACACTCAAACCACTGCACATAATTCTGGAAACAGAAATAGGCAACCTTGAAGCCGCCACATCTGTGCTCGGCTCCTGCCCTGGTGGTCAGTCGGGGCCGTCCTCTGCTGGTGGTGCTCCCCGCCAGGTGCACTGAGAGCTCCGTGGAAGGCTGGAGCTCATCCCTGGAAGTTCAGGGCAGGCAAAGAATGTGCTAATGGGGGTAATTTATGGGCTTGCCCTGCCTGCTTCCCACTGCTGGCCCTGGCTGCTCTCCTTGGAGGCCGCAGGTCTCTGCAGACAGGAGCCGCATTTTCTCCCCATTTCTGCTGGAAATTGAGCTCCTGCTGGAGGGAAAGGGTTGGGAAGCTCTCAAAGCTGTCCCCTCTTTCTTTATTATTTTGTTTATTTCCTGTTTATTTTTCCTGTCTGTTTTTCCCGTTTATTATGCCAGTCTGTCAGGAAAGAAGTTGAGAAAATGCCTTTTGTAGGGAAGTAAGGCAAACCAGCCCGTTCAGTGCTGTCCTGCTAGAGGGGACGAGGGGAAACCCTGTCATAGTACGGGGCAAAACCTGCAAACAAACGGCTGTGTCCTGTTAACTGCCATGGATGTGAGCAGTGGGTGATCCCCAGACCTCTTCCCAGCAGCTCAGGTGGAGGTGGCCAGAAGTTAGGAGTAGTGGAGGAGAAGGTGATATTTTTATTTATTTTCTTCGTACTACCACGTACAGTCCAGGTTCTTCCACCCTCCCAGTAAAACCCAGTTCTTATTTCCAGGCTGCAACACCATTTTTACAGACAGCGTGCGAGGGTCTCCAGGGCTTTAGTGACTTCCAGAAAGTCCCACACTCAGCGATGGTCCCGGACCTGGAAAAAGCCAGGGCGTGAAGCCCTTAGAGATAAGAGCAGAGGTGTGCAGGGCTAATTAGTGAGGAGGAGTAATTCAGAAGCACCAGGGCTTAACTAATGCACTGTCACGGACTGGTGGAAACAAGGAAAGTCCTTATGAAACCCAAGAGGTCCGGCCAGAGCTGCAAGACATTTAAAAATATCCTCGCATGCCAGAGGAGTCCCTGGATTAGTGGTGCCTTGGGGGAGCCAAGCACTTTCTCATGCTGACACCTGGAGGCCACAGCTCGTTCCTTCAGACGTGCCTGTCCCCTGGGTAGCCCCGACCCGGAGTGAAAACCCCACGGAGACCCCCCCATCACCCCAGCCCTTGTCAGGGACCTGTGTGATAAATGAGAGCGCCGAGGGCCGCGGGGCTCTGCTGCTGTCTCATTCTGCCGTGTTTTATATCCCCACAGCATCTCTGCCCTGCCCCGGCGCTGTAAATCCTTCAGGTGGTGTTCCCCCAGCAGCAACACGGTGCCCTGTAAATCTTCCTACTCCTCCCCAGGAGCTGCTGGTTCCTGGCTCGGCGTTGCAGCAAGTGATACTCCCCAGGGCAAAGGCTCCCATGGATCACCCGCCGGGACACAGCTTTCCAAATTCGTCGCTGAGGGCTTGTTTCCTCTGCTCCGGGACTTTGCCGGGAGAAAGGAGAAAGGGGAAAAAGAAAAAAAACCCTAGTTTTTCTAATTTTTTCACTTAAAAGTTTCTCCTTCTTGCTTTTGCGCTTTGGTCACCAGGCCAGCCCTGGCTGCTGGCTTGCAGCTTGGGCTGATGCAGCCCCGTTTCTTAAAATAACAGGGGATTGTTTAAGGGACTCGTTATCCTCTTTGGATACTGGCGCACAATTTTGGAAATGGCTGAAACTGGATAGCCTGGGCCCGGTGGACTGTCAGTGCACCGGGGCTTAGAATGCCTGCATTGATTTAAAGCTCATTATCTTGTTACAAAATATCTTGGTGCAATCAAATAGTGCGTGGTGGAGATGGCTTTAAAATCTGGCCAGAGCCAAATGTCACATGGAGCTCGTTGGGAGCTGCCCGTGGGTGAGATGATCCCGGTGCTGACGGGCACGGGGGGAATTTGGGGAGCTTTCAGTGATGGAGAACGGGAGGAGGAGGGACAAAACTGATGGAAAGGGAGGGAGAACCTGGGAGGTGAGCTGTTCCTCCTGCCTTTCTGTCAGGTCTGGAGTGTGCTGTGGTCGCACAGCGCTGACTCTCTGCTGGGATCCCACAGCTGCTCCAAATCCAGTGCCTTAAATTGGGAGGGCTTCGAGCAGCGTGGGCATCTGGGCTGCCTAATTAATGAATTAAGGCTGATGGCTGTGAGTTAAGTGTGCAAGGCCAGCTTGGATGGGGCTTGGAGCAACCTGGGATAGGGCAAGGTGGCCCTGCGCGTGGCAGGGGGTGGAACTGGATGGATCTCAGGGTCCCTTCCAACCCAAACCATGCCATGACTGCAGTCCCAGCCCTCAGGGCAGGGTTTGCACACTCGATCCCACTGAGGATTCTCTATTTGACACTGGTACCTTTTCGTTCTGTGCAAGAATTCCCCAGGCCAGGAGCACAGAGGCTTGGGACCATCTGTCTTTGGTGGTAGCATCCCTCTGACAGTCATGAGGGCAATCTGACCTGGGATGTAACTGGGATAAAAACAGTTTACCAAGGATGAGAGATGCTTAGGAGGCATTTTCTACTCAGAGGAGGCATCTGGATACCCGTGAGTTTTTGTTGTGTGAATGAAGAATTCTCTCACTACTCCCAGTGAAGTATTTGCAATGCTGAAGGTGTTCCTGGGCTGTCAGAGGACATGGTCTGACTTAGGGAGAAAACAAAATCTGGTATTTTAACTCTCACCACTCTTTGCAGTGTCCTCAGTAGGTGTAGAGTTGGACCTTTTTCATTTTAATGGTGTTTCTCGTGAGGAAAAGGTTCCTGTTCTCCTTTCCTAGGTGAGCAGTAGAATGATTGGATAACTCCTACCACAATCTGGGAGGAGGTAGAACCTCAGAACCCCAGAACCCCTGAGAGGACCAAACCTCAGTGTCCTGGGCTGGATTTTCATCAGTCTTCCTGCTCCTGGGAGTGTTTTGGGAAGGCAGACCCTGGGAATGGCCACATGAGTTTGCTTGGACTGTCATGAACCTCCCAAGGAACAGTTCCAAAAATGACCTGGCAGTGTCTCTGCATGTCCTTGGTTGACACACCAGCTCACAGATATATCCACTACTGTCACCATCCACTTGTGTTATTTTTGAGTGGGGGATCTCTTGAGCCCCATCCAAAGCTGTTCTGGAATTGCATCTCAAATATGCAGTCGTTTACGGCTTCCATAGCTGGAGAATGGGCAGCTATAAATACTGCCATGTTTGCTTTTTGTTTCTGGCTTTTATAATTTGGATTGGAACCGTGGGTCCCTCTGGGTGTCGTTTGGCTGTCAGGGGAGTGGATGCTGTCACAACGCTGCAGGTGAGCGTGGAGGTGTGAAGAAAGGCTGTGCAGGGAAGGTTTGAGGTGTAAATTCGGGGGTTTTGAGTGTGGTGCTGCTGCGTTGGGTGACACATCTCCTGCTTCCCAGACCTCAAGTGTCTTCTGTCAACAATTCTGGTCTGGAGTAGGAGCCAGAGATATGATTCAGGAGGAGGGGAAAGAAGGAGGAGGACTGGAAGTCTGTGCTGGGTTCCTGCTGCCTGTTGTCCCCTTGATAGCAGCAGTGGTACCTCCATGTCCTGTCCCAAAACTGGGTTTCTCCAAGCCCTGTCCAGCCTAGGCTTGGACGCTTCCAGGGACGGGGAAACTCTTGCTCAACTCTTTCCATTTTCAGGCAGAGACTGTGAGTGACACAGAGTGACGGCCACTGAGCCAGCCGGATTCCATTTGCATTCCTGAATCCTAGCTTGTGCCACCTCTGGCCATCACTCCCTGCCCTCCTCTGTGCCCTCTTCACCATCAGTGATGCAAGGAGAGCTTGCCATGCTTTGAGGGTGTCAGGAGCACGGACCAGGCTTTTCCCAGGGGTGCCCAGCAGTGCCACAGGAGGAACAGTCAGGAGTTGATGCCCAGAAGTTCTCCCTGAACCCGAGGAAGAACTTCTTTCCTGGGCAGTGACTGAGCACTGGTGTGGAGTCTCCCTCACTGGGGATATTCCAGAGCAGTCTGGATGTATTCCTGAGCCCTGTGCTCTGGCATGGCCCTGCTGGAGCAGGGAGGTGGCACCAGAAGCTCCACTGTGGTCCCCTCCTGTTGCTTTTATCTTCTTTTCTGCCAGAGTCGGGATTAAGTGCTTGAGACAGAATTTTGTGTTCAGACTCAGATGTTTATTAATTCTTGTCTATGGTACAGTCTCACAGATTGTGACTTCTAGCAAACAAAGTGAAAATGGCTGCCGTCTCTTTCTTCACAAGGCCTTTTAAGCACAAACTGTCCAATTATGAAATGACACCCAAATTATTTTTGCTTTTAACCCAATAACCAACCACCTGTGGCCCGTGATGTGGACTTTCCTATCCAATCACAAAACACCACCCAGACCCGTGGAGAAGAAGGTGAAAAAGAAGGACTAAGCCTCCACCCTAAATCCTCCATCATGCTTTATATATATTACTGCATTCTAAACCCTTAAACTCTCAGTTGCCCGCCTTGTGATATCCCACACTTCTGTTCAAACCCCACACCCACGATCCCAGCGCTGTCACTCAATTTTGGGAGCCTTTTCCAGGGTTTCATGTCAAATGCAGTGTTTGCCTGGGGGTCAGTGCCTGCCAGCACAGAAACCTGAAATTCTCAGTGCCCAGGGTTCCAACACCCTCCAACCTTACTACTCTGCTATTCAGCACCACAGCTCACGCTCTTCTCCCAATAGGCTTTACCTCCATTTCCTGGTTGTGGTTTTTTTGTTTTTTGTTTTTTGGTTTTTTTTAGTTTCTTCCAGCTGCAATTAGAGCCGCTCCCTGTTGTCCCTGCAGGTTTCAAGGAGACAGCCTTCCTGTACGCCATCTCCTCGGCAGGGCTGACCCACGCCATGGCCAAGGCGTGCAGCGCGGGGCGCATGGAGCGCTGCACCTGCGACGAGGCCCCCGACCTGGAGAACAGGGAGGCCTGGCAGTGGGGAGGCTGCGGGGACAACCTCAAGTACAGCAACAAGTTCGTCAAGGAGTTCCTGGGGAGGAAGCCCAACAAGGACCTGCGAGCCAGGATGGACTTCCACAACAACCTGGTGGGCATGAAGGTGCGTTGAGGGCGCCGCTGCGGGGTTTTGGGGGGTAATAATAACACCAGGTTTGGGGCTGGGGTAGGGGTGTTGGGTGTGGGATGGATGGAGTGGCCTTCCTTCTGGAGGGGAGAAGTCTGAGTTGCGGGATTGTGGCCTGGTGTTCACCGTGCAGAACCATTGGAGAGAGACCAGAGGGGAAGAAATGGGACTGGCCAGGTCTAGGAAATACGAGGTGGAGACAGAGATCGCTGGTTTCCCACAGGGAAGGGGAGGGTTTTGCACCACAAAGGGATGGAAAGACAGGTTCCTCAGGCTTACGTGAGGTAGGACATGGAGGAAGGGTTTTATGCTGCCACAACACCTCTTTGAGGGATGCTTTTGTTGCAGCAGTTCAGTAGGGCATGGACAGTGTAGCATCTCCTTGGCCAGGTTTCTTTAAAACTGGCTGGAGAAACACCTGGCAGGGAACCAGGGTGGAGAGATTAATTTCTGGCTGACCTCAGACCTAAAAGTCCCTTCAGTTTTGTCTTCTGGCAGAAACCTTCTGTGTCACCTAGAGCAGGAGATAGTGCTGGCTGGTGGAGTCCCTTTTTTCTTTCCCCATCTTTATCCTCTCTTCCTGCTCTTTACACCTCTGCGAGGCTGCCTGGGGCTTCCCTGCAGGAGTGCCAGAGTTCAGGAGGCATTTGGACAATGCTCTGGGGCACATGGTGTGATTTTTGGGTTCGTCCCCTGCAGGATTTGGACTCGATGATCCCTGTGGGTCCTTTCCAGCTCAGCATTTTCTGTGACAGATGTGAAGGACAAAGTGTCTGCAGGTGCTGGGTCATCCCAGAAAGGGGGGAAAAGGAAAGGGCTTTCCACCTTCTCCCATGATATGCTTGGCTGTACCTAGCCTAGAGTAGCTCCAACACGAAAATCCCTGGGATTGGCCAGCACAGGTGCTTAGGATCAGTGTTTCATTGCACCAACCTCTGAGGGGGACATACTGTAAGGCCAGAAATAGCCCTCGAGCCTTGTTATTGTCTGTGTGATTGGATGCAGGCTTGGGGCTGGGATGGGGGACCTGGGTCTCCAGTTTCCCAGGCAAATGCAGCCCAGCCAGTTGTGCATTCTAGGAATGGCCACCCCAGCTCAGTTGTTGCTGTGTCTATGTATAAAATGTCATTCCTCGCCACGGAATCGGGGAATGCCACCAGCCAGGGCTGGCCAGCAAAATGTCTCCCCCTCTCCCCACCACCAGATGCTCCTGGACAGCACTGAGATCAGGATTAGAAATATCCTGGATTTAGCTGGTGTCTGGTTTTGGCTGACAGCTTTCCTGCTCTGGATTAAAGGGCTCAGTGTCTCTGAACTCCTGTGGCAGCTCTTTGACGTGTGAAATGGGCTTTGCAGGGTGATGGAACTTGTTTCAAGCCCTGTGTTGGTTGCTCTGTGCCATCTTTCGGAGCTGAGTGTGTAGCAGATGGGGCTGGCAGCGGAGAAGGTGGCCCGTGGAGGCTGTGATTGCGTGCTGGATGTTTCTGTGAGATGTCCTGGCTCTCCTCTCATTCCAGAGTCACGCAATACAGTGTCATCAAAACCTCCAAGGATGTGACTTTAGCTGCCACTGGCAAGTCCTTGTAGCTCCAGGAATGTCCACCAACAGTGTGTGGGCTAAAAAACCTCCCACAGGGGTTTGGCCCACCTCCCAGCGTTCCCCATCCCAGGAGCTGCAGTCAGGATGTCCATACGGCTGAGGCCACTCTTGGATTTAGGATCTGTGTCCTTAATTATCATCTGTGCTCCACACTGCATGACTTTGAGCTAAACAAACTCGGAGGATGAGCTGGGGGGAGGTTGAACTTTCCCTTCTGTGCCCCGATCCTTGCGAGTTAGCTCCCAGGGGAGGATGGAGGACTCTCCAGCATCCTCTGCCTCCACTTCCCTTGGCGCAGTCGGGCTCTGGCCACTGGCAGAGTGGTTCCACGGTGTAATATCTGCGGCTAAACAGCTGAGTAACAGTTGTGACGGATGTCCAGACACCGAGAGCCCTCCTGGCAGTCCAAGTCACAGACCTTTGCTGCAGGTCAGTGATCCAGCGTTCCTATTTTCGTCCACCCACAACGTGTCTGTCGAGCTGGGGCTGCTGTCTGACAGCTTTCCTTTGCCTGTTCGCAGCGGCAGTTGAAATGATTTCTCTGTTTATGCTGCTGCAATCATGCATTGTGCCGTGGCGTGATTGAAAGCCAGGCCAAGCAGCCCGCCAGGCTCACAGCACCACCATGGAGCCAGGCAGGGAAGGAGGGAATGTGGAGAAGGAAGCTTTCAGGAGGGTGGGTGGTTGAAGATCAGGAGAATCACATCTGTATGGTCAGGATATGTGGCCCTAAAGACACAATTTGGTGTCACTAAGGTGATGGGCAGAGATGAGGACCCAGGCTCGCTTGGTGACTACAGAATCAGAACTTGCAGTGCTTGCTTCAGATTCCAGAACGCTGAAACCAGTTTGAGCCTCTTGGTGTGGCGGATAGATTGCCTTTGGCACTGCCTGCTCTCAGGTGTAGATTAATATCAGGTCTGATCTCTGCTCTTCCTCCTGTTCCCACTGCAAGTGCAGGGATGAGAGGATGGAGGCTGAGAGCACTACTACATTCCTTGGCAAGGTGAGGGATATTTTCCTTGGGGAAGGTAGTGAGTTAAATAGGATCCCCAGCAGGTTTTCTGTGTCTTCAAAGAAGCTGCTCACCAACCAACGCCTGCCCTAAAGACTTTGCAGCCATTGAGAAGGGTTTGCTCACCCCGTGACTGCAGCAGTCTGAAACCACTTTGGACTAACCTGGTTGTGGGTATTGGAACCATAACTCATCTGGATGTGATTTGGGGCGGATCAAAGGCGGTATGGGGAGTGCGGACAGCCTTGACTTGTGCCGTTTTGGAGCTGAGCAGTTTGGAGCTGGAGTTCTTGCCGTGTGTGCATGGGCGTGCTCGCTGAGGGCGTGGAGAAGTCTCTGCGAAAGATACAGCAACAAGCCTGGCGGTCTCTCAGTGATCCCTCAGGTGTCATTTTTCCCATCTAATTACTCCCAACCGCGTCAAAACATAGAAATAGTCCCTTGAGACCCAGCAAAAAAAGGACCTGTGCTGGACTGAGTAATTTGGCAAGCAACCCAGCTCTCCCCTCCTGGTGACCGCGGCAGTTTCTCCATGGTGTCACACCAGCAAACAATCCCTGTATTTCTGCGAGGGTGACATGATCCTATCCCGCCTAGTTTTAGTGTCTCTTGGTAGGCGTTCTCATTTAATTACGATTTTGCTTCTGCTTTTTACAACCTTGATGGGCTGCTTGTAATTTTGTTGCCACCAGTGAAATAATCACTGAACATGTTGTGCCCGTGGTGGCTCACCAAGTTATATGATATGACCTCAGTGGTTAATGAAAGGGCGAGCTTGTCTAGTGTGAGGATGAGGTAATTAGACCAGGACTTCTCCAGCCTTCTCTTTATTGAAAAGCAGGAGCTCTGAATAGACCACTTATTAAAAAAGCAATTTCCCTTCCTTTGCCAGATCTCCTCTCCCTCATTCAGCCATTCTTTCTGAGGGGTCTTGGGTGGAGAGGGTGTTTTGGGGGGAGATGTGTGTGTGGAGGGGATGGGGGAGAAGTCAACTGTATTAAAGCCCTGTTGCCAGCAATGAAGTTTTCTCAGTTATATTTAATGAAGCCCAGGCAGCCTTGCTAAAGCTCTCATCTTCTCTCTATCCGCCCCCCTTTTCCCCCTTGGACACACAAGTGCAGCCCTCTTTTGTAACCCATTAATGAAAAGGCGGAATATTAGAGCACTCAATTAGTTCCACTGGGCTTGAGTAAGTGATGTTTTAATTAAATTTGCCCAGTTTCTCAACAAAGTATCATTAAACATGACTTTCTAGCTCCCCTCTGGAGCGTTGCTAAGTTTCTTAATCCCAGGCGTGCTGACCTCTTGCAGAGGTATGTCTGGTCAAGCATGTCTTACAGATCCAAGGAGCGCAATTAAAAGGGGCTGCTGTTACCCTAAAAAAAAGAAAAATAAAAAATTATCATGTTCTCGTTGCCTTTTCCCTTCATCCTTCCAGAAGCAGGGACGCAAACCTTTGCCTGAAGTCCGTGTGTAACCACAGCTGTTTTGAGAGCCGAGGGTTTAATACCAAATTATGGGGGAGCAGAAATGGAGAACGAGAAAAGATCTCTCTTTAAGCAGTTTCCTGCTTTGAGACTGGTTCCTTTCGTGAGGCATCGTCGTTTTTTTGCCCAAGATGTTTTGGTCTTTGCAGAGCAAGTGTTTCTGAAGGATCAGAGAATCCTGGAACGGCTTGGATTGGAAGGGACGTTCAAGGTTGCCTTGTCCCAAGCCCCTGTCATGGCCCTTGTCACCCTTGTGGGCTTCAAGTCCAGGCCCATCCAGAGCCAGCTACACCTGAAACCATCTGGGATGCTCTGGAGAGGATAGTGGGAGGTGCCTGGACTTTCCCTTGCTGTTGACTTGCTTATCTTGGAATTCCATGTGAGGAATGGCTTTCCCCCCACCCCAGGCGGTGCTGGCAGGGATCTCTCTGGAGGGCTGGAGATGCACTCTCCATATCAGGGAGATGTTTGCCCAGCTATCATCTGTCTGAGGAACTCGGTGAGCTATCACATAACACGTTATCGGAGCATGCCACCCTCTTCATTTCTGGAGCTGCGTTGGGCAGAGGGGGGAAATTGAGACCCAGAAAGATTAAGTGACTCCCTAAAGGTCACACACAGGCGGAGGGAGGCCCAGCTCTCCTGTTGCAGAGACAGTGTTTACAAGCACTGACCATCCAGTCTCACACAGCTCCTACTCGTTAACACAGCCCCAGTCGAACTCCAGGTTTTGCTGCACCCTCATGATGTGCAATAATTGCTATTTTGGGCCTTAATCCACTTGGTGCATGCAAAAAAAAACCCCAAAAACCAGAGACATGAAGCATCCTTTTTGGGCAGTTGTTAGGGATGTGTTTGCAGTGAGAAATGGGGCATCACATGTTTACCAAGGTACAAATCAGACCCAGCAAATAACAGCCTAAGAAGAGCTCTTAATGTACAGATCAGTTTTCAGGGCCACCACTGGTATTAATTGCTGCAGGTTATGACAGGTAGGAATGCCCAGGCGTGCTCTCTGGATTTTCCTCTCCTTTCAGGCTGAGAATGGCTCAGCCAAAGCCTTTCTTAGGCCTGAAAATCAATACTCTGGAAAAAAAATTGCTAGCTGTGTCCCATAAGTGATTGCAGTTGGTTGTTTATGTGGAGCTTTTTTAGCATGGGAAGCATGCTAGGAATACTGAGCATGGGGAAAATACTTCTGAAGTTCTCAATTTTAAGTAGGGTTATGTTGTTCTATGCTTAAATGTTTGTGTTTTAATACCTATGTCACTAAAATATGAGCGTTCCTGTTTTTTAAAGAAGGAAGGGATGGTGGGAAGGGAAAACTGCTCTGAAAAAGCAGATCGAGAACAGGCTGACAAGAAAGGGGGGTTTTAAACATGGTAGAAGACTAAAGAAATGACAGCTTCTAACAATCCGTGAAACACTTATAATTCAGCCAATGGCGTTGGCCAGCGTGAAGGGACAAGTCTGGTCCACTGGTTGTGTGTGGGGACCGTGGCTGCTGTCCAAACAAACATTAATACTTGAGCTGAGAGAATGACTAAGCCTATTTAAATTGAAGAGGGCTCTGCTTACGGGGCCGGGGGGGGGGGCTGGAAGGGATTGGCTTTGTGGGGAAGCATCCCAAAGCCCTTCCCGAAGCCAGGCAAGGCTTTTCCCTGCCTGCGAGGAGGGCTTGCTGCCCGCTCTCCCCCAAACCATAGCGAATGGTTTGAAGCCTCGGTGCCGCAGCCTAGCCATGACGACAGCGGAGCAGTGAGCGAGGAATTCCCACGGCTGGGTGTCCGCCCTGGGCTGCTGCTGCCCAGACAAGAGTTGTCTGAAATAAAAAAAAAAAAAAATAAAACCACTGCCCAGAGCCCCGTGACCCAGCTGGGAATGAATGGGAATCCTGTCCTCGGCGTTTCAGCTAAAACACTGAGAAATTGTGTGTAGCAGCATGTCTGAGACTGATCATGACGGGGGCACTTAGTCTGAGCTTCGCAGCGCGCCATTGTTGGGGGGAAGGATTACATGTTGCATAGCAATGCTCTGCTGTGATCCCTTTTCCCCGTGGCTCCCTGTAAAGCCAGTTGGGAAGGCAGTCCAGCAGCGCTATCTGATTTCCTGCGAGCAGCAAGCCCCAGGAGAAATGGTTCTGTCTTGCTTTGTTTTTTCCTCACCCCGCCTTTGTCAGTACTGGGTGTTCTCACAGCAAGGTCAGTGGGAATTCGTGTTCCTAAGTCAAGCTAAGAAGCTCAAAAATCCTTGTTTTCCTCCCAAACTGCTCTGTTTGAGACTGCCAAACCAGGTGGTTGTTCAGAGGAGAGGGGGAGGACAGAATTGCCATGTGTGATGCCATCCCTGACCCACCACTTGTCTTTGTTCGGCTTCGTTTTCACGGTAGGCGCTCTCTACAGCACACAATACAAAAAGGATGCTCTCTGTTGCTGTTTACTCCAGAGTTACTACAACCCTGCTGCTGTGTGGTAGCTGTGGAGTTGGGGCCGTGGGGAGCATGAAGTATTTTGTGCCTTGGATTGAAGCTGAGCCATTCTGCTCCACATCTGTGACAAACGTGCAGGTGGCCCCATCCTTGGTGTAGATGAAGTGATTTTTCAGTGATTATTCAGATCATTCACAGAACAGGTTCAGGTCTGGGTAGGATGGCGGTAACTCGGGCTCTCAACTGTGATGAGCCTTCAAAAGAAAGCACAAGCTACTACAGCTCTTGAAATATCATTTTATATGGTAAAAACTCATTCTTCCCCATCTGACCAAGAGTTTTTTGTGTTTTCCTATCCTGGAAGCCCCTCCAGGTTTGAAAGCATGATCCAGACATTTGTCCCAGGACCCAGCCAGCAAAGCTTTCTCCAGCACTGCTCCAAGCAACCTGCTGACTTGGATCAGTCTTGCTCTGCTTCCTGAAGAAATGAGGTGGATTTAAGTGTCTCTGACAGGAGCTTGCAACAAGAGGAGGAAAGGTCGTTGTGGAAGCTGGGGAGCGGGACGGGAACCAGAAGGGCTCTGCCAAGATTCATTTTGGCTCGTGGGTGGTTGGGGCCCGGAGGCAGCAGTTCCCCATCACGCAGCGCCTCGAGGAGCTGCAGCGTGACTGACAGCAGCAGGGGAGGCTGCCTGGGCAAGGAATTTTTCTAGGATTTTCACTCTTGCTGCCTCGTAACATTCTTGAGCCCTTCCCGGTCCTTCCAGGAGAAGGTTTACGGGGAGGTTGGGATGCGCCGCACTTGAACGGCGGCTGTGTGAAAATCCACGCGCTGGATTTAATGAACTGGTGCATTCATGGGGATAGGGACAATGGAAATCTTTTATGCTTTGGCCCACCTGTGCATGACACCAGAGCTGTCCCAGCCACTGCTTAACAAGGAGCTAGAGGGGAGTCAGGAAAATCCAGACTGGGGTTCGTGTGGAGCTTTGTTTGAGCCCTCATGAGCAGAATAGAATTTATCCACCTAAATACACTTGTTAGTACCCCTTGAGAGGCTTTTATGATGCTTGAGGGACAGCTGGTGTGAGGAGAATGTTTTAAAGCACCTCAGGTAGTGCTAGGTGGAGATATTTAGACGCCTGAGTTTGGCGCAGAGTGTGGGATTCTGCTCACAGAAGGCCCTGAACTGAGGTGCCTCTGTGTGAGCTGTGTCCCCAGGCTCCTGTTGGTGCTAGAGCTGTGCTCAGCTGTCAGTGCGGGCCTGGAGAGCTGTTCGGTGGAGCAGGTGTTTGCCTCACTGCAGGGTCCTCTCCTGCTCTGGCTCCCCTGACTCTGATGGGAGTTCTGAGGCGTTTCTCAAACGGGGGTGTTTAAACTCAAGTGTTTGCCTCAGTGAGGTCAACCCTGGCCGGCTGATGTGGTTCTAGTGCCCAAACCTACATGCCTGCACCTGACTGAAGGTCTTCTGCCGTCAGCCAGCTGCCAATCCATCAAGATCAGGTTTTCCAACACGTGTTGGGCTGTATCCACCAGCCCCACGTGGATGCCTTGGCTGTAGTGCTCCTGCAACGTCAGCACTCCCACAGAGCTCCGGAGAGGTGGCTCCTGACAGGAGCAGCCCCGGCTCCAGGTTCCCTTCCTGAGTTCCATGACCCTGTCTTGTTCAATCAGCTCCAAGTCCAGGAGCATGACTGCAAGCTGAGCCAGTTCCTGTCGGTTTCTTGCTTTCCCAGCTCCTGTGCAATGGGGGTTGCCTCCTTTTCCAGGTGGAGCAGGAGGAGGAGGAGGAGGAAAGGTTGAGGAAAGCCTGAACTGATGAATGACTGCAGTGTGCAACCCTTTCCCAAGTATCCCAGCAATTCCTGCCCGGTTTGCTGATGGCGTGGGCGTGAAATCAGGTGGAGGAGCTTTGTTTCACACGGAGGGCGCGGGCGAGGGTTGGGGTTTTTTCTCCCCCCAGCCCCCTCCCCCCGGTGTTGAAATGTGTTCTGCACGCTCTTGTCTGACATTGTGGGATTTCTTGTGGACTTGGCGAGACAGTTTGGCACACAAAGCGTGACAGCCCTTACCCAAACCACCCCAGCTGAGCGCTATAACCAGCAACACATCTCCCCCTGTAACCCGTCACCGCCTTGAATGCTACTGTGTATTATTGGATTGCGCTCGCAGAGGTCCTTGGCTGTCACAGGAATGAAGTGTGACCGTTGGACAGGCTCTGCTGAGGGCTGCGCTATGCGTATTGTCTTTCTAAAAATGTTTCTGGAATATCGCAGTTGGGCCAGGCCCCAATTCCGAGTCCATGACCTATTGCACGGATGCACATGGGGCTCAGCAGGATTTGTGCAGCCAAATAATTAAGAACCGGATGGCCAGGAAATGGACTGCAGCCAGTCCTCTGCTGTCAGGAGGCCACAACGCAGCCAGATGCCATCATGGGCACGGGGGGAGGTTGTTTTCTTCTTTTTTAGGTACCGTAGATGCCCAAAGGAAGGGCACTTTCAGCAGTACTTTGGTACCTTGTCAGGACCCAGCTCTGTAAAACAAACTCTGTTCTCACCTGCTCTTTTCCGGGGTGGTTGTACCTTACCCATTTAAAGCCAATAGAACCTAACTCTGGGGAAGGGGCAGGGTGGGAGAATTAGAAATACAAATTTGTGTTTATAATCTGTGGACAAAATGTGGGGTATCTGTGGCTGTCCAGATAACATCTCTGCTTTTGTGTTGCCCATGGAGGTATCCCAGGTGTAAATCTCCGGAGAAGGGGAGCTGAAACATTCCGGTGCTATTTCTAAAGAGGTGGATGTGGTTTTGTGCTGTGGTACTTCTTCATTGGGGTTGATTTGAAAAGGATGGGACCCTTTGTTTAGCATCAGTCAGTTGATGATGCTAAACTAAGATTGCTTCTGCTCATACTTGGGTTTGAGGTCCTGAGGTACGGAGAAGGTTCCTATTGTCCACACTCCTGTTCTGGAGCATGTGCTACCTCACCTCTTTCCACTAAACCAACTTCTTCCACTTTTATATCTTACCTACTTATTATTGGCAAAGATAAATAAAATGTTAAAATATGTATTAATCTTTCAGTTGTATCACAGTTTCAGATCTCTTGTCTACACGATGAGTGGCAGCACTGGACAATCTTTGTGCACCTTTCTTGTATCTTTCTAGTATCTTTACCTTTCTAGTATCTTTAATTAGCCAATTAAGCAAAGGTTTTGCTGGTAAATGTCATACTCTGGGAACTAAGAGCCTTTTGAGGTAAGTATTTCCTGTAGGATGTGTTTTCTTTCCACTTCCAACAGGTATTTTTTTGTATTGTTGTGAACTGAAGTGTCTTCTGTAAAATGTCTTGTTTTACTTGGGGTTTTGATTTCTTCCTCCATGACTGATCCTCTCTGGGGCCGTGTGTGTGTCTGCAGGTCATCAAAGCCGGCGTGGAGACCACCTGCAAATGCCACGGCGTGTCCGGCTCCTGCACCGTCCGAACGTGCTGGAGGCAGCTCTCCCCCTTCCACGAGATCGGGAAGCAGCTGAAGCAGAAGTACGAGACCTCGCTCAAGGTGGGCAGCACCACCAACGAGGCCACGGGCGAAGGCGACATTTCCCCGCCCAAGAAGTCCATCCCCGGCCACAACGATCAAATCCCAAGGACTACGGACCTCGTCTACATTGACGACTCCCCGAGCTTCTGCGTGATGAGCCGGTACTCGCCGGGGACCTCGGGACGGAAGTGTTACAAGGACAAGAACTGCGACAGCATCTGCTGCGGCCGGGGCTACAACACACAGAGCCGGGTGGTGACGCGCCCGTGCCAGTGCCAGGTGCGTTGGTGCTGCTACGTGGAGTGCAAGCAGTGCACCCAGAGAGAGGAGGTTTACACCTGCAAGGACTGACGCGACCCGCGGCTTCTTGCCGCACGGCCACCCCGGGGATGGGCCGGCTTGGAGGACTGCCTATGGAGACAAACAGGGTTTGATTGACCTTCTGGGATCTGGAAGCTATGTTGAGACATAAGCACTTTGTAGGGTACAGGTGACCCAGCTGTGTTGCTGTTTTGTTTGGGGGGCGGGGGGGTGTTGTTGGTGTTTCTGTTTTGTTCTGTTTTTTTCCTGTAGACTGAATTTTCGTGAGGTCCAACCGTGTGGAAATAAGTGCCTGTCACACTGGGGTTAGACACCAGTTGACCTTCACCTTCGTTCCTTCGTTGTCGACGCAGTCTGAAGGATCATTTCTCCTTGGAACATTGTTTCAGCCACCCTCCACGAGCTCCTGGGCTAAGATATTCCCTTTGGCATAAATATCCTGTACTTCTTTATTCCTGGAGCTCACCAACTGCTTAGAGAGCTGAGCAGATGCAAAAGATCTTTCCGCTTTGAGCGCGGCGGTGCGGGAAGCGGACGTTTATTTCTCCTAAAACTGGAGAGGGATTTGTAGGGAGTGATGGGTTCTTCCAGTGGAGTTTCTGCACATGGAGCAAGCCAGGCTCTGACAAAGAGACCCGCTGGGAGCATCAGCTCTTTAATGACAGCTCCGTATCTGCGGGCATTGTCACCGCTCGAAAACATCAGCACCACCACGCTGCAGACAGAAACAGATCCAAGAAAGAGGTTGGGAAGACAGCAGAACACCAGACGTGCCTCTCCCCTTCAGTCCAATCCCGTGTTCTTTATTTAAAACAATTTGTCCAAATGCAGGTTCTTCAGCACTATTGCTGTCTTAAATTTAATTTTTTTTTTTTTTTTGAACCACTAGATACTTCTGTTCCATTTTCACTTTGCGCGTGATTTATTTTTCCTCTCCTCTTCCCACCTCTTGCTGATGATGGAGGTCAACCTGTGGTAACTTCGGAAATCCCAACTGGAACTTGTTGAGTCTTATGCCAGCTGAATTTGGACGTGTTCCTCTTGAGCAGGACAAGAGGAATCCGAGCACATCTTGGAACCCGGGGCTGTCTGGCATTGTGGAGCAGCCGTTCTGGCCTGGATCAGACCTCTGGAGGAGCTGACTTTCCTTTCCTAGGTCATCATTCCATTTTCTCTAAACCATGGCAGTGGTACATGACACAAGCTGTATGTAAACCCTATGACCTTAAGATGATTCTTTTTTTTTTTTTTTTAAACCACTAGATCGAGAACTGTATTTCAAAAACACACCTGCTAAATCCTAACAAACTTGTGGATTTGGAATAACCAATCGACACAGGGACAACCTGAGAGAAGCCAGAAATTAAGACTGCAGGGGTTGATCACTCCGACGCTGTGAAACACATGACAACCTCCAGCATTTCTTTTTTTGCTTGGAAGAGGAGATGTACAGTCCAGGACTTGGCGTGCCAATATCTGCATAAAGAAGTGGATTGGAGGCAGCCAGCAAATGCCTGAACGAAGCTTTCTAAGGAAAAAAGTGGGGAGCAGAGAGTGTTTTGTTTGATTTCTGGTAGCAATTTTTGATTGTCCAGTAGTAGCAGTTTCCACCAAGATTCTGTAAGCCATTGATCTGGAGATTCTTGAGCATTAGTAAAAAATCAGAAAAACAAAACGAGGGCAGTTTCCCAAGACGGACCATTAGTTTTCAAAGTCTTTTTTTCCTTATTTAATTTTTAATTTTTTTTCCCCCCAAATTGTAGCCACTAATATTTAAGCTGTTCAAATGCATCTACTGGGAAGAGAAAAGACAGGTTTGGGGTTTTCTTGGTAACAAATACCTGCAGTCCAGCCTGGCTTGTTGGCATTCAGTCTTGAGGAGGGGGCACGGGGAGGGACAGGGTGTTACTGATTAATAGCACCATGGTTCTGCAAAGTGAAGCAAAATGTCTCTTTTTTTTGTGTTCCCTTACTTGCTGTACAACTCTGGAGGTTGGGACAACGCTGGAGGAGTGAAGGTGGAATCCACACGTGGAATTCCCACCTTCCACCCCGGCAAAGCACCGGGAAGGTCCCGCAGTTTTTGGGAAAGTCACCCATGAGCGGTTTATCTAATGGTTTAAAAAAGTAATTGCCTAGAAACCTATTGTTCAGTGTGTATATATAGATATATATACACACCCTGACACATAAATATATATATATAAATATTGAACATTTATTTATTTTAAAGCCCTTCAGAAGGACCTTCTTATGGTTTCAATGTGGTATTATGTTAAATTCTCTTTCTCCCTCTATCTCTCTCTCTCACACAGATGTGCAACTCACTGTTACATTTTTGTGTGTTCTAGAATAACTCTTACCCTCCAAAGTAAAGCCAGATCCAAACCTGCTCAAAACAGAAATTTTGGGGTCTGAATTACTATTTTTGGCTCCATTCTTTCTTCCTTTTT
>WBMY01010809.1:79715-92329 GCA_013397315.1 Donacobius atricapilla | reverse complement strand
CTTTTTTTTTTTTTTTCTCCTAAATCTGATCTTAATTAAAGGATGGGCCACAATTTATGTGCATTATTATTATTAATTATTGCTATTGTTATTGTTATTATTATTATTGATATATTTAAACCATGGGCCTCATTTTCCTTCTTTTCACTGGTGTCTCTGTCTCCATTGACCTCGCTGGAGTAACTCCGCATTGCACTGGTGTGAGAGGAGAATGAGTCCCTAGAAGCAGAAGAGAGGGGAGTGTTGGCATGGATATCCTGGCTAAGAAAATTCCGGGATTGGATGGGATAGGGAAGCTTGGTGTGTTCAGTAGTGTGGGGGTGAGAGAGAGAGAGATGGGTGGGAGATCAGGCAGATTGTCCAAGCTTGTCTAGAGGAAAGCAGCAAAGAGTGAATGAACTACTGAGTGAAAGAGCTCTTCTGTTTATTATAACTCACGCACTGAAGCCTGGATGCTTTCTGTAAGTATTTGGAAAAAAAAAAAAAAAAGAGACAAAAAAAGACCAAAAAAATGAATAAGAAAGAAAAAAAACCACCACAAATTGTATTTATGTTCATGTGGATATAGTACTTGCCTGTTATATATTGTAAATAGCAAGGTTTATTCTCCTGTGGTTAAAAAAAAAAAAGTTATAAATAACTAAATAGTAGCGAGGCACATGTGTTAAATGTATAGGCAGTTTATAAAATATACTAACACTCTGAAATCAGGAGAACTTGTCTTCTTGGCCTTTTGACCTAGGGTGGTAAAACAAATGTGGGTTATTTTTCTTCTCCCCCCTGCACCACGCTGTGGGTGTGTTTTGGCTGGGGGGGGGCTGTTAGTTCCAGCGTTTTCCAATGTTTGCCTTATTGTTGAAGAAGGAATGGGGGCAAAAGCCTCCTTTTGGAAAAATCCAGTGGAGCTTAAGCAGGAGCTGGGAGGGAAGATGTCAAACCATCTCAAAACCCTTTGGAGTGCCAGGCCTGGGTTTTCCGATGGTGAGAGATGTCTTGGAGTTGAATTAACTCATGGAGTGCGAGTGCCACTCCATCCCACAAGTCTGGAAAACCCTTAATAAGACACTGGGAACTCCTGTATAAAACACTGGGAAGTGTCCCGTAAAACCTTTTTGTCCCAGCTGGATTAAACTGGATTTTTCCGGAGAGGCTGGTTCTGCCACCACCCCATTGGATCTCCAGTGCAATTCAGCGGAATTGCTCAGTTTTGTAAAACTACTTCAACGGTGGATTTGGGTTCCTGAAGTTTTTCATGGTGTCATTTCATATATGTTGAAAAAAAGTGCAAAGCAACTTCCCCCCCCCCTTTTTCTTATCCCCAGAGAAACAGGATTTTGCTCGGATGTAACTGGAGAAGGACGGATGGGTGGAGGGGAGATCTCTGGTTCCTGACCCCCTTTCACCCCCTGTCCCCCCCAAAAGTGTCAAAGTGTTGGTTCTCCTGAGCTGATCCAGCCAGATCAGTTTTGGGGTGGAGGTTGCAACCATTATTTATAAAACTTTTTTATTATTTTTTTTTTTAAAGAGAAGTTAGGTGATGGAAGAATATTTTTATTGAATAGTGCATTTTTGTTATGTCAGAAATATAAAAAAAAGTATATATAATATTTTTGTAAACAAGGAAAACTGAAAACGTTTGCTGTTTTATATTAGAATTTTCTATTAAAAGAAATAAAAACCCACAGAAATAATTGTTGCACCCGTCATCTGTTTTTTAACAAGCTTCTATTCTGTGTGACTGACTCATTTATGCCGGATGTGGAGAAATGCAAAACAAGTCCTAAACATTATGTTCTCCTTATCTTCCAGTTACCAAAAACTCCAGTTGGTGAAACAAGCAGTGTTTAATCAAAGGGGATTTTTAATTATTATCATTATTAGTACTAAAAATCAGTTATGAAAATTGAGTCGCTTGGAATGGAAATATAAAAACAAAATCAACCCCAGAAATTTCAGGTTTACCATTTTGTAGCTGAACATCCTGGCTTTGAGATGGGTCTGGATGGAGGAAATCCCAAATCCGTTTGCAGTAACCAGGGATTTGCCATTGAGCTCAGCTGGCTTGGGAAGAGTGGCTCTTAGAAAGGTGGCTGGGAAAATGAAATCATAATCTGAGTACACTGGAAGGTTAAATGAAGAGGACCAAATTCCAGGCTTGATCCAACACAAGCAACTTGTATCTATTTGAAGGGGGCAGTGTAAAATTGGGGAGCTGGGGATTTGATCTGCTGTGATTCAGGAAGTTTGTCCATCACCTTGGGAAGCAGGGAGTGATTTATAGACACCCTTATTTTCTAAAGAACTTTAGGGACTGCTGGTTTGGAGACCCGAGCAGGGGCTAAAATAATTCCTGAGGAGTTTTTGTTGTCAGCCAGCTCGTTGCCATCTGCCTTCCTTCAGCCCAGGTCTGGAATTCCTTTGTCCATCATTTTTCAGCTGCCCTGTTTTAGGGAACATACAGTCGGGTGCTTTGGCTTGGGGTAGGGTTGGATGAGACCCCAGATGAAGGGACAGATTTCTCAAGGGTACTTTCATGGAGTAGATGCTGCTTAAGGTGATTTTCTGGTGGATTATGGTGCCTGTGAAAAATTCCTCAGTTGATGCTGCAGTAAAATCCGGTCTGTTCTGTACCCGACGGAACAGGTGCAGTAAAGCTCCTCATTCCCGGTTTATCCAGCGCTCCGGGCACATCTGTTGGGTTGAGTCTGGCTGCCGTGGCCAGCTCATCCTGGATTGCAGCTTTCAGGATGCTAATTAGGTGATGACTTTCAGAAAGTGACGTTTTCCCACAAGAAATAAGAAGTTATGGCCCTCTCTGGACCATGTCGCTCAGTACGGCACGGAATCGGGTCCAGAGGAATCGTAGGAGTCATGGAATGCTTGGGGTGGGAAGAGATCTTTAAGATCTATCTCATTCCAACCTCCTTTTTGAATCTGTTCAACCCCCTGAAACCTGGTCATGGATATTAACACTGGATAGCTTTTAGATCTGTTTTTCAACGACTAACATTGGATTTGACCAAGCTGTTTGCAAGTTCCGCGAACAGAATATTTCTGAAAAGAGCAAACGAAAGAAAAAAGGGAATCCTGAGGCTTTTTGGGTGGGGAGGAAAAGAGAATGGATTTGGCAGCACAGCTTTGCTCTGGCTTCCTATAACCGCAATTCCTCGGGTGCAGGGAGGGAGTGGGGAGTGAGACCAGGAGTTATGCAGGCCCATCGAATTCACCTGTCAGGGGAAACGCCAGGTTTTTTGTCTTTTTCTCAGATGTCGCTGAGTGTTTTCAGAAACGGGAAAAAGCCCTTATTAGCACTGGGCGAGATGGCCCGAAAGGGCAGGAGGTGACTTCCCTCAGGAAAGGTGTTGGCATTGATGTGCCACAGATCTGGAATCGCCCCCCCTTAGGAAAGGAGCCCGTGGTCTGCAGTTAGTGGGGGCACCTCAGGCCTTTGGCCCATGTGGAGGTGCCAGTTTTCCCTGCTCACAGTAGAAGGGGGATAAAGACATCCAGGTTAATAGAGGTGGGATTGAGTTCAGGAAAATCAAGATACGTGTGGATAATCCTTCCAGCTGCCCTTGAGCATGGATCCATCCGAAACACCAATCACCAAACCAGCCCAGGAATTTCCCTTGGACCTCCCCACCTTTAACAATTTGAAACAGGAATGTAAAGTCTAGGATTTGTTTTGCACACCTGGGATGGCATTTCCTTTCAAAGGGAGGTGGGAATACTAACATGAAGGATTAGTATTTTTCTTGTTTTTTCTTTTTGTTTCGTTTTGTTTATTTTCCAGTGTCTTATGGGAGCCTAAGTTATTTTTCTCTACCTCATATGTACAGCTTGTAGGTATAAATCTGATTCTGAGTGACTGTTGAGAATGTATTTAAGTTATTTAACATCTTTGTATAACAAAAAAAAGGAAAAAAAAAAGCAAGAGCAAATGAAACAATAAATGTATTTTAAATTATACTTCAAGTGTTCTCCTCTTTCTTCACATCTGTTGGAAAAGTCTTTGTGCAGTGGCTGTGGGAGATCCTTTGGCCTTCCTCATGAACATAAGCCTGGCTTTGGGGCTCATTTAAGCCCCTAAAGTGGCACCCTGAGCTGGAGAAATGCCTCTCCATGCATTGTAAATTACTTAATTAAACGACCTCGGGAGGCTGAGGGACTCCATCTGCTTCCCATGGGATTCCGTGGTCGTCATACTTTGCTGGAGAAGTCAGGATACCTTTGCAGAGTGTCACTGTCAGGATGGGATTCCAAAATACCCGCCTGGAGCTCAGAATAGGTTGGACGTGGCCAAATTTAGTCTGGGGGAGTGACAACTCCCAGGCAACACATTGATCAGATGTCCTTTTCCTCACAAGGTACCTCTGGAGCTGTTCAGTACCTCGCTGCAGCTGAGCTTTAAAGGACCAGAGTTGGGAGGGACCCACGAGGATCATCCAGTCCAGCTTCTGACACCCCAGAAATCCCACCCTGTCCCTTAGAGTGTTTTCCAAACGTTCCTGGAGCTCTGTCAGCCTTGGAACCCATTCCTTGGGAAGCCTGGGCAGTGCTCCACCACCTTCTGGGGGAAGAGGCTTTCCCTGATATCCAACCTAGACCTTGGAACAAGACCATCTTTAAGGTCCCCTCCAACCCAGACCGTTGCATGACTCTGTCACTTGGAAACCTGTGACTTGTGTCTCCAAAGGGCTTCCAAAGTCCCTTTGGTTTTCCAATTCTCCTGTTCCCATGCGCACAAAATTCTTGCATTTATTCATTTATTTCACCTCCCAGTCCCGTTTCCTGCTGTGGGAAAAGCAGCCAGGCTTTAAATCCACCCTTTCAGAGCTGGTTCCTTCACACAGAATCAGCACTGCTCATCCTCAAACAGGAATGCTGGATCTTTATCCAGGATGGTGCTGGTGTTGGGGTGAACATCCCATTGCCGCTCTCCTCACAGATTACGATTCACCCAAGGAATTGTTCGCTAAATCCGTGAAATCTCTGCACAACCAATGCTCCTCCTGCTTTTGCTTTGCTGTGTCCCTTCTTGTGATGAGAAATAGCAGCTTGAAGCCCTGAGGAACCAGGCAAACACTTGGATCCAGGTATCCCTNGTGTCTTATGGGAGCCTAAGTTATTTTTCTCTACCTCATATGTACAGCTTGTAGGTATAAATCTGATTCTGAGTGACTGTTGAGAATGTATTTAAGTTATTTAACATCTTTGTATAACAAAAAAAAGGAAAAAAAAGCAAGAGCAAATGAAACAATAAATGTATTTTAAATTATACTTCAAGTGTTCTCCTCTTTCTTCACATCTGTTGGAAAAGTCTTTGTGCAGTGGCTGTGGGAGATCCTTTGGCCTTCCTCATGAACATAAGCCTGGCTTTGGGGCTCATTTAAGCCCCTAAAGTGGCACCCTGAGCTGGAGAAATGCCTCTCCATGCATTGTAAATTACTTAATTAAACGACCTCGGGAGGCTGAGGGACTCCATCTGCTTCCCATAGGATTCCGTGGTCGTCATACTTTGCTGGAGAAGTCAGGATACCTTTGCAGAGTGTCACTGTCAGGATGGGATTCCAAAATAACCGCCTGGAGCTCAGAATAGGTTGGACGTGGCCAAATTTAGTCTGGGGGAGTGACAACTCCCAGGCAACACATTGATCAGATGTCCTTTTCCTCACAAGGTACCTCTGGAGCTGTTCAGTACCTCGCTGCAGCTGAGCTTTAAAGGACCAGAGTTGGGAGGGACCCACGAGGATCATCCAGTCCAGCTTCTGACACCCCAGAAATCCCACCCTGTCCCTTAGAGTGTTTTCCAAACGTTCCTGGAGCTCTGTCAGCCTTGGAACCCATTCCTTGGGAAGCCTGGGCAGTGCTCCACCACCTTCTGGGGGAAGAGGCTTTCCCTGATATCCAACCTAGACCTTGGAACAAGACCATCTTTAAGGTCCCCTCCAACCCAGACCGTTGCATGACTCTGTCACTTGGAAACCTGTGACTTGTGTCTCCAAAGGGCTTCCAAAGTCCCTTTGGTTTTCCAATTCTCCTGTTCCCATGCGCACAAAATTCTTGCATTTATTCATTTATTTCACCTCCCAGTCCCGTTTCCTGCTGTGGGAAAAGCAGCCAGGCTTTAAATCCACCCTTTCAGAGCTGGTTCCTTCACACGGAATCAGCACTGCTCATCCTCAAACAGGAATGCTGGATCTTTATCCGGGATGGTGCTGGTGTTGGGGTGAACATCCCACTGCCGCTCTCCTCACAGATTACAATTCACCCAAGGAATTGTTCGCTAAATCGGTGAAATCTCTGCACAACCAATGCTGCTCCTGCTTTTGCTTTGCTGTGTCCCTTCTTGTGATGAGAAATAGCAGCTTGAAGCCCTGAGGAACCAGGCAAACACTTGGATCCAGGTATCCCTCATACAGTCATGGAATGGTTTGGGGTGGAAGGGAGCTCAAGGATCATCTAATTCCCATCCCCCTGCAATGGGGGACCTTCCCCTAAACCAGGTGTTGTGGTTTCAGGTTGGCTTATTTCTGTTTCCCCAGTTATGTGTAGTGGTTTGAGTGCGTCCTGGAATTATTTACTCTTTTTCTGCCGTGAGACAGGATTAGAAGAGAATCAAAACGGGCTCAAAACTCAAGAGGGTATAAAGACAGGTTTATTAATAAACTACAAGAGAGAAAAAATTAATAAGAATCAGAATAAAACCTTCAAAACACTTGCCCTCCCTCACAACTTTCCCTTCTCACGGACCACATATAGAGACAAAACTCAGAACTCTGGGTCAGTTTACCACCTATAAAACAGCCTTCCATCACTCCATGCAGAGAGAGAAATCTCTTTCGGCCTGCCACGGAAACTTCCCACAGGAAAGCAGCTCAGCTTTCAAGCCAGAAGAGCGGACGGTTGGCGATGGCTGGGATGGGAGATGGAACCACCTCGGGTTTGCTTCCCACCAAACCCCGCAGGGCAACCCCCTGCCTCCTCCAGCTCCCCAGCTGACCTCCCATTCCTGGCAGTGGGATAATGGGAACTGGCGGGTTTGGAACCTCACGGGCTGCCCCTTAAAGAGCTGCTGATGGGAGCCCTAAAGCCGCAGGAGCCGAGGATGTGGCGGCGTTTTGACAGCTGCTCCCGCAGAGGAAGTGGGTGACTGCGAGAATGTAAGGACTCGGGATTAAAGCGAGGAGCAGACGATGAGAGATTTCACCTCCGGAAAAATGAAATAGGTTTCTTCCCCTCTTCTCTCCCGTTGTTTCCCTCGGCGTCGCGGCGATGCTTTGAGGGTGGTTTCAGCCCGCAGCCATGGGTGCCCTGAGCAGAAGTGGAGCATGAGAAGTAAAATCCGGTAAAAACAGAGTTGCCTTTAGCTTGGAAAGAAATAATGACTTGCCTGGGTCTCTTACAAGCTTACACGTCCAGTGAGGGGTGTGTTTTGTGTGGAGCCTCGTGTAAGCCAGCTGGGGAGCCAGTGACTGAGCACAGGTGAGTGGAGAAGAGCACGCAAGTAAAAACACAGAATGAGGAGAGAGAAAAAACAATGAGGGGACAAATCTTATACCAAGCTTCCTCTTAAATTGGCATGAAAGACTAAAATCTGACCATTATTTGGACAAAAATTGTATGAATCATCAAGAGATGGGATGAAAGAGTCAGGTCCCAGAATTACAGAATTGTTTTGGTTGGAAGGGACCTTAAAGTTCCTCTCATTCCACCCCACTGCCATGGGCATGGACACTTTCCACAAGACCAGGTTGCTCCAGCCTGGCCTTAAACACTTGATATTAATTCTTCTCATTAGCATCACGAACATCATTAAGATCATTAACATAGCTCAAGCTGTGCAGTGGTTTTGAACATCTCCTTTTAGGGATGTTCAATTCTAACTGAGCTGCTTGAGAGGCAGAAGTGACGCCTGAAGTTTTTTAGTCTAACTAGAGTGACAAACACAGGGCCAGAGAGACAAAAGGGGGTCAGAAATGAGACATGACTGGGCCAAACTCATCCCTTACTCCCTCTGAGAGATTTCCCTGTTTCCCAAGGGATCTGCTCCAAGCTGTCTCCTCCACCCCTGCCAGCGGCCAGTCCTGCAGCGGGAGCCAGAGCTGGAGATGATGGTGGAGGTGTGACTCCCTCATGTCACTGCTGCCAGATTCAAAATGGGGAGTTTCCCTCAGGATCTGGGATATCCAGGTGGTGGGAAGTCGCTTGGAAAAGAGGAGGAGCCATTCAGCCTTCTCCGTCCTCTCCCAGGCCACCTCTGCTCCTGCTTCCAGGAGTTATTGTCGATGCAGGGAGAGGATTGGACTTCCTGGCTATGGCTCCATGAATTAATTAAACACAGCCCTCCTGCTGATGCCACCTGGCCTAAACCGGGCCACATCCAACCCACGAGATATCCTGGCCTTGCAGAACGAGGTGGCTCTATCCAAAATGTCTCCTGGGAATGGCCCTTGGCCCATGCCAGCTCCTGAGCCATGCCAAGGAATTACTTGGAATTACTCAGCTTTTACCTGAGCCAGAGGCACTCCAGGGATTTTCTAATATTTTAACAATATATTTGAGCGAGTTCCAGTGCCCAGGAATGTTCCTTGCCACTCTTTAAATGGACTAAAATTGATGCAGAAATTCAAGTGCTCTGCAAATAACCCTCACCAGCCAAGCCTGAAGTGCTTTGGGTTGGTTCTTTGATTCTGCTGGTGGAGAAACCACATTTCTGGAAGGCTGACCTTCCTGTTCGGACTTAAAGGATTGATTGAAGGAATTAAAGCAAGAAACAAGTCCATGGAGCTGCTCCAGCACATCAGCCTCCAGCTACCCCTGAAGTAATGGTGAGTAAACATAATTGGACCTTAAAAAACTCTTTTTTTTCTTTTTTTTTTTCTTTTTTTTTTTGTATAAAACATGGCCAGACCTTTGAAAAAATGATTCCATGATTTGCATTCCCTTATCCTGTGAAGTTAAAGGCTGGCAGCGTTCCCTGCAGACTTCCAAACTCAGGGACTGCTACAAAACCTTCTTGAATCAACAGACAGACCCTGATGGCCCCTGGCCAGGCCAGAATCCCAGATCCACACAACTCATGTCGGAATATCAGTTATAAATACCACGGTATCAATTATAAATATTAGAATGTCAATTATAAATATTAGAATGTCAATTATAAATATTAGAATATCAATTATAAATATCTGAGTATCAATTATAGATACTAGAATTCAAGTTCCGAGCCTGCTTTTCAATCCATTTCCCACCTCTCCTTCAGTGATGAACTCCCCAGAATGGCATTCCTGTCCTGGCTTCCCTTTCGTTCCTGGCCTTCTCAGCTTCCCAGGGCAGTGCTAATTTGCGAGGTGCTAATTACAAGGGCACCCAGCCTAAATTAACACTCATTTCTCCCTCTCGCTTGCACGGTAGAATCTCCCAAAGGATTAGGAGAGGTTGATGGAGCTTGGAGCAACCTGGTCTGGTGGGAAGTGTCCCTGCCCATGGGACAGGGGTGACCTTTAAGGTCCTTCCCAACCCAAACCAATCTGGGATTCTACTTTTTTAAAGCTTTTCAGGCTCTCCCTGAGCGATGTCCCAGGAGAACTGGGCAGCCTTTTGGGAGGGCTGAGGGAATCAAGTGAAAATAAAGTGGTTGGGGACTGAGGTGTTGACTAAGGGGATTTCCAGCCTAAAGAAATACCCCAAAACCTGCTGGGGAAATTCTACCAGTTAGCCCTGCTTGGTGATTCAGGCAGAAGTCTCTGCGTGTCCGAAATTTCGCTTATTTTTTGTAAGAATTAAGGAGGGAAAAAAAAAATGGAGTTTGTTGCTTCTAACGAGGTAGCGCTAAAATGGTCATGGACAGAGCTTTAAAAAAAAAGGCAGAAGGAAGAAAACATTTGAGCCACTTTGCCTGACTTGGTGTCTCGGCTATGAATGGCCAAATGTCCCAAACATCTAGGCTGGTCTGGTATCATGTTTTCCATGAGCCGCCTCTCTCTTGTTCCTCTATTTGTTGTCTCCTGAGGCAAGGAAACTTCAATAAAACCAAAGTTTTCCTTTCCTCAGGTGGGAATGACCTCACTCGTGCCTGTTTTCCTTTGTGATTCCTTGTGACAGTCACAGGGACACGAACTCAGCTGCAAAACTACAAGGCCACCGTGAGGAGGGGGTTTGTTTGTGACTGAGTTTTATTTCTGGATCGCGTTTGCCCTTAACTTTGAATTTTCTGTCTTAAAAAGCCTTCTTCTATTGGCTGCCATTGGGAGAAAAAAAAAACCTAACAAAAAACAAACAAACAAACAAAACCCACAAAAACAACAAAAAACCAAACCAACAAAAAAAAAAAAACCACCCAAAAAAACCACAAAAAACCCCACAAAAAAAAATTAAAAGAAAACAAAAAAAAACCCAAACAAAAAAAACCCCACCACCACAAAGAAGCCATTCCTAACTTTTTTTTATACTCTAGGCTGGTGGTGGCCTTGCCCAAACCATGTTTGGTTGGGTCTTCTTTGGTTTATTGCGGCAACAAATTGAATTTTGTGTTGAAAGTGGGATCTGTAATGGGAGGGTTTTGCTGGGGAGAAACTGGGCTGAAGGTTTCCACTTTCAGTCATGGTTTGAGGCTGCAAAGGTGGGAGAAGCAGGCACAGGAGAATTTTTCTGAAGTTTCGGCAACGTTTTGTGACAGAAAATGAGCTGGAACAGGTTATTTCAGCAGCATAAACAGGACCCTGGTGAGAGTGACTGCTGTGGATTGGATAATGTTTTGGATTGTTTCCTTTTTAGCCATGCAAAAAGCAAAATTTTTTTGGTTGAAAAACTGAAAAAACCCCCAGAAATTTCAGCTTTGATGCCTTAAAAATCAGAGTTCAATTATTTCCATTCTCACTTTCCCCAATGGATTGGCCTCCTGGGCACATCAGATTATCCTGTTGCATGAAATGTCCCTTCCATGAGAGGTGAATTGGCCAGGAAGTTTGGTTTGGCTCTCAGAGCCGTGACAGGAGATATTTCAGTTTTAATTCTTACTAAAAAAAAAAAAATAAATAAAAATAATACTTTCAGTCCATGGAAATGCAGAGGAAAGGATATCAGGGAGGAAATCTGACGAAAATAGCAGTATTTTTCAGAAATCAGAAATCAGATTTTTTCCAGAAAATCAGAATAAATTTTATTTTAAAAAGAAGTAAATCCACTGCAAGAATTACTGGGATTTTTTTAGGTTTTCTGCAGATAAGAGGGCTCTCAGAGACCATCAGGATAATCCTGAAGCTTCCTGATCCAATTTCTTGGCTCCTGATGCCAAGATCATCCCACGGCCAACCTCACCCAAACCACCTCAGTTTTACCTCTCTCCCCTGAAATCACATCTAAGATGTGCTGCAGCACTCTCAGAAGGGGAAGGTTGTTTACATAAATCTGTATTTCGTTTTTATTTTTGGATTCGGCATTGCGAATTTCTGAGAAATCCAGAGCCAGTTCTAGCAGGTTAAACACACTCAAAATGCAAAACAAGCAGCTGTGTGGGAGGCCTGATAATTTAATTACTCAGGAGTTATAGAACTGAAAATATGGTTCATAATTTATTATTATTCATTTTCAATTAGGGGTTTATTTTAATTCCTGATATTTTCTATGCAAATGATCATTCTGGAATATTCTTGCTTTACACAGGGCTTTTAATTCCCTATTTAAAGTACCTGTGTGGAACATTTGGTGTAGGAATCACCAATGGAATGAATGTGATAGAGTTATTCCTGATTATTTTGAGGAAAGAAAAGCATAAAAGGGGAGCAGGATCTAAATAAAACCTTTTTGCTGGGTGCCCTCCCCAGTGCTCTGCCCAGCCTGGCTTCCACTTGAATTCCCACCTCAACTGGAATGGGAATTATTGTGACAACTGCCAAATATCCCTGGAAATTAATCAGCAATTCCTGACTTCCCTGTGGTTATTTCCAAGCATTTTGCTTTATTCTGCGTTTGGGGGGAGAAAGGAGAAATTCCACCCTTTTATTAGGGTGGGAATTCTCTCCGTGCTCTCCCCTGCCCCAGGGAAGAGCCAACTGCACATTCCATGTTGCATCCTCACACGGGCACCTCTCCCTTCCCACAGGGATGTGCCCCTGGAGCAGCAGGAAACACCCCTGGAGATCCCCATGGGTGGGGATTGGATTGCATTGGGAAGGGTTGGATTGATTGGGATGGATTGGATTTGATTGGATTGGGTGGACTGGGTGGATTGGATGGGTTGGGTGGATTGGATTGGATGGATTGGACTGGGTTGGATTGGATTGGGTTGGATGGGATTGGATGGGATGGGATGGATTGGATTTGGTTGGATTTGATGGGATGGATTGGATGGGATGGATTGGATTGGGTTGGATTGGATTGGATTGGATTGGATTGGATTGGATGGGATTGGATGGGATTGGATTGGATTGGATTGGATTGGATTGGATTGGATTGGGTTGGGTTGGATTGGATGGATTGCATTGGATTGGATGGATTGCATTGGATTGGATTGGCTTGGATTGGATGAATTGGGTTGGATTGGGTTGGATTGGATTGGATGGATTGGGTGGATTGGATTGGGTTGGATTGGATTGGATTGGATGGATTGG
>WBMY01010809.1:67663-79663 GCA_013397315.1 Donacobius atricapilla | reverse complement strand
TGTGAAGAACATCACGGTGTGGGAAGTGGAGACTCTGTAGAGTTATGGGAGCTATCGGGGCTAATTCCAGGTTTGGAAACACTGGGGAAGTGTTGGAACCCCTACAGCTCCCATAACTCTACAGTCTCCACTTCCCACACCCTGATGTTCTTCACACCAGTGACCTCAGCTCCTGGCGTGTGGAAGCCAGGGGAAGATCCCAAATGGATGCCCCCAGCATTCCCAAGCCATTTCCAGCAGCCATAAATAACATTGTTTGCAGTCAGCTTGATGATAGAAGTCAGAACATTGCATGTTTGGGGCTGTGGCATCTTAATTAGCCATGAGCCACGCCCAGGAATTTTGGCCAGCTCATGATTTATGATTAATTATGATGTTTAGAAATTGCATATTTAATGTTTATGAAAAAGTTGGGACATTTCATGATTCCTTTTTTTTTTTCTCTCTTGTCATTTTCTCAGGAATATGTTCTGTAATACATTTTAAAATATCAAATTTCTATAATGCAAAAAATCCCCAACCCATTATTAATTCCTGCTTTTTAGGGAATGTTTGGCATTTCTGCAGCTACCTGGATTTTTTTTTTTTCTATGTTCTTCCTCTCTTCTTGATTTCTTTCTCTCTCTTTCTCTTTTTTATTCCATCTCTCTTCCCTTCTCTCGGTTGGTAACAGCAAAAACCAGACAATGATGTTGCCGCTGGAGAAATCTGTGTTAAGGCCTGGTCCAAGCTGTATTTTGGACCAGGAACTGACCCGATGCTGCAGATATTTTAATCAGGATTTATTTTGTTAGTCACCCAAAGGGCTTTGAAGGGTCCTGCGCTGATCCAGTGTTATCTCATTGGTGTCTATATCTGCATCTTATCTTTTTACAACCCCTTATCATTAGGGTCATGTCAAATCCACTGATAAAGCTGAAGTTATCTGCACCAGCGTGAGGCAGAGGTGCAACCTCCACTCCTTCATCTGGGAAGCGAAGCAGGACAGGTGAGACGCTTCAGGTTATCTCAGAGGACACGAGATGCCCATTTCTGGGCAGCCGAGTTCGGTCTTGGGCATCCCAAAGGCCGATCTGGGAGATTTCATTGCTCTGATCCCACCTGGAGAAGCCTCCACAGAGTCAGAGATTATCCTGAGCTGGAAGGGGCCCATCGGGATCACTGGGTCCAGCTCCTGGCCCTGCACGGACATCCCCAGGAGCCACCCCCTGTGCCCAAGGGTGTTGTCCAAACTCTTCCCAATGGTCTTTCGGGCCAAGAAAAATCCAACCCCAAGGAAAATGCTGGGAACAGCTGCCAGCCCCAGGCTCCCTCTGCTTTCTTCCCAAGTTCCTTCCTCCTGTGAACTTCCCCGTGGGCACTCACCACGGGCAGGGGACAGGGACTGAATTTGCTTCCCCGTGCACTGAAGGGCTGTTCCCACCCCACAAGAGGAGTCACGTCGGTGCCACCCGGAGCGAGGGACTCTTGGCAAAACGGCAACGGCAGAAAACAATCCCTGTCCCCTTGGAGCCCAACTCGATGACCACCCAAACGTCCTTTTTGCCACCAGGTGGAGCTGGGAGAGAATTCCTTGGAAGAGGCCAGCTGACAGCACCCCAGGATGTAGGCACAAACAAAAAGAGGGATTTTTGTTTGCTCGTCTGGTTGCTTCCAGTGCTTCTCCCAGAAAATTCTTGTCTTTCTCACAGGTAAATTCCCTCACGAAAAGCAAAAACAAGAGGAGATCACAGATTGTTCAATTTGAACGAACTCCCGCATGGCTGGTTGGAAGATGGTGACATTTAGGATCTCTAAACCCAAACCGCTGTGGGGTTCTGGGGCTCTCTGGCTGCCTGTTGGCCGAGAGGAGCAGCGGATTCAACGCTGCCATCGTTCACCTCGCGTGCTTGGTTGTGTTCACTCCTGCCCGTGGTCACCTCACGGCTCAGGACTGTCCAGGCTTGCTGGGAACGAGCCAGGCCTCAGGCCATTCCCATGGAACTGCTGTCCGCACCCCGTGGTGACTGCTCAGGGAATGGCAGCAGCCTTCCCGAGCGTCCTGTTGGTTCAGCCCTAGCGCAGTGGGTGTGGAAATGGCTCTGCGCTTGCTCTTCTGCCATCCACGAGGGGCTCTCAACCCCGGGAGACACTGAGACCGCTTCTCCCACCCAACAGCTCGTAGGAGCCACTTCTGCCGGCAGCTGGGGTTGGTCTTCCCGCCCAGGAACAAAGGAGAAACCTCCCCACCACCAGCGCAGGCGTCCCTCACTGGGCAGAGCAGAGAAACGTTTTCCCAGGGGGTTCACAAGATCATAGAAACCCAGAAAGGTTCGGGTTGAAGGGACCTAAAACTCCTCTCATTCCACCCCTGCCACGGGCAGGGACGCCTTCCCTTGCTCCGAGCCTGGCCTCGAACACTTCCAGGGACATACACGATTTCCCTGGGCAACCACCGCCTTCGCAGCAAAGGATTTCTCTCTCTCGATTTCACCTACACCCTACCAGGGTGTCTCTAGCCTCTCTCTCGTTTTTTTGTTTCCCCCAGCTGTGCCATTCCTTCCTCAAGCTGGTTTATGTCTTTTCCATACACTCGGCATCTTTCACAGGGCTGCTGGAAAGGCTTTGCAAGCTCCCATGGAGGTACCCTAGGTAATAAAATTCATGTTACTGAATGCTGTGCAAACAAGTGAGGTCACCCTGTTTAGTAAATCTGTTTTTCCCCCGACTGAGGATAAAACCTTGTTCTCTCAGAATGCTGGAAAGTCTTAACACCTTCCTTTTTTCCCTCTCTTTTTTTTTTTTTTTGCTTCTTTTGCTCATTTTCAATTCCCTCCGTCGGTTCCCCTTGTGAGTATCCCACCTATTTATCCAGTGCTGTTATTGTTGTTGGATGACTGGAAAAGATCTGCCTTTGGTGAGCAGTCTCCCAGCCCACAATGCTGCCTTTTTCTCAGCAAAGACGCTGAGGATCACTAATACCAGCTTTATTTTCCTTGGCACTTCCCAGAGCTGGAGCCACCCAGCCTTTCCTTGCCGAGTGCTTCTTAATCAATATTAAAGGGCTGAGAGTGCAGGCGGCTTCCCTCTGCAAATAATTATTAATCAATGGCGTGGGGCTTTGGTGGGGAAGGGAGTTCAAGAAGCCTTTGGGATGGGAGGGTGCCTGAGCTGGGTTTTTTTTATGTCAGGTATCGGTGCTTAGATTAGATAGAAAAAAGGACTTTTTTTACAATGAGGGTGGTAAAACACTGGCACAGAGAGGTGGTGGATGCCCCATCGCTGGAAACATTTAAGGACAAGTTGAACAGAGCTCGATTTAGTTGAAGATGTCCCTGCTCATGGCAGGGAGGTTGCAGTAAATGGCCTTTAAAGGTCCCTTCCAACCCAAACCATTCTGTGATTCAAGAATCCATCTCAAGCCCAGACTTAATTTGAAATTCTGGAGTAGCTCAAGTTGTATATTGACGTTTCTTTAATTTAAGGCACATTTAGTTTCTTAATTGAATCAATATATTTTGAAAACCAAGGGTATAAGAATTTAAATTCTGGGAAAATAAAGAATTGGCTCAACATAAATACTGAATTTAGTCATTGGTCCTGCACTGCTCATGAATACACTGATTAAAATATTTAAATTCCTTCAATTTAAAAGGATTCAATTCCAATATAATAATTTTCTGTGAAATGCATCTTCTGGGAAAGCAATAATTGGGCAGTTGAAATTCTTGGAGAGCAGAAACAAAACCCACTCTTTGTGACCTTGATATTGCAAAGCTCTGCTTACGAGCCAGTGGGAAATTTTCTGCAGGAATGTTTTCCTATTGGAAAAAGCCAATTTGATAAAACTGATACGGTTTGTAAACAGCAATTCTGACAAGCTTTCTTCAAAAAGAAAACTTCTGGTTTCCAGTTTCAGGAAGTGTTTTTTTTCCCTTTTTTTTTTTTTTTTTTTTTAGATGCTGCAGCATGTTGTTTACATAAAAACAATAAACTTCAACTCAGCCCCAAATTTTGTCTTTATTGACATTTATATCAACTGCAAGTGTCCTTTTCCCTCCGGGCCCCGTTCAGTAGGGAACCTTGAAAATATTTTGCTTTCCCTTGCATCCAGACTGGAAAGATATTTGAAAGCAGGGGATTTACCACAGAGTGGAAAGTTGGATTCCTCTCCAGCTGCGGCGCTCGCAGGTAACGGGCGCTTTACGGCGCCTGTCTGAAAGGGACACGGGACCAGATTGTGGAAAAGCCTTTCCAGGAACGTGGTAGAACCCCCTGTTGCTTGAGGAATGTTAAAGCTGATTTGACAAAGCCCCGGAGAATATGTTCTTGAGGGCAATTTGGGATTGGCAGGCAAGCGGACGGGTTTGCCTTAAGACATTCTTTATGCTTCCATGAAGGGAGGACAAAATGTTTATTTTGGTTTCAGGGTTTAATAGGTTTGGAGATATTTCAAGCTACTGGAGGCTTCAAAATTATTCAGCCCAGAGACTTCTCCTTAGTTGTCTATTTTTTTTTTTTTTCAGGACTAAGAGCAATCTGGGCAGTAACAAAACTCCAGCTATTGACACAGAACCTCTCTCGTGTCGCAGCTGGGGTCAAAAAGCACTTTTCCACTTGAAAAATGAAATTTTAGAGGGCAAAGTTTTCTCCCTCTGTCAATGCACTACTGAATTTCCTGGAACCTTCAGTCCAATTGACTTGAGAGAAAATAAGAGAAATAAAATTCCTGAAATGAATATTAATTCCTCAAATGAACATTAACAGTTGTTTTCTGTGGTAGGGTGAGTGTCTCATGGCCTCCTGGTCTCCGTTTCCGTTGGCTGTTGATGTTTCCGTGAGGCTTTGCAAGGAACTGTGTTTTCTCCAGAACGTGGAGACTTTCCTGCCTTTCACTTTTCCAACTGCACGTCAGGCAGCCAAAGCCCTTGGAAATGTCAACTCCAAGGGGAAACAGGTGATGTGAACTCGCCATGAGTAAGGCTGGAGGGTGGCTGCAAGAATATGACATTCCAAGAGTTTTACATAAAAATGCCAATCTGCTGGAGCACGAAATGACCCTGCTGGTCTCTTTTCTTTTTTTTTTTTTCCTTTTTCCCTTCTTTTCCTGCCTCTTTTAATTGTGTGTGTCCTTTTCACTGCGCCGTGGGTTGTGTGTTTTGGATGGGGAGGAACCTCCTGCTCTCTCGTGTGACGGGATCCAAGGACGGGCCCACCAAGAGCAGATAAAACCTCGGGAAATCTCCAAATCCAAGTGTGAGTCACCAGAAGAGTTGATTTGAAAGGACAGCTGTACTAACATTGACTAAGATGCCTATTAAAAATATTGGCAGCCATGGAGGGATCACTCAGTATTTGATCATCCATTTTGGAAATTAGTAAAACAATCCACAGAGATTCTGAATAATATTTTCATGTCAAGATAAGAACTTTTAATTTGTGGGCGTTTTTTAGCATTTTACGATTTCCTCCTAATTTTACTCAGGAAATCATAGAAACACAACATACTCCCACTTTGGTGGAACTGATATTTGAAACAAAAACAGAAGCCTAGGCTACGTTTGGTGGACCTAATTATGATTTTCCCCCATGATCCATTATTCTCTTTATTAGCCTGTGACAAACTGCCTGAGGTTTCTGGGAAATGAGCAATTAATTCCGCGTCCTCGGGGGCTCAGTTTGTGTGTGGTTTAATGCCTGGGTAATGCACAAGGTTTTGGGGGCACTTGGAGCCTTCCTGGGAAAATCCTCAGCGGTGGAGACGCCTTTCCCGTGGGACCAGGCAGACGTTTCCATCCGTGGGATGGACCAGGGCTCCATCCCCCAAAGGCCCATGTCCAGGTGTGGTTTTGGGGCCCCATCACAAGGTTTGTCCCTCTACATGGCAGTCCTAACCCTCCCTGTATTCCACCCGTCAGGAATGCCTCGCTAAACCCAGGAATGTGTCCGCTCATTCAGAGAACCTCTGCAGCCAAGGGCGATCCTCAGATCCTCGGGAATGAGGAGCTGGTTGTTTTCCTGTGGGAATCCCGTGGTGGGATCAATCTGGTTCCACCCCAAGTCAGGTGGAAAACGCAGGGAAGAGGGTTAGGATGACTTTGGTGAGGAAGGTCCCACATCCTGGGACCAGGGTGAGCTTCCTGAAGGGATTCTCGTTGAGTTTCCGTCCAGGGAACCCCAACCTTCAGCCTCTGTCTGTCAGCCCTTCCTGCTTTCCCCCTTGGCCCCTTATCCCTTGCCGGGGTGGGACGCAGCATTTTGGGGCTTTGCTGTTTGCTCTATCCAGTGATGCAGGGGAGTGGTGGCACTGGATCCAGTGTGGAGGCCTCTTGGGAACCAGGGAATCATGGAATATCCATGGAGAATCCTCCCGAGTTGGAAGGCACCCACAGGGATCATCAGAGTCCACATTTCTATTTTGGCATCTCGCATTTCCTCAGCTCTCTGCCATGCTGGGGGCTTGGGGGACAGCAGGGTTGCTTATGCTGCTTGTTGCAATAGGAATTATCATTTTGATGAGAACAAAATCAGTTTTTAATATGGAAATCTTCTTGAACCGAAACTTTAACTGAAGAGATGAAACTTGTATCTCTTGAGGGTTTTCTTTTTCATGTTTTTTGGTGCTTTCTTTTTGATTTGGCTTGTTTTTTTGTACGTTTGCTTGAGGTTTTGTTTTGTTAGGTTTTTCTTTTTCTCCCAGAGGGGAGAGGGACAAAACCTCTTTTGATTTTGTCAAGGTTGGTGGTTGGACTCTAAGATCTCAAAGGTCTTTTCCAACCCAAAGGATTCTGTGATCCTGTGCTTCTACATTTGTGCGAGCCTGTGTGCTAACGAAAGCAGAAGGTATAAATAATATAAGTAGGAAAACACTTCTTTTTTTTTTTCAAGTGCCGTAAATATGCTGCATTTTTTAAGAGTTTTCACACATTTTTCTTACCTCAAGAAAAAGCTGAACTCTCTGAGAACTTGATAAAAAACAGTATAGAGGCATGAGGCCCGTGAGAGAACAGCCCAAGAACTGGTACCAAGAAGAGTGACCAAAGATATGCTGAAATTGGAATTTAGACCTCCCATGTCCAAGATGATTTGCAGCCTCACACAGGGCCAGTGCTGGAGGGAGTGTGATGGGTTGGTGGTGCTCGAGCCATGGCTNCAAATACTCTTATCTTCCAACAACTGTTATTTTCAAATCAGCCCTCAGTGTTTGTACATAAATTCTGCCACGTGGTGATCCTGGTGTCATCCTGCCCAATTCCAGAGGAGAGGGTCAAGGGATGGGAGAGATTTCCATCCATTCATTGTCCTTGCCCGTGCTAATACCCAGGGAAAGTCCCTCTTTCACCAGAGATGATTTACACTGCTCCGACTCGAGCCAGGCTGTCCAAACCTCTCTCCATGAATCCACGTGTTGCAAAAAAGTGGGGGAACTTCTGCCTCTCCAATCCTTGAAGAAAATGGGAATGACTGGTGAGGGAAACCGTTGAAAGAGAAGCAGAACTTCATCCCTCTCCCCAAAGTCATCCTCCCTCTCGCCCCCCTGGTACCAGATAAAATTCAGATTTGTGCTACTCCCTGATGAAAATCCACTTTCCCTCCGTGCTCCTGTTGACAGCCTGCCAGGACAGGTTATTAGATACCATCCCTAAAGCCTGTGCACGCTGACCTGGTCCAAAGGGATCAAATGAAAGCCTATTCCCTCCCCAGCCTGGGCCCACCCAGGGAGAAGCAAGCTGGTGGCTTGACAAAACTCGGATTATTCTGTCCAGAAAGCTGCACTTTTAATGGATTAAACATCTCTGTCTTTTGTGGTTGCCTGCTTAAGAAAGAAAATCATTACGAGAAGAAAATGTTGAACCGGTGTATATTTCCATCTCTTGATTCAGAGTCATTTTTCTTTCCTCCCTGCCTTCCTCCTCTCCTGCTTTTCTCCGTACAGAGGAGTAAATTTTGCCTCCGTGATATTTCCTTGGCTGAACATGATTCAGCACCGCTGGTGCTCTAAATCAAGGTAATCAAAATAATCCTGTTCTTTTAATCCAGCCACTGGACCCAACCCTGTGTACTCCATATATATTTTTTTCCGAAGGCTTGGCTCTGACATCACTGAAATATTGCAGCAAAATATCAGGGATAAACCAGCATTGTTCGTTCCTGCTTTCATCCCCAGCCAAACACCCGCAGCTCTCCGCAGGCCTCAAAGAAGACCTGGCTGCCTAGAAATGCCCAGGCAGGATTCCTCCTCCAGTGCTGCAGGAAGAGGATTCATTAAGGGGAAAAGCTGGAATTAAAGATTCCAGGAGAAAAAAAAAAAAAAAAAAAAAAAATTCCAGAAAAAGACATAAAAACACNAAAATAAAAACAACACAACAACAACAACACCACAACAAAAATCAAAGAGGATCCTGGGCCGGCTCTGGGTTGATGTGAACCAGCAAAGCTCTGACAACATCCAAAGCTATTCTGGTTAATCCAGAAGGAGATTAGAGCCGGGATATTCCATCCGAGGCTCCTGTTTGCCATGCAGGGACGTGGAGTCACTGGTGGCTTTTGTCACGGAGCCCTAAAAACGAGCTCCTGGGTTCGTTCCCTCCACATCCACTGAGCTCTGCTGACCCAGCCCGAGGTCTGCTGTGCCCTGTGTCCCCTCTCCAGCCCACCCACGCTGCTGTAGGTCACTTCCACGGGTGGGAATGGTGGTGCTGGAATGGATTTGCCTCTTGAGGGAGTGGGAGGCTGATAAGGAGTGTGGGAACTCCACCAGCAAGGCGGGTAATAGCTGATATCCCAGTTTCTGGCCTTTGCTCGTGCTCTAAACCTCTTCTTTGCTCCGTCAGTGGCTTTCTCCTCTTGCTTCCACACCTAAACCTCCTCGACAGCAGAGGTTTTCATCCCAGATACAACATTTGATCCCAACTATCTTGTTTAAAGGAATAAGCTGATATTTTACATTGTGCTAGAATGGATTATATAAGGAAATTGGACAAAACTAAGATTCCATTGCTCACTGGAGATGTTCCCAAGTTTTGGACCTCTTTTAGGAAAAAAAACGCCTTCTGCCTTCTGTGTGACCACTACAGGTGATTACCACTGTTAAAAATAGAAGTTTTGGTGCCTAAATCTTAAAATCCAGAAAATTATAGATATACATGTACCTAAATCCACAGCTTCTGATCCGCTTTTGTGTGTTCTTCCTGTTTTTTTTTGTTTGGTTGGTTTGTTTTTTTTTGTTTTGTTTTGTTTGTTGTTTGTTTTGGTTTTTTGGTTTTTTTGTTTGGTTTTTTTTTTTGAGGGTATAAGGTCTGGAAATCATCATGAACAGTTAAATTTTACACCCAGCCTCTCTCCACTGATATCAGGCAGGCTGCATCAATTCCCCATTTGAAATGCTGGCTCTAGGAAGTTGCTAAAAGTTCCTGGGAAGGAACCAGCCCAAAGTTTCAAGGAATCTCATTGAGAAGTTATGAGTAACAGGAAAAAAACCAAAGGCCAAAGCTGGCCTTCCTGCTAACCATCTATTTTCCCAGAGAAGTCCCTTATTAATTTTTATGGTGCATAAATACCAGAAAATGAGACACCATTAATTAGTGACTGGTTTTGGTCTTCATGCTCAACTCGGTTCAGTCCAAGCCAAACTGGGGTTTTTTTTCCCCTTTGTTTTTTAAGAGTAAGAGAAAAGTTCATAGGTGGATAGATAGATTTCGGTGTTTGATTTTCTGAGCAAGTCTGATCCCAATTTAAATTGGTGCAGTTTTCTTTTTGTTCCAGTCACTGGGACCCTCTCTCAAAAACCATTTTTTCTTCACCTCCACCCCAGATATTCCAGGATGTGCGTCACGGTGCTCTAGGGATAGATGCAGCACCTGGAGGAGTGAATTCCATTTGGTTTAGCTCTTCACCTGAAATCTATTGGCTCAACACAGATGTCCGTGGGCATCCTTAGGGTGCCAAGAGAGCCCTTTGGGAAGTGCCTTGCTGAGGGGACAGATATTCCCTTGACCCTGATTAGCTGGAGTTTGGAGAAGACACCCCTGACAGACCTGGCCAGTCTGCAGTTTCTCTTTGCTTTTTCAGTTCCTGACAGGCGTTTTCCTCATGTGGAGCTTGGTTTTAGGCTTCCACGAAAGACCCATCCTTCAAAAACTTGCAGATAATCACACCAAGAATCTGCTCCACGAAATTCCTGAGCCTGAGAGGATTTGAGTGCAATGAGCCACTGGTAAAGGATGATGTTTCTCCAGGCCTGCACCTGCCAGTAAATAAAACAGAAGTCTGACTTTTAATCCATTTGCATTTTGGAGACGTGCCTAAGGTGCTGTGTTAACCCTTCTGTTGTCAGGCTGCTTCAGGGCTGGCTGCAGAGCTGGTTCCAGCACGACTTCCAGATGTCCACAAGAGCATTCACCGAGTCTTCAGCACCTAAACTCACTTAGAAACCAAAAAAAAAAAAAAAAAAAAGGAAAAAAAAAAAATCTTAATATCTAAGCTCAGTTTGGTTTGAAAACCTTGGAGATTGGATTCACGGTCAAGGTCACACACTGTGATGTCTGAACAATCCATCCTCAACCCAAAGCAATAATATCCTCCTGCTGAGACCAAGCTTTGGGTTTTGTGTCAGGGTCTCACTGCAGATCCAACACTTCTGCTCCAATTCCCACCAAGTCAGGAAAAGAAATCCACCTTACAAGGTGTTTTTCTGTATCCTCCACTGTCCCACTGGATGAAAGATTAGATTGGTTACACCTCATGCTGGTGTGAGGTGTAAAATTCTTTCAAAATCTCCCCATCTGGAACAGATTTGCTTCATTTAGGGCGAGGGTATTGCCGGAATGTGGCTGGTTCCAGCTGAGAGATGAGTTACGTTGGTCACTGCACAGATGGTCCAACAGCCAAGCTACGGATTTACCTTCCAAATAAAGAATTCCTCTTTTTTTTTCCCCCTTTAAAAATTTTGATTACACAAATGACCTCTCTACCTCTGTCAGCTGCAGGACTGTGCGTGTTTAGCTTGAAAAGGTGGGTAAGGATTGAAAGTCTCAAAGATTTCTTCACCTCCCAAAAGGAGGAGGTGGAAAGGAGGTAGAATGGACTTTTTCTGCCTCACTCTGCCGTGGTTTCCTCTCCAGTTCTCAGTGTCCCACCTCACTCACAGCTGCTGTGGAACATCCACCAACCCATCCGTGTCACTCTTTGGGTATTTCTCACCACGTTTTGCTCAATGAAATAATTATTTAACAGAAGAATTAATTCCAGAAGCCAATATAAATCTGAGCGAGAAACGCAGCGCACTGAAAGCATTTTGCCTCCAGGCTCTGCCAGCCCTGTGGAATGAGAAGACAATGTAAAAACTGGAGATCTGGGTGTTCAGACCACAGAGCTGGGAAAACGGAGTTGCCTGAATGTAGGGTGGTGAGAAATGGTGTGAAAATTACAGGTCTTCGGCTCGAGCACAGCTGTAGAGCACCCAGGGGTATGTGCTGCTCTGGCTTTCTGCTATTCTTGGCTCTCTCAGTCCCTCTGAAGTGGCAGATGACATCTCGAGAGTCTCCACGATCCGTGTGCTCCGGGAAAACTCCATGCAGGATTAACGCGCTGCCTGCTCAGGAGAAAAACCTGGAGGTCTTGGGGAGGCCAAAACTCGGTGCAGTTCGGGGGAATTCATTCATTTCCCCGGAGCTGCAAGAGTGGACCGGCAGGAATTCGGGAGCCTTGGCAAAGGCTTTTGGGCATTCAGGGCATCCAGAGGGGTAAATGTTCTCTCTGGGCTCTGCCTGCCTTCTCTGCTGTTCCTCTCCGGTGCTGGATAACGTGTGTGGGCAAGGAGAGCTCTTCCAGAGGCTGGTTTAGGGCCCGGCGCCTCTACCAGTAAAACTGGGCTCATTTTTTTTCAGTATTTGCCTGAAATCACTGTTGACGTTACAATTTAGCTGGAGGCAGACTCACTTGTGGCTTAGGAGATGTAGGTGCAAGTCCCAAGTGGGATTCTGGACAAGCCACTAGAACCTCCCACGTGCCTTTGGCTTG
>WBMY01010809.1:51860-67625 GCA_013397315.1 Donacobius atricapilla | reverse complement strand
TTTTCTCAGAAATGAAATGTTTTGGTTTTAAGCAAAACTGTTTTCCCCTCTTTAAAATGTTCCTCCGTCCCGTTTTTATATTTCAGATGGAAAATTTCTGAAAGTTGGGGTTTGTTTTGTTTTGTTTTCCCGGTTCCAGTTCCTGTTGGAGAACATTTTTTTGTGGAAAACACAACTTTTCCCATAAAGTGTTCTGAACTCTACCGGAGGAAAGCACAATATGAGTTCTATTATTCTTGTGGTGCAGTTGGGGTCAGGACACATTTGCTGGTCACGTAGCCTTACCCAGTGTGCTCGCCTGGAATGGGAATGCTGATGGGAGAGGAGCCCTCAAGGACATGGTTTGGGGTTTTTTGGGTCTATTTGCTCTTTAAACATTTCTAACCTCTTCTTAAATGCAGCCTTCTGCTCCCTTTTTTTCAACTGTTTCCAAAGGGAGGCATCCCAAACCCATTCCTCAAGAGTTTTTTTGGTTTTTTTTTCTGCGTGGAAGTACCACACACAGCTCTTATTACCCTCCTTTACCTCTCCCCCTCCCCACTCTCCATCCTCTTCCCCGGATCCCTCCCAAACACTTGGGCTTGGCTCATTCCCGAGGCCGGTTTGGTTTTCCTTCAAGGAGCCTTTCCGCAGCTCTTGTTGCAAAACCACACATTAGCGAAGCAACGAGCTCCTCCGAGCCCCCGTGCTGTTGTGAATCCAGGAAAAAATAATAAAATTCCTCCAGAATAACAAACATCCTTCCCCCCTCTCCGCAGACCTGGTGAAAAATTCAGGATGTTCCCATCCTGTAGCAGGAGTTCAGCGGGTGGGCATCCCTGAAATCCACGGCACGAGGGGGATTTTCGGGGAGCTGTGCCACAACCCTGGACTCTTTTACCGACCCGTTGGTGGATTCACTCTCTGGTTTGGAGCACAACCCGCGACCTGGAAGGGAATGTTTAATTTAAAAGGGAACCTGGAGTTTAATTGTCCTTTGGTTTTGGCTGCGCTGCGAGCAAAACCCTGGTGTGCGTCTTGCGGAGAGGGAGCGAACCCAAATCCAGTCAGGGCTGATTTGCTTCGGTTTATTTTGTTTAATTCGCATGAACCTCGACCAAAAAACGGCTTGGAAGTGGGGTGTCTGAGCAGAGGGGCCGGAATGCGATCAAGGAAAGGGACTGGGGAGTGATTTTCCAGCAGCTCGGTGCGTGCTCATCCCCAGCTCTCAGATCTCCGGCCACAACCTCTGGCTTCTCACTTGCCCCCAGACAAGATGGGGCTCTAAGAAAGACACGAGGAGCCTTCTTGAGGCTGCAGTAATGGACTTTAATTATTAGTTGGGTGTCTGGGTTCCTGCAAGGGGATGTATCAGCGCACTCCTCTGCGGAGAGGCAGGCTGGAAGGCACACGAAATGTGTGGGATCTGCCTCTGGCTTTGAAGAGAATTCTTAAATAACTTAAAAAACACTGTAAACTTTCCCAAGAGGTTAATCCCCTTCCATACCCTCTCTCACCCCCCCCCCAGATTGCTTGAATAACATGAATCCTTCCACCCTGCACATGGCAGACGAGGAAATTTTCATCTTAAAGCATTAATTTTCTATTGGGTTTTCTTTCCTTGAATAAAGTGTTACCAAAATCAGTTTGTTTTCACATGATATTTCCATCTTTTTTACAAGGGAGACAAACCTCCAGATTAAAACCTCTCAGGAGCTCGACAGCCAACACGATTTTAACAAACTGTGTCACTGTTCCTTGCTTTGTCACTGCTGCTGGTAGAAAAGCACTGTAAAAAATAACCATGGTCAGACAGTGTTGTAATGTCCCAGTCTGCACCAGTGGGAAAGGCTGTGCTGGAAACACCACTGGCTCTTTTTTGGACACAAACCAAACTTTGAGAGGTTCTTCAGGTGACAGGTATCAGTGTTGACTTTCAAATGTTATAAAGTCCCTCCTTTCTTCTTTTTTATTTTTCCTGTTGTGTTTTTTTTTTTTGGTTTGGGGTTTTTTTTTTTTTTTTTTTTTGTTGGGGGTTTTTTTTTTTTTTTTTTTTTGTTGGGGGTTTTTTTTTTTTTTTTTTTTTGTCTGAGGTTTTATTGGTTATTTAGGGTTCCCTGTTTCTCCTTGCTCTGCCCAAATCCCTCTTTTTTTTCCCCCACTTCCTTCTTTATGTGTATAACAGTGCCTTGAAGCAAGATTTTCAATGACGTTGTGCTCAGACATGCCTGGACTCATGAGATCAGAATTTAACATCCCTACAATGTACAAGGAGGGAAATATTTTAGGGAGATGTAATGGGGGCAGAGCTGGCTTGTCCTGGACACTGTCACCCTTTGGGGTGGATTGGTTTGGGTCTGTTTGCCCCCCGGATACAGGGAGAGGTTTGCTTGTCTTCCAGCATTATTGGTTTTCCCACAGGGTAAAAAAAAAAAGGGGTTTTCCCACTCTTCATCCAGAAGGAAGGGCTGTTCATGCAATTTTAGAATAGTTGGGGTTGGAAAGGACCTTAAAGATCCTCCAGTTCCACCCTCGCCATGGGCAGGGACACCTCACACCATCCCAGTTGTTCCAAGCCCCATCCAACCCGGCCTTGGACAATTCCAGGGATGCAGGGGCGGCCTGTGCCGGGTTTATTCACCTTTATAGTGAAGAGCTTTGCAATATTTAATCTAAACATACCCACCTCTGGCTTAAAACCATTCCCCCTTCTCCTGTCACTCCAGGGCCTTGTCCCAAGTTCCTCTCCAGCTCTCTTGTGAGCTCCCTTTAGGCTGGAAGGGGCTCTGAGGTCTGCTGGGAGCCCTCCCTTCTCCAGGAGGAGCAGCTCCAGCTTTCCCAGCCTGTCTTTTATCCCTGCCCACCTCACATCCAGCTCCTCCCTGCCTCCCACCCTGTCCCCACCTCCTGGGTGATAAATGCTTGATAAGAGTCATAAGCAGATGAATTTTGGGAGGGTGTGGGGAGTGATGTGGAGTCAAGGAGAGGAGATGAAGTTCTCATTATGATAAATCGCTCCAGAGCTCGTCTGTTCATTGGAAATCTCAGTGCATCCCCAGGAAAAATCCACCCAAATCTAATTTTTTCCTTTTTTTTTTTTTTTTTAATCGCGTATCCGCACCTGCCTTGCAACAACCTCCGTTTCCTTTGGAGCAAAGGCATTTTGCACAATGAGTGGTATTTTCTCTTCTACCCATCCTTGCCCCATTTTTCAGCCGGGAATGTGGGATTAGATGTTGTAATGTGGCATTAGCAGCCATAAAGGTCAATATCCTGCCTTCCAAAGTCACTCCTAGGCTCACAGGGCTTTGTTAATGAAAACCCCATAACCCTCCCCTGCTTCCCCCGCCCTCCCGAGAAAAAGGATTTAGGAAACAAGTCAGGGTGAGAAAGGGGGAGGAAAATAATAATGACCAATAAATTAAATAAAGACCAAGCCTTGTCCTGCCATGCACAGGAGTCAGGAGCCCTTTTGCATTTGAGACACCCGGCAATTACCAACTAATCCATTGGGCAAATGCAAGATGGTGCCTCCAGGGATTCTTCCCAGCCCAGCTGTTTTGTGTGGGGAATGTTTGCCGACTGAATTAAGGGACAGGCAGGGAAAAATACCCTCCTTGTTTCCCTCCAGGGCAGCAGAGTGGCTGCACAAAGCCTCTTCGGGCTGCAGCTTTGGGAGGTGCAGGGTGTCTGGGAAGGCCGGAGGAGTCACGGCGCTTTTCGGGGGGAAATCCCTGGGTGCACCTTGGCCTCCCCTTCCTTGCTGGGGGAATTCATCCTCTGCAATTCCGTCTTCCACGGTTCAAGGCAGGCTGGGGCACGTGTTGTGTTGGGAGGGGAAAGCCCGAGGTGCCACAGTTGATGCCTTGGGAAGGCTGAGCTGGAGCAGAGGCTGGACAGAGCTGGAGAATAAAGCAGATATTTATTAAAAGGCCTTTAGGGTACACCTTGGGCAGGACAAGAGCCTGGCCAGGGCTGCACCCAAGGTGGACACAAAATGGACACAAAATGGTCACAAAATGGTCACAAAATGGTCACAAAATGGACAAACGCTCACGAGGTCTCACACTTTGATAAGTTTTGGTCCATTTGCACCTTGGGGTTTAATTGTCCAATTGCAGCTCCAGGTTCTGCAGTCCCACCCTTCTTGTTCCTCCCTCCAGCCCGGCCTTGTTGGTGCTTTTGGGCCTGAACACTTGTCCCAGCTGTCCTTGGTGTGCAGCAGGAGAAGGATTTGTTTTGTGTCCGTGCTGTGTGCAGAGAGCTGAGTGACACTGAGTGTGAGCTCAGAGCTGCGCCCCTGGGCAGCGCAGAGCCTGAAACACATGGAAATAAAACCGAAGGCATCACAATCATGGAAGAACTTTGCAGCATAACTCAGGGATTTGGCTCTGGAAGCTCGGGCAAGGTCAGGTGTTGGTGTGGGGAGGGCACTCCACGGTGAGGTTCATTTACCTGCCCTGCCATGCTCATTTATCTGTGGTCTCACCCTGATTGCGCCCAAGGCTGGAACAGCTCCTTAGCCTTCCTCTGCTTGCTCCTCCTCACTCTGCTGAAGGAGCCCTCTCCTGGGGCTGGGGAATTCCATTGCCATTTGGAAAACAGTGTCCTTCACACCCGTGTCTAAAAATGAAACAGATTGAATTTGGAATTACCACGAGGGTCTGTGCTGTGGGAAATGGAAAATAAGGCCGAGTTCAGCTTTTCTCTTAAAATCCGTAGCTGTCAGAGAGATGATGCTGGTATTTTTTGTTTTCTACCTGGATAACTGAGAAATTTGGTAATTCTTTGTCTAAAGTCAGCAGAACTTTTCAGGAGACCAAGGAGCTCCAAAGGCAAAGAGATAGGAAGGAAGGGTGCTTACAGAATAAAATTTCTGCGTCATCATGAATCCCAGAAATTGGTCACTGACTCTGGTTTGCTCATCCAATCTGTTTTCCCAAGCTTGGGAATATTTTTGAGGCTCTGATGGGAAAATTTCCCCTGACCCTGACAGGATCTAGAGTGGTATCTTCCTGAAAAAAACAAGTTTTTCTGTGAAGAAATGACATTTTTCCATTAGAAAATTTTCCACCACAAACAATATTCGCTTTGGAAACCGAGCAAATTTCCAAGCAATCTTATCTGAGTGGCACTTACAGGTTAACCGAGCGGGATTGTCATGCTCTAAATAAGAAGTAATAATTCTGCTAGGTGAGAAATCTTTTGAAGGGAAAATCCCAATAAATTATAATGTCTCCAAAGCATTAGGAGATAATAACCACATCTGTTCTGGTTATTCCTTGAGTAATTCCATAAAATAAGAACAGTCCTTACTCCTGCTCTGGACTAGGTAGCTTTGTGCTTGCTGTTCTTTGAATTCCTATAAAATTCTAATTTCTAATATCCAAAGATGTCCAGTAAAGGGTGAGAATGAGCAACGGTAGGGAATTGAACTGGTATTTCAGGCTTTTTAGTTGATTCTTTTCTTGGTTACGGTATTTTAATGTGCAGAATATCCCCTGAGATTGTAATTAATAATCTAAGCATTGATGTCTAGAGTGGTTCAAGTGATAAAGCAGTAGATAAATAAATCAACCTATTGGTTTATATTGAATAAATAAATAAATCAATATATTAGAAATACCAAGTAGATATAGAAATATAGATAGAGACTGAAATATAGAAAAAGAAAAAAATATAAAGAAATAGATAAATTTTATTAAAATATATAAATTTTATATAAATTATATATATAAATATAGAAATAGAAATAGGGAGAGAGAGAATGTGATATCAAGTATAGATAAAGCAGTAAATAAATAAATCAGTACATTGATTTATATTGAATAAATCAATAAATCAATATATTAGAAATACCTCAGGTATTAGGGCCATGTCCCACAGACTCCCATCTGTTACTGCCCTGGATTTTTGGGGGGGAATATCTGCATAACTTCATCCATGAGAAACAGTCCTCCACAACACCAAGTTACACAAATCCTGTTTTACACTAAGTTTGGGTCGAGCTGGAATATTTTGAAGGGCTTTTTTCATTCTCGGATTTCCAAAACCCTCATCAGGAACCCGCTGGAGGCTCCACTCCAAGTATTAAAAACAAGTTTAGCACCCAGCCCAACAGCTCCAGTGACCTGCAGCCATCCAGCGGGAGCGACAGCATTTCTCCCGCCCCAGCCATGGGAAGTGCCATAAAAAAGCAGGGAGAGCTTGGAACGAAAATCCCTGATTGATGGTGCTCGCGAGGGCCGTAGAGCCAGAACCGCTCCGGTGTTCATAAACCGAGGACATTCCACTGAACAGCGCCGAGGAAAGGTGTCCCTCCGACACCTTGGCTGTCCTCCAGCTCCAGCAAGACCTCACACAGGGCCGGGGAGAAGCTGAGGGAGCAGGGAATAACCTGAGCCTGAGGCCGGGGCACGCAGGACCCCGAGGGATGAGGGAATGGTGGTTAGTCTGGGAGAGTGACTCGTTTCCTCCTGCACAGAGCGCAGTCTGTGAGCTGGATGCTGCTGCGAGTGTGAGATTGAAGTCCTGCAGTGGTGGCTTGGAGACCTTAAAGCCTCTGATTAAGCCCAGCACTAAAAGGCCACAGCAACAGCCAAGGAATCTCCTCCATCCTCCCCTGCTGGGGCTGGTTCAGTGCTGAACTGAAGGGAAAAAACCAAAACAAAACAAAAACTCAAACGTTGTTTTTCTTAATTTATTCTGCTATTGCCTGAGTTGGATCCCCTGGCAAGGGCAGAAGTGAAAGCCTGTCAGGGGTACTAATTGGGATAATAATAACTAAAAAAGTTATTGCTCATCAGAGAGCAGAACTTCCGCCCAGATCTTTCATCTATTCCAAACCCTGGGTTTTCCATGAGGCCTGATGTGGGTTATTGGCCGTTTTTTCTCCTTGGGAATTTCCTAGGGACAACTGGAGACACACAGATAATTCCAGCTGCGATGGAGCACGGCGAGGGGTGAAAAGGAAGGAAAGAGAACACACCATATTTGGTCTTGGCAGAATATTTCTCAGTGGGGCTTTTTTTCTTTTTCTTTTTTTTTTTTTTTTTTTGAACATGGCTCGTGTATTTTAAGGAGATATTTGTGAAACTGGACTTGGTGCCCCTAAAGCTGCAGGATGTAGGAATTGTACCAGAATGTAAAGGAGATCAGAGGGTACAGTGGGTGTGTCATGGTCCTACCAGCACCAGGAGATCTTAGGAAAAGGTGATTTTGTGCAGCACATCCTGGTGATGGTGGATGCACTTGGTCTGGGATGATTTTAGGACTGGAATCGTAGAAGAGTTTGGGTTGGAAGGGATCTTAAAATCCATCCAGTGTTGAATTTGTACTTGGAATGTTTGTGTTTGAAGGGAAAGGGTGTGGAAGGATCCTGGAAGAAGTCCAAGAACACGAGCAGGAATGGCTCGTGAGGCGCAGCTTCCACCAAGGGCCTCTTCTGCTCCTCCATGGTCCAGACTGGCTCCAAACTTCTCCTGCCTTTGATCCCACTGCAATTCCCAGGTACATCACCACGCAGAGAGAGCACTTTAATGAAGTAATTAACGTCCTGCTCTGATCACCTTACGTGCAGCTCAGCACAGGCTCAGCCGTGTGGCTGCGGATGGTGGGAAGAGTCAGGTGTAACCTTTGCTTTCATCCTGGTTGGTCCCACACTTCCCATAAAATGTGGAACTTAAGAAATTACTCTCAAGATCCAGCTCTAAGTCTAGTCTTAGCCTTTCTTTCAGATTTCTCGTTTTGCTGCTTTGTTATATTTGTGTTGCTGATCACACGCAGTGCCACCGAGCTGGGATCCAGCTGGGAATTCCAGGGTTGGATCTGGCCACTAAGAGAATTCCCTCTAACTTGCATTTGCCTTGGAGAGACTGCTGTGAAAGCAATTCATGAAGTCCACTAGGTAAACACATCCTGTTCTTTGTCTGGATTACACCTGGCTAGAAAAGAAAGGTCAGTGTTCGTTTTTATTCCACCTGCGGCGATTCTGAGAAAGGGTCCCAATATTTATAACCAATATTTTCTGGTTTTCACAATAAAAGTGGGCCCGGCCTAAGAAGTCGGATCCACTTCTACTGTGAAAAATAGAAAATATCCCTCTCCTGTTTTTCTTCTAGTTTGGAGCTGCCTGTTTTGGTTGCAGCGGCCAAAGGCTCTGGGGTGTTGGTGGTGACTGACGTGAAACGAATTTGTGGTCTCAGCCCATTTCCCAGGACGCTCAGGGGCTGTGTCATCCTTAACATCTTTAATTGCCGGGGGATTCAGCAGAGCAGCCAAACCCTGCCCTGGAGCAGGGGTTAATTGATGGTGTTCTGCAGAGCAGACGCAGTGGTTGGGAAGTGGGAAGAGGCACGGCGCTCTGACCCTGATTAAGTGCGGATTTGTGGAGAGAGCCAGCCCCGCTTCTGAACCTCGAGGAAAACCAAAGCAAACCAAATAAAGGAAAGCAAAGAGAATCACGGAATCATTTTCAGCTGGAAAAGCGCTCCAAGATCACTGAGTCCAACCATTCCCCCAGCACTGCCAAGGCCATGACTAAACCCTGTCCCCAAGTGCCGAATCCACACATATTTTAAATACCTCCGGGAATGGCCGCTCAACCACTTCCCTGGGCAGCCTGTTCCAGAGCCTGACAACCCCTTCAGGGAAAACATTTTCCCTGATATCCAACCTAAACCTCCCCTGGCCCAGCCTGAGGCCGTTCCCTCTCCTCCTGTCCCTGTTCCCTGGGAGCAGATCCCAAATCCCCCCCCCCGGCTGTCCCCTCCTGGCAGGGAGTTGTGCAGAGCCACAAGGGCCCCCCTGAGTCTCCTTTTCTCCAGGCTGAGCTCCCTCAGCCTCTCCTGGGGCTCCAGACCCTTCCCAGCTCTGTTCCCTTCTCTGGACACCTCCAGCCCCTCCATATCCTAAATAACTTCCTTTTCCCCTTCTCCCATCCCGCAACTGTTCAAGCCTGAGTTTGGTTTTCACCCCAGCCTGGGGTGTTTTATCCGCATCCAGATTTGCCCTGGATTTACCTCCCAGGACAGCTGAGGTTGGATTTCATCCCCTGGCTCTTTGCATGGGTGGTGTAATCAGTTAATGGCTGATGTCCTCAGGCCACTCATGGACTGTTGTTGGGTTTTAGGGAAACCATAGGATTTAGATGATGGAATCAATGGTTTGGGTTGGAAAGGACCTTAGAGGTCACCTTGTTCCACCCCCTGCCATGGGCAGGGACATCTCCCACTGTCCCAGGCTGCTCCCAGCCCTGTCCAACCCGGCCTTGGGCACTGCGAGGGGTCCGGGGGCAGCCACAGCCTCTGTCCCAGGTGCAGATGGTGTTTGCATTGCATTCATCTTGGAAGGCTTTGCACCCCTTACCTGCAGCCTTGTGAAAACAGAGTCTGGGAACGTCTTTCTTTTGGCCCAGATTTTCCCAGGAGCTTTCCCAAACAATTAAATTAGAAGTCACTGTTAGTAATATTCCTGCTCACCCACTTATCATTTGATCACTAATGAAGATAAAGGATTTACTGCATTGAAGGGACTTTAAGCCTCCTTCTGACAAGTCAGTTGTCCTGCCTCAGTTTCCCCAACGTGAATAAAAAGCCTGCCATTCCTGGTTTTCTAATATCCATGATTTCAAGGGCCTTTGCTTTATTGTCCTTAGCAGCTTGCGGGCTGTGCCAGAAGTGCTCCAGGCCCTCAGCACTCCACACTTGGTGGTGACAAATACATCGTGGGCACGAGCACTAAAATTCCAGCAATTTAGCTGATTCCTGCGTCCTGTCTCATTATTTCAGATTTCAGGAATTATTTCTCTGGAGTTTAGCACTTTTATGATAAGTTGATTCCACTGGGGGCCAAAGGCTCCCAGCCAGTGTTTCCCAGTGGAGGAGAAGGAGACGTTTTGACCAGGACAAAATCAAACCCAGGACTCGGCCCAAAATAGAGTGGTATCTATTTTTGAGAATCTGATTTCTAGTTTTAATTAAGGAAACCTTTGGATGGTCAGGGAGCCCTGTGGCTTTGCAGCAAGTACAGGAGGTCCTTGGTTCAGGGGCTGCAGACCTGACCCCTGCTCTGTGGCCCCGTGGTGGGATGGGGATGCTTTCAGGGAGAAGTCACCCACACATCCCGAGGGAGCCGGGGTTTGTGGGCTGGCTCTGAGGCTGCCTGGAGGGGGAGAAGGGTTTCTGGGGTGGTGTCATGAGGGGAGGTGGGACGGTGCCACTGAGGGAGGGTGACAAGCCCTTTGTGACAGGCAGCAGGAGGGCAGAGTGATTTGTCAGAGCTTTGGGACAAGGCGGAGCAGAGAGGGATCCTTTGTGTGGTTAAACGCCAGCTGGGCTGCTGTGACAAGTTTTGGCTTCTTTTTCTCCTTGCCAAGGTCGGGATAAATTACACGGGAAACACAGATCCGAGTTGGGACTGGGATGTTTATTGTTCCTTATCCATTTACAGACTCACCTGCCGTGAGGGCTGTCTAGCAAGCTAGAAAATGAAGGTAAAATGGAGAGCCTCTAACTCTTTCCAAGGTTATTTAATTGATAATTTCCCAATAACAAGGAGACGCCTCTATTCTTTATACTTTTGACCCCATAATGGCCACCCAAGGCCTGCAGTGAGGACCCTTTTCACCCAGTTACAGAAAACCACCCAGACCCATGAAGAAGAAGGAAGGAGAAGGTGAAGAAGAAGGACTTCGACAACATCCAGGATCCCCCATGTTAACTCACACATATTACTAGGCACTAAACCCCCAAAATCCAAGTTTCCAGAATTCCAACAGGCTGCTATTCCAGCAGGGTGGTTGTTTCACTTGGGAGGGAACCCAGCGGCTTCAGGAAAGTCCTGTGACAGAATCCAGCGAGCAGAATCCATCTGCTGCTCCTGGGAATGGCCCTGCCACCCCTGGCTGGGGGCTGGATTGGGAAGGGCTCTCACTCACCCCCACGGGATGGACAGGGTGCAATCCCTGCCTCCCGGTCACCCCGCCAGGGCCCAGGGCTGTGCTGTGTCACTGCCCTGAGGGGACAGTCGGGGTGACAGGCAGCCGGAGGCTGAGGATTTTTGGGGAGGGAAAGAGCCCAGGGCAGCAGTGCTGGGAAGGGGAGGCTGAGGATGTGATGAGAAGGAAAAAAACCCATGGAAAAGAGAGCCTGGGGGTTTGATTGGAGGGAAAGAACCCCTGGAAACAACACTGGAAAGGGGAGCCTGAGGATTTGATGGAAGGGAAATAACCCATGGAAGCAGCACTGAAAAGGAGGGTTTGATGGGAGGGAAGGAGCCTATGGAAGCAGTGCTGGAGAGCCTGAGGGTTTGATGAAAGGGAAAAAACCCAGGGAAGTGATGCTGGAAAGGCGAGGCTGATGATTTGATGGGAGGGAAAAAAACACTGGAAGCAGAGCTGGAGATCCTGAGGGTTTGATGGGAAGGGAAGAGCCCATGGAAGCAGCAATGAAGATCCTGAGGATTTGATGGAATGGAAATAACCCATGGAAGCAGCACTGGAAAGGGGAGCCTGAGGGATTGATGGGAAGGAAAGAGCCCAGGGAAGCAGTGCTGGAAAAGGTAGGGTGAAGATTTGATGGGAGGGAAAGAGCCCCTGGAAGCAGTGCTGGAAAGGAGAGCCCTGAGGGTTTGATGGGAAGGAAAGAGCCCATGGAAACAGCACTGGAAACGGAAGCCTGGGGATTTGATGGGAAGGAAAAAACCCCTGGAAGCAGAGTTGGAGATGCTGAGGATTTGATGGGAGGGAAAGAGCCCATAGAAGCAGCCCTGGAGAGCCTGAGGGTTTGATGGAAGGGAAATAACCCATGGAAGCTGTGCTGGAAAGGGGAGCCTGAGGGTTTGATGGGAGGGAAGGAGCCCAGGGAAGCAGTGCTGGAGAGCCTGAGGGTTTGATGGGAGGCAAAAAAAACATGGAAGCAGCACTGGAAAGTAGAGCCCTGAGGATTTGATGGGAGGAAAAGAGCCCCTGGCAGCAGCCCCGGAGAGCCTGAGGAGCTGTGGCAGCGCCGCCGTGCCTCTGCCAGATGTGGCTGGGATGGGTGCAGGGGCATCCAGCTGTTGCTCTGCTCGGGAAGGCTCCCTCCAGCTGTTCCTCCTCAGCGGCACAGACAAACCCAGCCCTCACCCTCCAAATGGATCAATATTCCCGGCCTCCGAGCCCTGCTCCTCAGGACCCCTTGACCAGGCTGGGAAATCAGCTGGGTGGATGTTTTGTTTAATGAGGAGGATATATTTGTGTAATGATATGTTCAGGTCTCAAATAATGAGCTCAGATTTTTTTTTCTCCCCCCCGTGCCCCCCCGTCCCGGCTCTCCTTGCTTTCCAGGGAATGCTGGCAGGTTTGGCTCAGTGCATCATACCACAAAAATCTCACTCCTCCAGAAGAAGGCTAATACACGGAGGAGCTTTCTACCAGGCTGATGTATCCCACATGCTCTCTATCTCAGCTTGGATTTCTTCAGGCCAGACAAAAGGATCAAAGGTGGGGAGGGGCAGGGCTGGGGGGAGCTTTAATCCGTGCAGACGTGGAGAGCAGGGCAGCGGAGCAGGGCTAGAAAGGCTCAGACGCAGCCAAATTTAAGGACTGGTATTTATGAGCTGTGCCTAGGAATTGCCTCTGAGGATTGCAGAGCAGCTGGTGTCCCTTTCAGCTGACACTCGTACGGCTGGAGCGCAGCACAGGCACGGGCAGGGAAGGCGGATCACGGATGGGATTGGTGGATGCAGGAGCAGCAGATGGATGTTGTGTTGTCCAGGTTGCCTTTTTATGGGTTTGTGTCGTGTTCTCTGCGTGGAGCTGAGGCAGGTATTAATCCCAAGGCTGAAATGCTGCTGGGATGGGAGTAAATTTAAATGTCTCCAGCTAAATCCACCTTCGAGGGACTCCAGGGAGGGCCTGCTGAAGGTGTTCACCTCTCACCAGGTGAATAGCTGAGATCCCGCCGTTCTTCTCCAGCTCTGAGGCTGTCCTGCAGTCAACTCTCCACTTGGATAAGTTACCTTGGAAGGAACATGAGTGGGATTCCAGCAGTAGAAAGAGGGATGTCTGCAGCAGCAGCTACCCAAGAGTAGTAATGTAAAATATATTCCAACTCACAAATATTCGAAGGATTTTTCCAAGCATAACTCACAAGGGTTGCTGCGCTTATTAAATGCTTGTTAGGAAACTGCACAGTGCCTTGTCTCTGGGTTTTGACTGGGAATCATTAACACCCACTCAGTAACATTTCACATTCCAGGCTCTGGATTTTAAGGCAGTTTAATGAATTCGGGGGACTCCGGGAAAGAAGAGAAGCTGGTGACAAACGAACATCATCCTGGTGACACACATGCCCATCTCCCCATAACTGTCCTCCAGTGAAGAAATTATTTTTCCTGGCCTCTCAGAAAACAAACAAAAAAAAACCAACCCAGGTTTTATGCTGTGGTGCCGTGTGAGGGTGAAGGATTCAGCAAGGCACAGTTATCCCCAGACGAACAATGAGGTGACACTGCCAACAGGGGCTGGGAAAAGACATTATTTCCTTTAAATGTGGTGGGTCAGGAGGGTCACTGCTGCCCACAAATGGCCTCAGTAGCTCTTAGACTGGAGTCTGTGTCTTTGAATATTTTTGTGTGACGAAGGATTGCATCCCATGGATGTCACGGTAGGACAGGAAATAAATGGATTCCATGCAGTTGTCAGCAGAGAAAGAAGCTTTATTTACAATCCCAACAGTTTGTTTTAGAACACGCTGTGTAAAAAGGTCTGTTCTTGCTCCATGGCACTGACACTGCTCTCCATTGGGTCAGGAATAGGAAACAACCCCTGGGACAGTTGTTCTGGCAAAGGGAACACTGTTTGCTGAGCCTGTGCTGAGAAACGCAGAGAGATGTTTTGGAAAGAGAACCTGTTGGCAGCTTTCCCTTGGGAAAGGAGCCGGCAATGGTCAGCGAGCTGAAATTCGGGCTCAGAAATGCCGAGCCCACACACGGATGCACTGGATCATCTCCACATTAGGATATTTCTCCTGAGTCAATACAGGCAGCTCCATCTCCAAAACTACCCCCAAACATGACAATGGATGTCCCAAAGGGGGGAAACTATGACTGTTTGGCTTATTTTTCTCTCTGCTAAGGTCGGGATAAATTACATGGGAGATGTAAGTTCGAGTTTGCACTTGGATGTTTATTATTTTTTATCTATTTACAGATAGGCTCACAAGCCTTGAGCTCTATTTAGCAAGCTAGAGAATAAGGTAAAATGGAGTGCTTTTAATTCTTTCTATGGTTATTTAAGTGATAATTACCTAATAACAAGGTGACACTTATATTATTCATATATTTGACTCAATAATGATTATTTAAGCCCTGCAATGTAGACCTTTTTCAGTTAACTACAGAATTCCTCCAGAATCCTCCATCTCAACTCAGATGTATTGCTACACACTAAAACCCAAATTCTAAGCTTCCAGAATTCCAACAGGAAACCTGGGTCATGTCATGGCCAGCCTTTGGTGGGGTTTTGTGCTGCCCGGACAGCTCTGGAGGACACTCAGCGGATTCCATGGGGGTTGTGTTGTGGCCTTTGGGCTCAGGATCTCTTCATTCCCTGGCCCTGAGAGTGACGATCCCTTTCTGTGCCCAGTGGCCACATTCCCCCTTGCTGGGACACCCTGGATATATTTATATTTACTACCTCCTATAGGTATNGGAGGAAAGAAGGAAAGAGGGAAAGAGGGAAAGAAGGAAAGAAGGAAAGAGGTCCTGCTCTGCCTCCCCATCAGCCCAGCCCAGGTTTTACTGTCCCTTGCTGCTTTATTTTCCTTGCAGGAAGAGCTGGAGAGCTCCACACACATTTTTGCTCCCTCTGCCCCTGCCTGGGTTGGCAGGAGGGGTTGCTAAGTGCTCATTGTGAGTGTTTGTACACACTGCACCAGGTTACGGCGAAAATTTGGGAAAGACGCGCCCTGGAGGTGACGTTTTCATGGATACAAGGTGACTCCCTGAGCAGTTTTCCAGGGGTGCAGGGAAATTCTCACTCTTTTCAAACATCAATAGTTTGTTTGGTGGTTTTTTGGTTTTGTTTTGGTCTTTTTTTTTTTCAGATAATGTCAGTATTTTTTGTTGTTCTTACAGCCTGCCCTATGACAAGACATCAGCAGGGACAGGGAAAATCCTGCTTGGAGTAAAAGTGGGGAGAAGCTGCGCTTTCAAGTGCTGCACATCATTAAATAAATCCATTTGCATCACCCAGGGACAGGGAGGGGGCATGGAGTACGTTTATCCCTGCCATTTGTTTGGAAATTGGGAGCGGATGCAAACCAAGCCCCTCTCTGGGGTGCTCTCAGGGTGGAAGAAACCAACACCCATCCAAACCTGACTCCAGTGCTGCTTTCCAGGGGTGTCCCACCAGATCTGGAAAATCCTAATTCCGGTGTCTTTAAGGGCTGGACTGGGAGATGGGAAGGGATTCTGAGAACGCAGGCTCCTGGAGCCAGGACAGGACCGAGTGTGAGAGCAGTTCAGGGGAAGTCTCAAGCAGCGGGAGGGCAGAACAACAGCCCTGGTGCTGTATCCCGACCTTGCTTCAGTGGATTTACAGCTGGTTCCTTTCCTGGAATGAAAAGATTAGGATCGCTGGAGCTGCGTGTGCGTCTTCCAGCGAGGAGAAGTAGGTATGCAGCAGCTGTAAAAATAAAGAGCCCTCTCAGGCCGTCGTAGTAAAAAGGTTTGGAAGCTGTTGAAAGTGGGGTGGGGTGGGAAAATCCTCAAATTTCCTACCTTTTCTTTTTTTTTTATTTTTGG
>WBMY01010809.1:0-51819 GCA_013397315.1 Donacobius atricapilla | reverse complement strand
TTTTTTTTTTTTTTGGTATTGTGGATTTCAGCCTGTGAGTTTTGAACTTGGTTTGAAAGAAAAGAAAGAGATTTACATGAAACGGAGGGGAAAGGCTTAAAATTACAAAAAGGCTTCTAAAATGCCTTGAACACTCCCAAAAATCAGTTTAATTTTTTTTTTTTTGCTTTTATCTCATTTTGCCGCCTTTCCCAAGAGCCCTGCTGGTGTTGGAGGGCCCGGCTGCAAGGAATCAAGGCCACAAAACCTGATGAGAGGAATTCCAGAGCAGCTGGACAAGATTGGACTGTGTGCTGGGTTATGTGGTTGGTTCAGCCTTGTATCCGTGATTTGGGAGCTGAAAACCCATGGGAATCGTGGAGGGACAGTGCAGGGGACCAGGGATTCACCTGTGACTGAGCTTGAGATTCCTGCTGAAGGAGACAGAGCGGAATGATGGGATCACCGAGGCTGGCAAAACTCTCCAAGATCGTCACCCAGCAGTGCCAAGCCCATCATTAATCCACGTCCCCAAGTGCCACATCCACAGAACTTCTGGGCGCTTCCAGGGTTGGTTTTTATCTCAGTGCTGGGAGATGACACAGGGATAAACGAGACCCCAGAGAAATCTGGATCTGGATGATGGGCACCACCACAAACTTTCCTCCCCGTCCAGATCCAGAATCAGAGGATTCCTCCTGCCTGGGGAGGATCCCAGCCCACGAGCTCAAGGGAATGGGATGGTGCCTCCAGAGCTGCCCAGCAATGCACGTTTTCTCAGGATAACCAGACCATGATGGTGTCCATCGGTCATTTGGTATTTTCCTGGTCGAATCAGGCTTTTCTGGGAGTGAAAACCCCCACCCTAAATGCAAATGCTTAATTCCAAGCCCCTGAATTTCCTCACTTGGTACCAAAACCAGGGAGGACCTACAGGGAGGGCAGAGTGGGCTGAAATGGTTTCTCCTCAGAGATCGTTTTATGCAAACACCCCTCTTGCCTATCAGTAAGTCAAATCAGTCCATGTCTTTACACACTGAGGTGAAAAAATTAATTGTGAACTTACTGACTTGCTTATTCTGCCCAATTCTGAGTCTTGAGCCTCTTCTGCCTCTGGATGTGCTCCCTTGCTCAGGTGGGTGTGGAAATTCCTCCCAGGAAGGTGCTCCTCGGTTCCGAGCTCCAGGAGGACACCACAGCACGTGGCTTTCTTCCTCCCGTCTTTGTTCCATTTATTTTCCGGGAATGAAGGCCGATATCCTGACTCAACTCCACATCCAGAACCTCCCCTGACTCCCAGAGACAAGTGCCGTCTTCTACAGGAAAAATATTCCCAATAGCACCTAAAGGAAAGCTGCCCAAGGAGAGTTTCTTCCTGACTTGTGCCAGCAAGAAATCCGTTCATTCTGGGCATTTCCATGCCGCCCCCAAAGTCCATGTTAAAATTCCTTATTGGTCTTCTTACAGTGTCATTAATCAATGTTTATTTTAAATACACAAGGACAGTACTGGAGTTTGCAGAATTATTTGTTGGGCAAAGACTTTTTTTTCCCCCTCCGCTTTATAACTTTTCACAGCCCCTCGCAGAATTTGTTGAGCAACGCCTGAGATTCGAGGCTGGTTTGGCCTCGGGCCTAGAAAACAAGCCAAGCAGGATAAATAAAATAAAACATCTGGAAGTCTAGCCATCAGAATATCATCAGATATCCTCTGATTCCGAGGGTATCTTGTGTATGGAAGGTAATAATCTGAAGCACTGGGCTGTTCATAACACATAACTCTCCGAAAGAATGTGGAATGAGACATGAAATAATGTTGATCTGTGTTGATTGTCTCCAAAATTTACTGTGGAAAATCATGAGGTCTGTAATGAATAGTTGGATCACTCAAACAAATGTCTGTGCCAATAAAACCTAAACATATATTTAAAAAACAAAGATAACAGAAGTCAGTCTCGCTGAGCAGAGATGGAGGGAACAATGTGAAGGATAAACACTGTTGAAAGGGGGGGGAAAGGCAAATAAGGTTCTAATTAGGGGGAGGGACTGAATAGATTACACAGAAAAAAAGATAAAAGCAAGGAAACCTAATTGGAAACACAGCAGTGTGGTATCAAACAATCCAAAATATGTTATCTGGGAGAAATGGGGGTTTGGATCTTTCCACAGCAAGGAAAAAGGTTGATGCTCTGGAGTTTAGGAGACAGGAAGCAGAGAAAAGAAAAAAAATATTAGTCAAGACAAAAATCCCATTTCCCAAACTGAGGAAGGCCATGCAGCCCTTCCTCCATGTGGAAAACTGCAATTTCTTCCTCAGAGCATGGAGTGATGTTCAGTGCCTGAGGTGTTCATCAAAGACCTTCTCATTCTTCACGTCTTCCAGTGCTGGTGGAAACAGAACCCAAAGTTCAGCCTGGCCACTGCTCGCACGTCATCTCTGCCTGGTGGCCCAGGGACAGAGATGATTTCCCCAAATTTGGCCAGCCCATTGGAGATATTAAGTCCAAAATTATTATTGGACTTCATGGTGTGGGAGCAGGACAGATCAGTGGATATTTTGTGATATCTTAAAAGAAGATGGAGAGAGACTTCAGTTTGGGATGGTGTCTGAACAGACACCTTATCAAGGGCTTTGAGGCTCCTTTTGGGATCCAACCCTAAATCCAGATTCCGAGGAAGGATGGACAATTGAAGGAGCAGGAAATCACTCTCCTGAGATTATGGCACCCATGTTTATCTTATGTGCTGCACATGGAGGCTGGAGCATGTTTGTTCTCTGGAATATGTTTGCTTTCTGGAAAGTGTTCGCTTTCTGGAAAGTGTCTGTTCAACCCCCAGTATTCTGTGGAATTTTCCTCCGTGGTGTCCTCGTTGTCAGCTTCAGAATAAAAAGCACGAAAATAAAAGTGTCCCATTTTTCTCCAAATTCTTCAAATTCAAAGGGAAGGGGAGATATTAGATATTGTCTGGTTAATATTGGCTGCCTTTCCTCATTTTCTGTCTCCCAGGCTGTGATTTCCTTGAATTCAGGCTCCAGCTTTGAGTTTTGTGAGAGCGAGCAGAGGTTCATGAGCCCCTGCAGATGCCCAGGTCCCACAGCCACGGGTTCCTCCCCTGAAGGAACACTCCCAGCTTTGGAAAAGTTGTTTTGCAAGAAACAGAAAGTCCCTTTTCCAAATGGCTCCGGGCAGGATCGGTTTGGGCGCGGGGCAGTGCTCGGCAAGCTCCCCCCTTGCCAAGGATGCTCCTCGTGGATTCGGCTGCTCCCTTTCCAGCCAGCACTGCCAGCAGTGCCAGCTCCTCGGGAATTTCCAGCACAGGCATATTTGTGGTCATTTCTCCTTATTCCACAGGGCCTTGCTCAGCAGTACTTGGAACACGCTGGCCTCGTGGATTTCTGGCAGGAGGCTGGAGGGCTGTGATCCCTCTAGGAACAGTCTGTCTGTCTGCCTGTCTGTCAATTCTATCTGTACTCTAAACAAGCTCAGCTGTGCCTGGCGTGGGCAATCTGCCTTTCCTTCCCAGGGATACCCATCCAAAGGCCCGTCCCCTCTCTGGGATGCAGCTGCCCTGGTTTTCCTGATTTTGCTTTTATTTTAGTAAACAGGGCCGCGGGGTCATCTTTGCCATGAGTCCCCTCCAACCTGCTCCATGCATAGCTTAGTTTACTTCTGCATTTTTAATCTTTTAAAAAAGGAAATACATTCAAAACTGAGAACGTGGCCTTCTCCTCTGCTCTGCTATTCACAGCAAAAGCATCACGGATGCTTTTCACTCCTTCCTCCCTCTTGCTTTTTCCCCCCTAAATCTGAAGAGTAAACAGGAAAAAAGAGGACAATCTTAGCCTTCCCTACGGTGTTTTTGAGGGTCAGTGAGTAATTAAAACTTCCCAGCGCAGTTCACGGCACCTTTGGGGTTGTTAAAAGACCCGATTAATAATATGGAAATAAATGTTCACTGTTCTGTTCACCCCATGACGGCACCAAGTGACCCAACCACTCCAGAACTGACCAAAAAAAAAAGCCCCAACGAGCCAATGGTGAAACATCCCTAAATAAGGAGAGAAAAGACGGATGCTAAAAATGAACGATGTCTCATCTCAGCATGTGGGAAAATTCTGAGGTTATTGCTGGGGGCCAAATATAAAAAGCAGCTCTCCATATGTTCTCGTGATAGATTTGAAGCAGGGGACCGCGCTGTGGTTGAGGTTTGCAGCTCAGATGCGGAGTGATACAGTCACAGAAAAATTTGGCACGGGCGCCGAGGGTCGGGAACGGCGGCGCAGACACAAACGGAAAGTCGGGAGGCAGGACAAAGGTTAGGGAGCAACAAAGGGATCAAACAGCCGCAAAAAGACACGAATGCAACGTTTGGAGCGACTCATCCGTGCACTGCTCCCGGCAGGCTATGGGATGGAGTTTGTTTTTAGGTTGGATATTTGGAAAAATTTATCCATGGAAAGGGTGGCCAAGCGTCGGATCAGGCTGCCCAGGGAAGTGGTGGAATCACTGTCCTTGGAAGTGTTCAAAACATTTCTAAGATTTAAAGACCTAAAGATCTTTAGATCTAAATCATTTTCCAAGAAATGATTTATTGGTGAATGTGGCAGCGCTGAGGCAGTGGTGGGACTCGATGATCTGGATGGTCCTGTGCAACCTTCCTGGTCTCATGGTTGTCCTGTCATGGCTCAGCCCCTCCAGCATGAGGTTTCCTGGATTCCTGGTGGGAATTGGTTTGCCAGGCTCCCTCCAAATCCCTGCATGTGGGAACCTCAATCACCTGTACTGATTGTCTCCTTTCCTTCCCATTTCCAGGACAACTGTTCCCTGGAAGCCAGACCATAGCATCGGGAAACTCAGGTCAGAGGAGGCTGCAGCTCACCTTGTCCAACCTCTTGCTCAAAGCAGGGTCAGAGATGAGGGGAACTCACAGCCAGTGAGAGGTTGGGTGGATGAGCTCTCACCCCTTACACCCAGTTTCTGTGAAAGTGACGCTTTGGGTTTTATTTCCGTGTATTTCAGGCTCTGTGCTGCCCAGGGGCGCAGCTCTGAGCTCACACTCAGTGTCACTCAGCTCTCTGCACACAGCACGGACACAAAACAAATCCTTCTCCTGCTGCACACCAAGGACAGCTGGGACAAGTGTTCAGGCCCAAAAGCACCAACAAGGCCGGGCTGGAGGGAGGAACAAGAAGGGTGGGACTGCAGAACCTGGAGCTGCAATTAAACCCCAAGGTGCAAATGGAACAAAGCTTATCACAGTGTGAGACCTCGTGACCATTTTGTGTCCATTTTGTGCCCATTTTGGGTCCACCTTGGGTGTAGGCCTGGCCAGGCTCTTGTCCTGCCCAAGGTGTACCCTAAAGGCCTTTTAATACATATCTGCTTTATTCTCTGGCTCTGTCCAGCCTCTGTTCCCGCTCAGCCCTCCCAAGGCATCAAAAGCACAATGAAAAAGGACAAAGGAAAAGATTTCTCACCATCTGACATTGAAGGACGGCCTTTCATGAGCCGAGCAGGGTGGCAGCCCCCTTGTCACCCCCAGCCCTGGGACAAGCCATGATGTCAGGCTGGCAGAATTCCTTTGAACCTCTGGAAAAGCCACTCGTTTCAAAAGGGCCCAAAGCTGTGAAGAAGAGCCCTTGTTTCTCTTGTTCCAGGGATTCTGAACTCAGCATTGCTCACCCTTTACACGGAATGAAGTCAAAAGATGAAATTCTGGGAGCAGAATGACTGATCCAGATCTAAATTAAAGAAGAGAGCTGGTGCTGAAAACAACACTGGGTAAGTGTGGCCGCTCTAGGAAGTGGTTTCAAGGTCTCCACTGCTACAAAATGACTCTTTTTTTTGTGGCTTATTGCACCATCTGAAGCACGCAATGGCACCATCCTCATTCTCCAAGTGAAAACTGGAGTTGGCATAAAGGAAAGAGGAGGTGTAATGTTCATTTCAGTCAATATTACCCATCTAAAATGAGATATATCATTTTTTATTTCCTTTAGAGGGAAAATTATCTGATTCCACAGGATCCTGTCATAAATGAATCCACGTCAGACGATCATTCGGAGGATTAGGAATGGAAGAGGGGTGAACCAAAGTGAGCTAAACACTTAATTTCAGAATATTACCTCTGCTTTGCAAACCTGTTTTGCTGGGGATTCTTTTTCCAACATTAAAGCAGTAACTTACTCAGAGATAACAATGACAGAAACCCCCAAATTAGTTAATTATTAGGCCTTGGACACTCCAGATTCTGATATAAACTAATTTTCCCCTTTGAAGCCTGTAATTTTTATTCTCTGCTCTTGATCACAGGCTTCTCACTGGGAGCAGATGAGGCTTCAGAATTAGTTACAAGGCTCGGTGTGATGGGTGCCCTTAATGACTCCTGCTCAGTGGTTTTTCCTACTTTGCTAACTCCACTTGACGTCCTGACCTGCTTCTCCCAGATTCACGAAGCTGCCACGTCTCCTTGGATGTCTGCCTTTGCAGAGAGCCCTGAGAATTCCCTGAGGCTGGGTTATCAGCTGGTTTTCATCTCATTTCGAATTTTTATTAATTTTTTCTTCCCTCCCTCCCCCCGTCCCCCAGCTTTCCTGGGCTTTTGTTTAGATCCAGAGGAATCAATAAATATCCCAGCAGAAGGCATTCCTGGAAGGTTGGGGTGCATGGAGCCACACGAGCCATTAAAAGTGTCTGCAGGGCACAGTTCCCAGGCCGTGCATGTGGGGGTGGGATTTCTCTCATTTTAATATCAGATGTCTGCAAATTATTGAAGTCTGTGCAAGTCACTCAATTCTGCCTTTACAGCCTCCAGACACCCCTTCCCTCCCTGGCCTCCAGGTTCAATTTCATTCAAGGCCTCCATAAAGCTGCTTAAAAGAAAAAAAAAAAAAAAAAAAAAAAAAAAAAAAAAAAAAAAAAAAAAAAAAAAAACATCTATAAAAGAAAAAAAAAAAAAAAAAAAAAAAAAAAAAAAAAAAAAAAAAATAAAAGCAAAGCGAACCAACCAAAACACCCAAAATGGGTTTTCCTTCGCAGCAGGTACAATTTGAAGGCTGTCAGACAGGGCTGTCTCTGAGCATCTCAGGGAATTTTAAAATCTGTTTTACTTCCAGCTGCTCTCTCCTAAGTTTTCCTCGCCAGAGACTCTCTTAACCCCAGCCCATTACGGCTGACTTAAAGCCCTGCAAGTCAAATAAAGAGCAGCTACATTTTCAGCAAAGTAGGGTCAGTGCTGGCTTAATTCAGAATGGAAAGCCAGGTGCTTTAAGTGCACTTTGCGAGAGGGGGTTAAGTTACAAAAATAAACTTCCTCGCGCTGGCACAAGCTCGTGGAGAAGGAGCAAAAGAAAAATTATGCTCATCCAATTCTATACAGCTTGGCAGGAGATGGGAAAAGCAGAGCAGGGTTTCTAGGAAAGCTCAAGGAAAGTCACTGCTTAGAAAGCTGATCTGGTGGATTTTGCTTTTTACCTTTTTTTTTTTTCCCCCCCTGGATTCTCACAAAACCACGCAGGCCAGGAGGGATTGACTTCAGTGTCTGCCACGGTGCACGGGTCCAGAAAGAAGCTCTGTGTGAATCAGATGATTCTGTGTGTGCTGAGTGTTTCTGTGGCCTTGTTTGAGGAGATAAAAACAAAGTCCCAAAATGCCAAGAGCACCAAAACCCTGTTAGAAGTTCCAGCCATGTGGACAGCCAGGCACAGCTCACATCTTTATCTATACTGGCAAAAAAAAAATTTAAGTTATGACCTTAAAATGAGAGTCAGGTATCTCCAGATGGAAGAGAAAGGATTGGAAAGATTCTCCCTTGGAATGACCAGGATTGGATTTGGAGGTGTGAAACTCATCCCATTCCACTTTTCCCTCAAGCCCTTCTCATCCTGCAAAGCATCTGGACCTTCTCCAGGTGCCCATGGTCCTGGTTATCCAGGAGCACTCATCCAGGTCTCTGCTCCTGCTTTTCCAAGGAATTTGGTGCTCACTGATAAAGGGGGTTGGGATCTGTTACAGTTCTGGTTTCTTTTTCTCTGCTGAGGTCAGGATTAAGATCTGAGAAATGTAGATTTTGAGTTCAGACTTGGATGTTTGTTGTTTCTGAATCATTTAGTGTCTCACGAGGCGTGAGGTCCAACTAGCAGGTTAGAGAAACGAGGTAAAATGGGGTACTTCTCTATCTCCGCCAGGTCTTTTCAAGGACAGCCTGTCCAATTATGAGGTGCCACCTACATTGTTTTTATTTTAAACCCAATAACTAATTACTTGAAGTCTCCAGTGCGGACCCCATCAACCAGCTACAGAAAAACACCCAAACCCATGAAGAAGAAGGTGAAGAAGTAGGACTCAGACACCACTCAAAGCCCTCCGTCTTGACTCACAGGCATTATTACATACCAAAACCCCAAAATCAAAGTTTCCAGAATCCCAGCAGGGATCCTCGTGGGGTTTTGCTTCAGCACTGGATGATGGGGTTGGGACTTTTCCTCTGGTACAGGCATTAACTGATCCTCTGGAACAGGTGAAATCAAGGGGGACAGGGATTTCCAGGAACATTTTTTTCCTTTGTGAGCCCATCAGCAGAATGGAAACTCAGGGAGAATGAGTTTATGCATGTGTGATATTCAGAAGAAAAAAGTGTGATATGAATGAATCAGTAAATGCTCATGTTTAAAGATAGCTCTGCACAAAAATAAAACTGGTGGTGTTTTGGTTTTCAGGAGCGTCTCAGGTGGTGTTGGACACCTTCTTTTGGGAAAGGGAATAAAGGCCTTCAGTCACCATGACCAGCTTGGAGAAAAAGAAAATGACTCTCCCTTTAAAAACAGCTGGAAGGTTCAAAATTGTTCCAACATTTTGAAGGTCTGACCATGCCCTCAGTCCCACTGGGAAGATGGAGCAGTAATCACATGATATTTTTTTCACTTGCATATTCAACATAACGAAGGAAAAAACAAGAGCACATGGATACAACCAAAACGGGGAAATCCAGGGATTGTAGGAGTTGTTGTCCCAGTCTTTACCTGCAGGGATTTTTAGGCATCCCTCACTCTGCAAGACAAGTAATGAGGAGGAAACTTCATGCTACTTTTAAAAGGAAAATGAATTCCTAATCCTCAGAGGTGCAGAAGAAACCTTAAAGAGGCAAAATGGAAAAAATTCCAGTACGAGAAGGCAAATAAAGAGGCTACATTTATTTTTGCAGAAGTCTGATGAAGTTTAAGTCCATAATAAGCCCAGGGTGGGAGGGGGAAAGGCAGTGAGAGGGGCTGACTCATGTTTTTTGAATGTTTGGGGTTAGCACCAGTGTGTTTGGCAAATTCTTCTGGGTACTTAATACGTGTGAAGGAAATTATAATTGGTCCGTAGATGATTTGTTAACTAAAAATAGGGGCTAAAGCTGTAAAAATATTTGTAACATAAAATTTCAGCAGCTCTTCATCATTCTTTAGCGCTTTTTTTTTTTCCCCAAACACGTTGCGAACTACGGGGTCTCTAAACACCTCTCCAGGGTAATTTATTGGAGAGCTGATGGCGAAGCTGAAGATGAATTTCAGCACTTGGGGTGAGACCTGCAAAGGCAGCTGAACCAGACGAGGACCTACCAAGGTAATGGAGCAACTGCTTCTCCATCACAAGATGGAATTCCCCCGCTGACCTCGCTGTTGTCACCCTGCCAGCGCCTTTGGTGCTTTTTGGAATTCGTATTTCTGGGTGAGGGTGCAGCAGCTGGGGTTTGGCTGCCTGAACAATCCCCCCTTGGTGGCTGAAAATGTCCCCAAAGCCATAAACCCATCCCAGGATCTGCCAGTTGTTAGTTGTTATCTTCTCAGTCCTAATTTTTCACGTTGTTTCTGTATTTTGAACAACTTTCTGCCCATGTTTGGCCACTCCTTCCTTTGAAAAGAGAGCAAAAAAACCCCTTTTTGGACACCCCTTTCTCATGCAGCCCAAGCAGGAATGTTCCCAGATGTCCTCAGCAAACTTTGCACGAGAGAAGAGCCCGGAGTGAGTCAGCCCTGTGTGGTCTCGCTCGTTACATGGCACCTCACCTCATATTTTTGGGTACACGTAGGGAAAGTCACAGGGTGAAGCTGGAATTGATTGAAAGTCCAGTTGAACTTGGTGGAAAAAATTCCTCTCTTGACCTTCCCATGCTTTGGCTGCCTTCCAGGCTCATGATGTTCACACCTCCTTAATGCAACCCCCGGCTCTTGAGTCACGTCGAGCTGGGGTGGGGGGAAATGTCAGGTAACGTGGCCTCAGCAGCCACCCCGGAGGGGAATCAGCCTTTCCCAGCTCTGCCACGCTCCAGCCCGGAGTTTATGACGTGATCCTTGTCCCAGTGCATCCCAACCGAGCAGCAAAATCTGCTCTGAGTGCCACGGGGAGCCGGAGGAACGTGAGCTGCCCCCAACACCTCGCCCTTGACCTCAGCCTCGCTCCTGCTCCTCTCCCCGAGCTCTGCCCCCTTCCCAGCCACCCCCCCCCCCCTCCTCTTCCTCTCCCCAATCCCATGACAGCTCCGTGGCCGGCTCCAAAAATCTGTCAGCTGGAGTTCCTGCTCCCTGAAATTACAGGAGATGTTTTCTGGAATGGCCGAGGCCTGCTCAGTGTTACCTCCCTGTCACTTCTCATTTGCCCTTTGTTAATAGGTGGATGAACTTGAGCAAATCCCACAAATTCCTCTGCTTTCCTCTTTTTGCCTTCCCGTCTCATCTCTCTTTTGCTGCTCTGCACCTCTCGCCCTTCTCCCCCTTCAAGCCCAAGTCAAAAATCAAGATTAAAACCACTGTCCCTTAACCAATTTTCACGCGTGTGGAAACAACCTCGACATCAACCTCAGCGTATTTCCTCTTTCAGGAGCGAAGAGCTTGGGAGGGAATTTAGTGGGAGCACTCTGCTAACAGTCAGGTAATTTCATTTCTAATTTCAGTCTCCACGATGGGGTCATGAAGGCAAAAAGCTGAAGAAGTCCTTGTCCCCCTTGCTGTCACCTATTCCATAGGTCCAGAGCCCGCACCAGAGAGAAGGCACAGCCTCCACATGCAGCATCCAGCAAGTGGATTTTTTTTTTTTTTCCTACAGGGGAATTCTGTAGCTTGAAGGCACTGGATTGAATTGCAGGTCACATCATGGATCCGTAGGACCTGACAAATCTGTTGGAACTCCGGGTTCTGGGAATTCCAGGCTTTCTGTGCTGGCAGGCACTGACCCCCAAGCAAACACTGCACTGACCTGAGGCCGTGGAAAAGGCTCCCTAAATTATATGAGAGCCCTGGGATTGTGGCTGTGGGGTTTGAGTAGGAGTGTGTGATATCACAGGGTGGAGAATTTAGGGTTTGGGGTTTTAGTGTGTGGCAATGTATATGGGGCAAGATGGAGGTTTCGGGGTGTAGGATGGGTCTTTCTTTTTCACCTTCTTCTTCACAGGTCTGGGGGGCGTTTTGTAATTGGGTAGAAAAATCCGCACTGGGGGCCACGGGTGGTTGGTTATTGGGTTAAAAGTAAAAATAATTTAGGTGTCATTTCTTAATTGGGCGGTTTGTTCTAAAAAGACCTTGGAAAGTGTTAGAGACAGAGTCATTTTCACTTTGTTAACTAGAACTCAGAGCTTGTGAGACTGTGACAGAGATAAGAATTAATCAACATCTGAGTTGGAACATGAAACAACGTCTCTCATGCAACTAATCCCAGCTCTAACAAGAAAAAAGAAGATTAAAACCCCACAAAGCCAACTTTGACTTATCCAGGTAATTATCCACCCATTCCCTCTCTGTCTGACCCAGGGATGCCCAGCATGGCCTGGTTTGAGTAGAACTACATGACTGATGTCAAAGAAATGGAGGAACAGTTTGGAGGAGAGAAGCTGGAATCATGGATGAACCACCAGCGGGTTGCCCCATGGATGGAATATCTCTGCAGTGCGGGAAGCCAGGGCCCAGCAGTGCTGGAGTCAATGGTTTCCTGGAGTCAGGAATCACAAGATAAAAACAAATTCCATCCCAGATGGATCCAGTAGATTGTTTGTTGGGACCCTCAGGCTTTAGACTGAGAGTAAAGGGACATTTTATTAAATAAAAATAAATAAAAAAAAATAATTAAATAAATATTTTATTCAAAAGAAATTTTTATTAATTAAAAGGTCCCTCACATTACCATTTGATGTTTGGCCCAATTTTTCAAGAAGCAAGGCCACCATTACTCACCTCCTCTGCACTGACCTAAAAAAAAATTTAAAATAATACTTTATTGTTTTCTTGAGAAAAGAAACATCAGCCAGCCATCAGCCTCCCCATCCCTGGAGGTGTCCAAGGCCAGGTTGGATGGGGCTTGGAGCCACCTGGGATAGTGGAATGATATGATTGTTGAGGTCCCTTCCAACCCAAACCACTCTGGGATTCTATAAAAGGTGGTTTTGAAGTGCAGCACTTGGTTCTGGATTTCTGCAGTCATCACTCATTCAGAGTTCCCATCTCATCAGAGTAAGGCTGTGGAATTTGTGCTGCTCTGTGAGNATAAGAATTAATCAACATCTGAGTTGGAACATGAAACAACGTCTCTCATGCAACTAATCCCAGCTCTAACAAGAAAAAAGAAGATTAAAACCCCACAAAGCCAACTTTGACTTATCCAGGTAATTATCCACCCATTCCCTCTCTGTCTGACCCAGGGATGCCCAGCATGGCCTGGTTTGAGTAGAACTACATGACTGATGTCAAAGAAATGGAGGAACAGTTTGGAGGAGAGAAGCTGGAATCATGGATGAACCACCAGCGGGTTGCCCCATGGATGGAATATCTCTGCAGTGCGGGAAGCCAGGGCCCAGCAGTGCTGGAGTCAATGGTTTCCTGGAGTCAGGAATCACAAGATAAAAACAAATTCCATCCCAGATGGATCCAGTAGATTGTTTGTTGGGACCCTCAGGCTTTAGACTGAGAGTAAAGGGACATTTTATTNGAGCCGGGATTAAATGCTCAGGAGTCGCAGTTTTGTGCTTGGCTGAGATGTTTATTAATTCTTATCTCTGTCACAGTCTCACAGATTGTGAGTTCTAGCTAACAAAGTGAAAATGTCTGTCTCTAACCCTTTCCAAGGCCTTTTAAGCACAAACTGTCCAATTAGGAGATGACACTTAAATTATTTTTACTTTTAACCCACTAACCAACCACCTGTGGCCCCCAGTGCGGATTTTTCTGCCCAATCCCAAAACACCACCCAGACCCGTGGAGAAGAAGGTGAAAAAGAAGGACTGGCCTCTGCCCTAAACCTCCATCTTGCTTTATAGATATTACTGCATTCTAAACCCTTAAACTCTCAGTTTCCCACCCTGTGATATCCCACACTTCTGTTCAAACCCCACACCCACAATCCCAGTGCTGTCACTCAATGTGGGGAGCCTTTTCCACGGCCTCAGGTCAGTGCAGTGTTTGCCTGGGGGTCAGAGCCTGCCAGCACAGAAATCTGAAATTCCCACTGCCCGGGGTTCCAACACAGCTCAGCCTGTGAGAGATTGTTGGGGTTTTTGGAATTGGAGCATATTGGATGCGTGTGATGAAGGGCTTTAAAAAATCCATTCGATCTCATTGTTGAATTTATAAGGGTTTAATAACTCACCTGGGTTAAAATCACACCTGGATGATCCTTGTGGGTCCCTTCCAGCTCAGGAGATTCCATGATTCAACGACTGCCTCAACAGCACAGCTGCTAAAAATTTAATTAATTATTTTGTTAATCAAAACCAACAAATGTTTCAGTTCTTCTGGCATAAATGTGACATTTTCTTCTGTAATTAAGGACCTCCCTCAACTTCCATGTGAGCACTTAAGCGTGGGCTTAGCCTTCAGCTCCTTTTCAGATTCTCTGCTGAACCAAGGCTTTGATATCGATTGTTTTTCTGCTTCCCCCTCATCGTTTCTCACCCCTTTCCTCATCTGCTCCTTCTAATCTCACCCTGCTTTGTATAAATAAATCCTAAATCAACGTCATTTTTTGTTTTATAGATAATTGTTTATGTTGAACCGGTTTTGCTGTTTTTTTAGAGTTGAAGGCAACCGGAAAGATGCAGGTGCAGAAATCCACGGCTCAGTGGCTTAAAACCAGCATGTGGATGGATCCAGTCACATTTACATTAATTAACTGTGCTTTTCAACTGTTCTCCTCCATTTTGTCCCCCAACCTGTTGCTCCTTTGTTAAATAAAAACATTATCTTGGTTCACGCTGTTTAAATTTGCTCCTAGGCTGACACAGAACTGAGGTGGGTTTCGCTTGGCAAAGCAAAATATTGCAAAGACCGCTGAAAACTGATTTCTACGTGATTTTTTTCTGTATTTTGCCCTCACAGGTGAATTCAACCCAAGTCTACAAATGAGGTGAGTCAAATTTAAACTCCTAACTACTTTATCAGTGAAGTGACAAATTTTCTGGAATGGTTTTCTGAGGGTATTTGTTTTCTTTTCCCCACCTGTGCTGGGAGTTGGGACATTATTTTTTTTTTGGAAGGGCCACTTCCAGCTGAAACAGCTCCAGGCTTTGCTAAAATATAAATTTGTTTAAATGACTTTTACAGAAAAAGAAATAATAAAAATTACCCCTGAAAAGAGCAGGACCTTGATCAAAAATTTGTTCCTCAGGCTTCATTAACAGCTTTGCCATGAATTTCCTCTGTGACTTGGGAATGTGATGTCACCTCTTTTTCCTTAATTATGAATTGATGGAAAAGTATTGATGGAAAAATGCTCCCTTTGTCTCATCTCTGTGCACTGACCATTCTGCACCGATTTGTACAGGTTTTATAATAACTGTGTGTAATTAAGTGTCACTTAAGGGTCCCTTTATCAAGGCAGAATAGTGCATACATTTATATTTATATATATATATAAGAACCCAGCCTTTCATCTTTTGGCGCCTTGATCTGTAGTGACCACGATAATTCTTGCTTTGTGCCTGAGCTCTTTGATCCGGGGAGATTTCCAGCTCCATCACTTTTGGGAGTCTCTGGCTGAGTGAGGACTTTGTTCTTTGTTGGGCCTTCCACAACATTCCCTGTTCGCTAAAACACAGCAGATGTCTCAGCTCTCACTGTAAGGTAGGGCTGGAACCACCCTTGGCCCATTCAGAGCCCAAAATTCAATGGGTTCCCCTCAGAAAATGGCAATTAATATTATGTATTATTGACACGGTTTGGGGTTTTGCCCCCTGGTGATTTTCTGAAAGCTGCTGGAGAACAGAGCAAGCCCTTTCCTTTCTGACTTCTCTGTCACACTCATATTTCACAACAGCAACGTCTCAGCCTTTCTGCACAGATGGACACACACAAAATTTCAAGGCTGGGACTTGCCTTCAGCAGAAAACTGAGCTCTGCTGACTTGGATCTCTTTTTGTGCACGTGAACCAGAAGGAGAAACCCCTCTTGCTTTTCTACAGAATTTAAATCACGTTTGGCATAGAGAGAGAGAGGGACCCCCGATGGAGAAACGGAGGGTGAGTGTCACCATAGGTCATTACAAAATAATTATATAAATTTAATAATAGAAAATACTTTTTCATCTCCAAAATCCTGCTCCAGGCTCCATCAGCTCCCCTGCCTGCACTCAAATCCCTGCTGCCATCAAATCCCAAGGTTCAGATGAAGGGTCCTGGTGCAGGTCCATTTCTTTTTCACTTTTCAGAGCCTGGAAGTCTCATGAGGCTGCTGAAGTGAACTGGCCAAAGATGGAGAAATCACCAGCTGGCTTTTAAAATATTTTCCTGTATTTTTCCCCCCTCACCTTCAGAACATGGAATAATAATTAAAACATGTCAAAACAAGGAAAAGAAAAGCAGCTAAGCAGAAACTACATTTTACTTCCAAATTTCTCGCTGCCAAAATAACAGTGTCATTTGGGGAGAGAAGGAAAGGATGGAAATGATTTTTTTCAGTGAGTTTTCACCGACTTAAACTGATTTTTTTTTTTTTTTGAGTAGTTGGTACCATGAGACACAGCGTGAGACACAGTGATGCTGAACATCACCTTGCTGTGCAGGTGACAGGATTTGGCCTGAGCACGTGGTTAAATCCCAGCAGCCTGATACAAACCCGAAATAATAACAGGTTAAACCACGTCTGGGACCTGCTTGGCCACAGACAGGTTTGGATCTCGCTGGCTCAGTGACAGGAGGAAAACCAGCCCTGTGCTGCCCCAGATTTCCACCCCTGGGTGATTCACCTGCCTCACTGGGATGTTGTGAGGCAGCTCCAACGATCCCAGACTTCTGCCAGCCCCTTTTCCCCCAGAACTCAGCAGCTTTCCCAGGAAGGGGCTCTCCAGCCCCTCTTCTCCTGGGGAGGATTTCTCCAGCCCCTTTTCTCCTGGAGAGAGTTTCTCTGGCCCTTTTTCTCCTGGAGAGGGTTTCTCGAGTCCCTTTTCTCCTGGAACTCAGTATCTTTCCTGGGGAGAATTTCTCCAGCCCCTTTTCTCTTTGGAACTCAGTATCTTTCCTGGGAAGGGTCTCTCCAGCCCCTTTTCTTTGGAGAGGGTTTCTTCAGTCCCTTTTCTTTTGGGGAGGATTTCTCCGGCCCCTTTTCTCTTGGAGAGGGTTTCTCCATCCCCTTTTCTCCTGGGGAGGGTCTCTCCATCCCCTTTTCTCCTGGGGAGGGTCTCTCCAGCCCCTTTTCTCCCGGAGAGGGTTTCTCCAGCCCCTTTTCTCCCAGAGAGGGTCTCTCCAGCCCCTTTTCTCCCGGGGAGGGTCTCTCCAGCCCCTTTTCTCCCGGAGAGGGTCTCTCCAGCCCCTTTTCTCCCGGAGAGGGTCTCTCCAGCCCCTTTTCTCCCGGGGAGGGTCTCTCCAGCACCGTCTCGCTGCTGTGAGCTGAGCCAGTCAGGCAGGAGGTTTTAGCCGGCCTGAGGAATTCGGAGGAAGGGTTTCTAAGCCTCTCAGTGCCTAAAGCCATGCGAGCATATGGCCACAAATCCCCTAAGCCGGGGCACTTAGTGGGGATACGACAGCGCTCGGTGGGCTCCGATGGAAGGGGGAGGCAGCAGGGAAGGGCCGGAGCCTCGGTGGGCTTTGCTGGCTCCGGAAAAGTGGCAAATGTCCTCTTTCCACACAGCGATTCCCCTGGGCGGCCGCTCTTTGGAGCTCTCGGCATCCTCTGGCAGGAGGAGGTTTGGGGAGGGCACTCCTGATGTCCCCGGGGCACAGCGGAGCTTTCCCTCTCCTGCCCCTCTCATCCCTTGGCCGAGGATGTGGACAGCCTGCTCAGCTTTCTCATGCCTCCAAAGCGTGCCCCAGAGGATCAGAGGAACACAGAATATCCTGAGCTGGGCAGGAAACGCAGGGATCATCCAGTCTGGCTCCTGAGCCTGCGCAGAATGAGCCCAGAAATCCTGACAGTGTTGTCCAAACACTCCTGATGTGGGCTCGACATTTCTGAGCCGGAATTTCAGCTCGCTGACCATTGCCGGCTCCTTTCCCAAGGGAAAGCTGCCAACAGTTTTCTCTTTCCAAAACATCTCTCTGCGTTTCTCAGCACAGGCTCAGCAAACAGTGTTCCCTTTGCCAGAACAACTGTCCCAGGGGTTGTTTCCTATTCTTGACCCAATGGAGAGCAGTGTCAGTGCCATGGAGCAATAACAGACCTTTTTACACAGCGTGTTCTAAAAGGAACTGTTGGGACTGTAAATCAAGCCTTCTTTCTCTCCTGACAGCTCCATGGAGTCAATCTATTTCATGTCCTACCGTGACACTCCTGGAGCTCTGGCAGCACTGGGAACGTGACCATTCCCTGCAGACCACGATATTTAAGCTCTGTGTTCCATGCTGGGTGCCCTGAGCATCACCATCCCAAAACGCCACCTCCTCGTGCCAAACCCAAGACACCATAAATGATATATTTTTTTTTTTCCCCCAATTCACTTCTATTTCCTTACGAGCCGATCGCTGGGCAGCATCACCCCCTTCCTCCCCTCTCCGATGTCCCGGGGCTGAAGGGGCTAATCCTTTACATTAACCAGCCCATTAACCATTGTGCCTGTAAAAACACCCAGCCTGTCACAATGACTCCTGGCGCTGCTCCCTGCTGTCCATCAACTTGATGGAAGATAATGTGTAAGGGGATAGCTCAGCCCGCTGCGTGCTGTTGACACCGGGAAGAAAGATGCCGGGGCTGAAAGTGCCACTCGGGTTACAGATGAGCTGGAAAATCCGCCCACTCCTCAGAGTGGTGACAGCTTTGTATACAAACTCCTGCTGGTGGCTGTGGCTCGGCAGGGCTTGGCAGGCAGGGACAGGGGCTGGGGGATGCTGCTGGAGGGCAGCTGGGTCAGCTCCTTCTAAACCTTGGGGCTGGAGCGAGAGTGGAGCGAGTGTTCAGCTGAAGAGAAATCAGACAGGGATCTGCTCACTTTCCGTTTTGGGCCGGGCGGCACAAGGGGCAGCGGAGGAGCTGGGTGCACAAGGCTGGGGTGGCTGTGAGATGCCCTTGCAAACACTCCACGGTGGATAATTCCTAAAAGCCATCCCAGTCTGCTGCCAGAATTTTGGCATCCCAGCCACAGCATCAGGGCCAGCAGCATCCCATCCAGGACACCAGCGCTCCACGCTCCGCTGCTTCACCTCACAGCAAGAGTTTTATAAACACTTCAAGGCAAGGCTTCGATATTAGCTTTTTTTTTTTTTTTTAAACTTTGCCAGCTGGGTCATCTCTTTTTAAACCTTGCTGTTGAAGCATAAGTTGGAATAAATTATCAGCTGAAGAGAAATCAAACATGGGGATCTGCTCACCCTCCTTTTGGGGGTCGGGCAGACGGAGCTGGATGCACAAGAGCCTCGTGGTGGCCATGAACTTGCTCTTGCAAACACTCCAGGCTGTGGTGGATAATTCCTAAAAGCCATCTCTGGGACGGGTGGCACTCTGCTGCCAGAATTGTGGCATCCAACCCAAGGCATCAGGACCAGCACTGTCCCTCCCTGGGACAAGCCCTGCCTTGTCCTCCCGCTCTGACACCAACACTCCGCTGCTTCGCCTCACGCCAGGAGTTTCATGAATGCTTCCAGGCAAGGCTTCAATATTAACTTCTTTTAACTTTGCCCCCCAAAAGTGTGTTTTTCTGATTTTTTTTTTTCCATGGGAAAAGGTTAAAAAGTCAGCTTCCAACCTGCGGTGGCTCAGCCCGAAGCAGAACATTTCAGTTTTATCAGCTGGCACGAAGGGATCTGTTTCAAATCATTTCTGACAGCATATTAAGCTGCATTTCTATCCCAGCTTGAAACTGGCCCGCCCATTGTCATTCCCTTTCTCTGGAAACAACTCTCTTTTCTCCCTCTGAAACCCAGGTGAACGAGCTGAGCGGGGGGAATCACTGGGACATGAACTTGGCTCAGAGGAGAAAAAGAGGGGCTCGGATTTTCGGAATGGGGATCCAACAAAGGAGCAGTTTGATTTTCACTTGGTCTGGGAACAGCCCGTGCAGCCAGGTCGGATAAATTGAAATACAACACTGCAGAAATCCTGCATGTCCCTTATTCACCAGCAGGCATGGCCAGACTTTGCTGTTGGCTGTGACATCCCACGAAACAGCACAAATATGGAATAAAGGCCTCTGAGTACTCCAGGATTTCCTAGGAGGGATGCAATATGTTGGGATTAGGTGCAGGTTTTAGAATGGAAGCTGACAGAGAAGGGTTATTCATTGGAATGCTGGAAAAGTATTGAAATGGAAGAAAATGACCAAAATTGTCTTTACATTTTTTCATGCACAGCCCTTCACTGCTGACGCAGCAGCTCCTCTGACAAAGGCAGAGAATGGAGCAGTAGAAAATTATCACTGGTTTTCCCACAGAATCTGTGGCTGCCACAGCCCTGGAAATGCTCAAGGCCAGGCTGGATGGGGCTTGGAGCAACCTGTAGTAATGGAAGCTGTCCTTGCCCAGGGCAGGAACTAGAGTTTTAAGGTGCCTTCCAATCCAAACCCCTCCATGATCCTGATTCTAAGATTTAAGGAGTCTGGGGACTGTTGTGACTCCGACTGTGGGAGATGGGGGCAGAATTTGTGTTGAGATCTAAACATTCTCCAAGGAAATAGCTTTGTATAGCGAATGCTCCCCTCAATAATTACGTTAAATTCTTTTTCCAGTGGTTCACGTAGAAATAAGAGGGACTGGTGGCAGATCTCTAAGCCAAGATGTCTCTGTTTAGCTCCTCCTGACTTTGTGCCAGGAGCAGGGGCGGTGTTCCCCTGCTCCTGCCCCGTCACCCATGAAGAGTTCATGGGCTGAGATGTGGTGCCAAATACTTCACTTCAGCAGTTTGGACGGGAACCAGCGGCTCAGGTCAGGAGCACTCCAGAACCCAAGCTCAAACTTGCTGGTCCTGCTTCACCCTCAGAGAAAAGCTGGTTTTAGTGTTTCCTCTGGGTGCTCAGTCTAATAAAACCCTGCCTCTCCCTGCCGTGCCTGCTGGTTGCAGCAAGATTGTCTTCCACCAAAGGGCAGAAGTGTTTCGAACTCAACGAGGAAACATCTGGAAGGCAGTCAGCAAGCAGAGCAAGGTGCACTCAGCTGATTTCAGCACCTTCTTTCCCTCTACAGTGGGCTCTGAGGGGAAGTAATTTCCAAGAATGAACTTCCTAAAGCCAGAATTGCCAGTGATATCTGCCCTTACCCGTGGAAATAATAAAGGAAGGGATGCCAGGAGATTATCAGTGCTCAGTCCCCTTACCTAGGGGTGCACTTTGGGGGAGTGGAGTGCTGGTGAATCTCTTCTCTTGCCCTAGGGAGGAGAACGGGTGCTGGTCAGTCTGTTGATATTTGTTTTATCACTTCAATAATTCCATTCACTAAGGACACTGGGCATTACATGGATAGGTAACAATTCAGCCTTGGAGATCTCAGTGAGAAAGCTTAAGATGAGGGAGATTGAGAGAGAGAGGGAGATTTAGAAAAATAACATTGAAAGCAGCAGCATTGCATTACAAACCCTTCATCCTGGAATCTGGAAAAACATGGAGACTTTTGTTTTATAGATGCAGGAATTCGCCTTTATTTTTGTTCCCTTCTCTTCCCTTAACAAGGAATCCTGAGTTGAACTCCTTGCCTGCTCGCAGCGCTCTGCCTTTGGCTGGCTCCCCCAGGCTTTTCCCTGCAAACCCTGGAGTTGTTTAATCCCCTGGCCGGGATTGAGGGAAGCTCTGGAGCAGCTCCCTCATTCCCTGGCGGTGCCTGGGCCAGCCCACGCATGTTCCCGGCTCCACCGGGATCCGTTTCCCCCACGGCGGGGTCGAGCCGTGAGCTCCTGCATTCCTTTGGTCACAGGGGTGTAGGAAACCATCCCGTTGCTCCTCTTGCATAAGGAAATGCCCCGGCAGAGCCAGCCGTGACTTTGTCATTCGGCTTCGATGCCTCCTCTCTCCTCCTCCCCTTTTCCTGCTGCTCGTAAAAGCAGCCACCGGGCCACCACAGGAGTCCTGAATCCAGAGAGCTGGAGAGGTCTCCGGACAAATGTTGCTGACTTGGGCTTTCAGTCGAGCCGAAAGGGCCTTTCTAGCCTGGGCTTTCCCCTCCAGGGCTTGGGGCTCAGTGCTGGTGGACACGAGAGAGGACTTGGCCCACGGAAATGTAGGAATTGGTGGTTCCAGTCACCACTGGCTCCAAGTGAAGACAGAAAGCCAGGAAGGGAGGCATTGGGGTGAGGGAGGAATTTCCACCACAGTGTGATGTTGGCTTTGCGATTCAATACAATCACCATGTGGGGATTTCATTTCTCCTTCTCCTTCTCTTTCTCCTACTTCTTCATCTTCTCCTTCTCCTTTTTTCTTCTCTTTCTCTCCTTCTCCTTCTCCTTCTCCTTCTCCTTCTCCTTCTCCTTCTCCTTCTCCTTCTCCTTCTCCTTCTCCTTCTCCTTCTCCTTGCTCCTCTCCTCCTTCTTTTCCTGTCTTGATTGAAAGTGGGCATGGTCCACCTACAACAGATGCCAGGATCCCTCCCAAGATCCAAGGGCAAACCTGCCACAGCAGGGAAAGCATCAGGGACATCCATCATGGTGCTTCTGTGCTCAAGATGGGTCAGAAAATGTGTCCCACTTGCACATTAGTGCAAAAAACCATGAGTTTGAGGAACTGGTGGAAAACTTTTCCTCCAAAGCCAAGGTGCTGGTGGTGGATGTGTCCAGAAAAGCTGTGGAGAAGCTGTAGCCTCACACATTCCATTAATTTTCCATTCTTACTCCAAGTAGCTGGAGCTCTGGAGTAATTTACACCATCCAGAGCATTGCTGCATGGTGTGGTGGCTTTACAGAACAACCAGGTTTACTTTTCTACCACCGTCTTCACTCATGGCTGGCACTTCCTGAAGAGACAGCTCTGTGATGAAAATAGGATTGGTATTTTGAATATTTTTTTTTTCCCACTTACAGAAAAAAAAGCTGTGTCTGGAGCAGGCTGCATTTTGCAAACATATGTGAGTGTCTGAGCATATGCAAATGTAGCATTTTGTGGGATGGAAACATTCTGGGTTAACCTTTGTCAGAAAACAGAATTATCAATTTCCAAGTCGTCGTGACTTTCCATTTTGAGGACTGTTTTCTATGCTGTAAAAGTTATCATAATTCCTTAAATTATTATAATAAGCCTTATCTGTTTCATACATGTGAGAGCTTTTTATTTCAAGCTACGTATTTTTATTGTGTCCTCTCCCCTCAAAAAATCATTCTCGGGTTATTTTGATATTGCAAACAGCGATTTTCTTCTTGAATATTTTGAACTATTTCAGAAAAGAGAAGTTCACATTTTTATGCCGACCTAGAAATGTCTCAGAGGCAGACAAGGAAGAGAAATTACCACGGATGTCAGGAGTGTGGAGCTGTGACTGGAGGTGCCTGGTGGGCACAGGAAGGGAATCAGGAATGTGGTGGGAAGGTAACAAAGGATTCCCAGAGCACAAGGATACCGGAAGGGAGGTGAAGATCATCCTAAATGTAGATGTGCAGGTCTGGGCAAAATGCCCCATTTATAATTAAACAGGTTCATGGTGATCGGGGAACGAGTCAACAACACAAGAGGGACCATCCAGGGTGAAATCCGTGCCCCAAAATATGGCAGCAAAGGTGGATGAACATTTGAAAGGACAGGGAATCTGAGGCTGGAGTCTGTCATGCATTTGGAACCACCTCGCTGGGAGGATTCCCTGGGCTCACTGTCCTTAAACTTCTCTGTGGAGAGGTTCCACATCCCTTATGCTCTCCTGAGCCATTTCAGGAAATAAATCCTTTATCCGGGCCAGCAGCTGCAGGAAAACAGCTCTTAATAACACCATTGATCATGGGATTCTAGGGTTTGGGTTGGGAGGGACCTTAAAATGCAGCTAGTTACACCCAGGGACACCTTCCACGGTCCCAGGTTGCTCCAAGTCCCATCCAGCCTGGCCTTGGACTCTTCCAGGGATGGGCAATGATGGCTGAGGGATGACGGTTACTTGCTCCACTGACAATTCCGCTTTTGCCAACAAATAAAATCCCATCCAACTTCTTCTATTACTCCTCATGTTGCATCACAGCTCACGAGAAGAGATTTTGAGCATGAAACCCGTAAAAAGTGACATTGTGGGCCAGACTGGCGACTGATGCCAGTTGAAATCTCCAGGGAGATGCTGATTCACTCAAAGCTGGGGACACATGACTCTATTTTCCGTTTGGAAAATGAGACAAGCAATGTACGGGAAGGCTCCGGCTGCAATTTCCCGTCCGGAAATGCCATCTGGGAAAGGTACGGTGGCACCTAATTCAGTGGGTAACGGCAGCCACATGGTGATGACCGCAGGGAAAAAGATGTCCCCCCCTCTTTCCAAGGATCTTCTGTCCTCCTGAGACTGCTGCTGTCTCGGGAGGAAAACGACTGCCAAAGGAAACATCCCTGCACCCGTCTGTTTGGCCTTTCCAGGTAGATGAGGCTCCCCCTCCCTTTCTCATCTGCAGCGCAGCTCCAAAATCATTCCAAGCAGTGGAAACCGTGCTCGTTTTGCTGCCCCCTCTCCCCAGAAGCTCTCGCAAATCCCCGCTTCCCAAAGCGCCGCGGCCGTGATCCTGCTAAGCCTCCTGTTGGTCTCAGCACCTGACTGGGAGCCCCGGCAGCCAGAGAGCTTTTCCCGGGCTCCAGAGCCCAGCACAGCCCCGGCTGGGGCTGGGCAGTGACAGGGCCCTCCTAGCATCCCCTTCCCTGCCCCCGGAGCTCAGGATTTGCCTCTCTCCCTCCCGGCAGCAATGTACAGGCTTGCACCGTCCTGCCGTGAGCTATCCCGTAAACAACAACAAAATGAGCTTATAACTTTAAGCCTCCCGATGAAATAAGAAGCTAATTTGCCCCATCGCGGTGCTTGCCATCTGTAAGAATTAGTCCCAGGGGGAAATGAATAGAGCCATTATTCCTACCGGGCTCTTGGCTGTGTAATTTCTCCAGTGGTGAAACAGTAGACAGCGAGAGGAAAAACATAATACTTGTGTGACCAGGCTGCCATTGGCTAAAGGAGTTGTGTGTGTCTTGTTCGTGAAATGAAGAGTCGGACAGGCAGCTTAAGGGGTGGCAGATCTCGCTGTCCCAAATGCCTCTTAGGCACCAAGTAATTAAAGCACCGTGTGGAGGGGATAACGGGGCCGGGAGGCGAGGTAAAGGTGCATTTATTGATGGCTGAGGCTTGGGGGTAAAAGGTTCTCAAGGATTTTCCAGCCTCAAGTAAAAGTTACTTTATTTGAGAGGAAGGAACAAGGAGCAGGAGAGCAGAGGGGGACTCCTGGCCAGAGGGAAAAAGATGCTGGGGAAAAAATGGGCGCTGTCCCTGAACACAACAAAAGTAATTAAAGCACCGTGTGGAGGGGATAACAGGGCCAGGGGACAAGGTAAAGGTGCACTTATTGATGGCTGAGGCTTGGGAATGGCTCCGTGGAAAACACCGGCCTCGGGTTGTAATTATATTTATGCTCCTTCCCAAAGTCTCTTGCTCCCTTTCTGTGTTCCCCTTCTGTTGGGGGCGATGTTAAAAGGGAAGCGTGGCAGCCCCTGAACCCTGGTGGGTCCATCTGAGGGGCTCTTCCCAGGGAGGTTGGATTCTTCCCTGCTGGGAAGTGGCCCAGTTCCCGATTTATCCTACGTGAGGATGTGGCCTCCAATTTTTCAGCTGAGCCGAACCCAAGCCATGAAGTAAAAGGTTCACGAGGATTTTCCAGCCTTAAGTAAAAGTTACTTTATCTGAGAGGAATGAACAAGGAGCAGGAGGGAGAGCAGAGGGGACTCCTGGCCAGGGGGAAATAAGTTGTTGGGGAAAAAATGGACGCTGTCCCTGAACACAACCAAATAACTGCTGTCTCCTAGAAAAGTCAGTATTATATCCAGGAGAGCATCTGGGAACTCATCTCAGCCCAAACCTTGCTGTCCAAACAAATGGAAATGCCTTTATTTCTGATGCCTGCGTCGAGGAGTGAGCCACTGTCAGAGTGACTCCTGACTAGTGCGAAAGACCTGCCCAGTGCCACGCAAGAATTCCCAGACTTTCCCCCCAAACCACTTGGTTTTCATTTGTCCCATTTATTCTGATTCTTCTTGTGCTTTGCCAGTGAAGAAACAAATGGGTCTGCTCATGACAAGGACCTACCTGGTCCGGATTAGATGCACCCCTTTTGCATCCAAAATGGGGAATCCTGGAGTCTGTAGGGAAGAAAAAAGCCCTTCATGGGACTGCCACCCCTTCGGCTGAGGGAAAGGCTGCTCTAATAGGAGGGAGGGAGTCAATTTTGAGGACTTAGTAAGTGATTCCACATGATAAGCAGCTTTTCTTGTGCAGCCCAGCACCACTCCGTGCAGGCACTGGCTCCTGCCAACTTTTTGCTGCTGACACGACTTTCATAATTTTTGATTTGTTTTTCTGCCTAGAGGCAGAATAATGGAGGAAATAATGTCTCCATTGATGCTGCTGACCTGCCCTAATACTTTTGTTTGCTCTTTTCCTTGATGTTCCTTGTGGCTTTTTAGTTTGTTCAGTGCTATAGCTGAAATCGNTTCCCTTCCCTTCCCTGTCCCAAATCAATGCAGGAATTTGAGAATCACTTTAAGACTGACCACCTCAGACCCTGAATTAAAGACAAGTCCAGCATTTGCACTGAGCACCTGGAATAGGAGCACCAGGAAGGAAATTAGGAACCTTTGCTGTGTTTTCATAGAATCCTGGAATCCCAGGCTGGTCTGGGTTGGATGGGACCTTAAAACTCATCCAGTGCCACCCCTGCCATGGCAGGGACACCTCCCACCATCCCAGGCTGCTCCAAGCCCTGTCCAGCCCGGCCTTGGGCACTGCCAGGGATCCAGGGGCAGCCACAGCTGCTCTGGGAATTCTATTCCAGGGCCTCACCACTCTCACAGGGAATATCCCACCCCTCTTCCCATCCATCCCTGCCCTCTGGCAGTGGGAAACCATTCTCCTTTGTCCTGTCCCTCCATCCCTTGTCCAAAGGGATGTCCAAAGTCCCTCTCCAGCTTTCTTGGAGGTCCTTTAAGCACTGGAAGGGGCTCAAAGGTCTCTCTGGAGCCTTCTCTTCTCCAGACAGAGCAATCCCAGCTCTCCTAGCCTGGTGCTGTCTTCATAGCTGTGGTGCTCCAGCCCTCAGAGCACCTTGATGGCCCTCAAATTTCTGACTCACAGCACATTTTGACAATTTCTTTCTCACCCTTGCTCATGAAATAGCTATTTTGAGTCTCGGTGCAAACATCTGCGGAGTTAAGGGCTTCCAAGAAAAGAGTTTTGTAGGTTTGGGTCTAAACGGCCTGAGAATCCAAATCTTTTCCTGCTGTAAAGATCAGGAGCAGAAATTCCTGCGAAGCAGAAAAGGCTTCTGAGGCATGGCAGGTTCCAGAGGCTTTTCATGCCCAACAGCTGCCTTGGCTCTCGGTGTCCAGGAGGTGAGGTGGTGGAGTTCTGCACGAATGCTCTGGATGGGGAAAGAGCGGATTTCACATCTCCTCCAAGACCAGCAACTCCCACAGCTTTAGCTCCTAAAAAAAGAAGCCTTAACCAAACTAATCCTTATCACATCGGGAGCTGGCAGGGGCTGCTCGGGGGTGAAGTGAATATTTGGTGTCGAGAAAGAGAAAAAAAGTATTGTGTTACTGACTCAAGAAAAACACGTTGCAGCCAATTTGCACAGTTTGAGCTCGTTTCCATGGAGCTCCTGCAGGAGTGGGAGTAGATAGGAACTCGCCGTGGGATTTGCAAGTGCTGGAGCCCCGAGGTCTCTTTCCCCATCCACCCCACGGGCTCGTCCAGCTCCGAATTTCACAGGCTCGGCTTAGCAGAGGCACTAACGGCGAGCCAAGGGCTCAGTGGGAAGGGCCCAAGACAAAGCAGGGGTTTCAGGAGGGGAGCGCCAGGCGCGCTGATCCCGCACTCGCAGGCGAAACCCCGCGGATTCACACACGCAGACACACACACACACGGCCCATGGAAAACGCAGCGGAAAAAGAAAGGCTGGATGGCTCCGGGCTGCCATGACGTTAACAAGATGTCTCCCTGCAAACCTGTGACCCCAAACTCAGATGTTCCTACTGGGAATATCACGGCACGAAGCATTACGTCAGCCCCGCGCAGTTCCCCAGGAGCGGCTCTGCCTTTCCGCTCGGCGCTGCCTGTTCACTGCCTTTCATCTCCTGGAGAATTACCAGGACTGCCTGTTCTAGGCATGGAAACCGGCCTCCGGATCCTAAAACCAGTTCACACATCCCACAGAACGGCTGTGCTCGCATGGCTGGACAGCATCATAGGTCAGGGGAGTGTAGCTTGTGTTGCCTTCTCCGTGCCAGCCTGGTGAGGTGATGGTGACCTTCTCCTGTCCCTGGGCCTGGTCCAAGCATATGAGAAGGTCACCACCACCAGGGTAATGGGATGAACAGGAGGCTGAGGCTGATGAAAACTTGCTGTGCAGAGATCTTCCTGCAGCAGGGAAGAAATTCAGAATTCAGTTGAAACAGCAGAGATGTGGCGTGGGCAGGGTTGTGTTGCCGGTGTTATTTAAAATCGGATTGGTCTCAGTGTGCAGAATCCTAGGGTTGGTGGGGTCGGAGGAAGGGAAGCTTGTCCCAGCCCTTTGGAGGGACGGGATCCACACTGGAGAAGGTCTCAGCCCGCTCTGTAGGAGATTCCAGATGGATGGGTGGGTGCATCCACCCCAAATGTCTCAGGACGTGTCCAGAGTTACATCACTGCAGAGTGACAGCAGATTTGTCTGATCTCAGACCCCGTTTTGCCAAACAACATGACCCTGCAGCCACATTTAGGTTCAAAATGGGACAAAAAATGCTTGGCTGAACCAAGACTTGGATCTCTTTGGGTCAACATCCACGTGCTGCTTGTGGTGGCTCTTCAGTCTGGATGCAAACTTCGGGAATTCCTGTTTACAGCTGATGCTCTTGACACCTACCCTGGCTGGAAGTGTTCAAAGCCAGGTTGGATGGGGCTTGGAACAACCTGGTCTAGTGGAAGGTGTCCCTACCCATGGCACAGTGTTGGAACTGGGTAATTTTTAAGGTTCTTGCCAAGCCAAACCATTCTGTGATTCCATAAATCCCTGTCTCTTTCCATGGGAGACGTCTGGATCTCATGCGTGAAGAGCGGATTGTATTTAACTCACCTGTTACAGGGCACGAAGATGATGAAGACGCTCCAGATGGGATTTCATGGTGTGACAGGGATTGTTGCTGTTCCCCCCACACACACACACACTGGTGAGAAGGCATGGACTGTTTATTACGAAAATCTAACTCCACTTTTGTATTATTTCTACAAAGGCCGGGACTGGGGGAGAAGGTTGGCACCTCTCCCCATCCCATTGGTCAAGACAACTGTCCGTCAGCTGCCCATATCTCCAAGAAGAAAAACACAAATTAACTTAATCTAACAAAAACATCATTGCTTCTATTTATAACACCCGTGTGTGAGAAACTGAGAACTATGAAACCTGTGAGACACACCAGAAGGCTGAAAAGTCGGGGCGACAAGGGATGAATCATCCCAACCACCTCCTTTGCAGAGCTCCTGGATGCCATCCCCACGTCTATGGAATGAAGCAGTCGCGTCAAAAGACTTCTGCTCTGTGAGTAGGTGGTCAAGAGAGCCCCATCTTCCTCCATTCCCTGGGAAAGAAGCCGGATTCTGGTTGCCCTGACTGATGGATAGTCTGGGTTCCTATCAGACTTTTCGTTACCAGATTAGTTGTCTGTATTTATAAAGGAACCACAGCTCCCTTCTCAGATACAGACTCATTGTCCTTGTGAGAAGCTTCTCTGCCACTTCCAAGTTTCCCCCTTGGATTGATGAGGGAGGTGCAGCTTTTTACCCAGCCCGGAGAGAAAAATCAGCCACCACCCAGCCCACGATTAGGGCCCCTCTCATTATTTTAATTTCGGGTTTGCAGTGAGACGAGCTGGCAGCCTTGCGCTGCGCTTGGCACTGCAGAAGAGTTTAATAATCACCTAATAAAACTTTTCATCTGGCTTCCCACATCTCTCCCTTTCCCAGCTCCGTGCCCTTCCCCGCGCTCTCTATCAGGGGTGTGGGGTTTAGCATAACACATAGCACTGCTGTAGCAACCAGCTTCTCCCTCGCTGCTGCCACGGGTATTTGCAGGTACCGTAATTTCACTGTCCCTAATCCAATCCTGCGACAGTTCTGGCTTCTTTTTCTCTGACAAGGTCAGGATGAATAATAGGGGTAGACTCCAAGTTCGGGCTTGGATATTTATTGCTTCTTATCTATTTACAGACTCACGGGGCGTGAGGTCCAACTTGCAAGTTGGAGAAACGAGGTAAAAATGGAGTACCTCTGACTCTAAGGTTATTTAATTGATAATTTCCCAATAACGAGGTGATGCCTCTATTATTTATACTTTTCACCCCATAATGGCCACCCAAGGCTTGCAATGAGGAGCTTTCTCACCCAATTACAGAAAATCACCCAGACCCATGAAGAAGAAAGAAGGTGAAGAAGAAGGACCCAGACAACGCCCAAAGTCCCCCATCTTGATTCACACATATTACTGTATACTAAAATCCAAAAATTCCCAGTTTCCAGAATTCCAAGACAATCCCAGAAATTCCAGCCAAAATTGCCACTTTGTGACCTGTGTCTGTGAGTTTGGTCATGCCCATTTTATGGGGTTCCTTGCTGCCTCCAAGGATAAAGGAAAGTTTGGGTCTTTATTTTACGTTTGTTTGTCAACCGCACTTGGGAGTGGTTCAGCACTAAGATGGCTCAAGGTGTCTTCATAATCCTGACTTTTCCAACAAAACTTTGAACTTCCCTGCCTGGATTCTTCGAGGGAAGGCCTGAGAATTCTGGGCTTGAGCAAAATGATGGATCTGGAGCGTAAAATCCTGACCAATATCAGTCTGGGAAGACTCAAGGTGACTGCAATCCTGTCCCTTAGGGGTTACAGGTTCCCTTCTCTCCCTTTCACCGTCAATGTCAGGCAGCAGCCTTAAAATAAATCTGCGCAAGGGAACAGGACAGCTGGAAAATGAACTTTTCTTTTTTTTTCTTTTAAAGAAGAGGAGGAACGGAACTATAGATGTGCAGTAATTGACAGTTCTTTACAAAAAATTGCAGCTGAGCAGCAGGAGACAACTCTGCTTGTTTGTCTTGTATCGGATGCTCCCCTTTGGGCCAAGGAGAGGAAATGGAAATTGTAACCCTCCTGAAAGCAGCGAGGCATTCCTAGGAAAAAAGCCATTTATGGAGGTCAGGGAGAGAATGAGGTACAGACAGGGCCAGGAGGAGCCCGGAGGACAAGCAGGGAGCTGGCTGAGAGCGCTGGGGAGCACGGCCGTGCAGGGTCCCAGTGTGACAAAGACAAATTCCCCAGGGTGCCGGAGGGGACTGTGCGGAATAATTTGCAATCCAGGATGCTGCTGACAGTTCCTGGAATGAAAACAAGCCTCTGCAGAGAGGCTCCTCAGGCCACGGGGGCCAGAGGGGGCAGGTGGAGAGTCCTGCTCGCAGCTATTTGTGTTCCTGACCCTGTTTGGTTTGAGTTTTCCCTGCTAAACCCCAAATGAGGAGTTAATTCCTTTTCAGGTTCTGAGCTTTTGGTGACTTTGGGGAGAATCGACGGCACAGGACAGAGGAAAATAGGGTTGATTCCTTTAGGATGGGTTTAAATGCTCATCAGTCTGTAGCCTGAGGATTTGAGATCATGCTAAAACTCACTTTAGGGCTCCTAAAAGTGCTGCAGAGTCCCAAAAATAAACTTAATGAATTTATTGAGCCATTTTTCTTGGCCAGTTGATGGAACAGCACCATTTTCTTCACTTCAAAGTGGCTGCATTCATCAGATCTTGTGTCTTACATCCAAAGACCTCTTTTATTGTCTCCAAGAAGAGCTGAGAGTTACAAGCTCAGGTGGATTTCTACACCATAAACATCCCTATTTTTGCTACCTGAATCCCACTGAGCACTGAATTACCTCCTGAAATATCTGTGTGGGTGTTGCCTGGGGCAAATTCCGAGCTGAGTTTCACAGTGCCGAAGCAGGGGAAGTGTGGAAGGATTTCCCTGGAAAAGGGAGATCAGTAAGAGGGATACCTTGTGCAGCATTTTATTTATCAAAAGTGCTGCAGAGTGTGGAATGTAAGCTAAAAACTACTTCAACAGAGCCAGTTTTGGGTGAATATTCCAGTGCTGTGCAAACTGCTCCAAGTCTTCAAGGGAGTCAGGGCATGAGTGGGACACGCTGTCCAGAAGAACAACTCCAGCTGTTCCCAGCTCTGGAATAATCTTGGGCTGAAATGAAATTCGCTGCCAGTGGATGGAACTGCCCCATTTCTGATGGGCAGTGGGGGTTTTGCTGCCAGGAATCTCACCCAACCTCTGCCCTGGGCTGACCTTGCTGGGTTTGTGAAACCCGAGAGGATCCCGGCCCTCGGTGGCCCAGCGTGTGTCCAAGTGCACTTCAAGAATGCCAGCAGGCAGAGAAGCTGGGTAAATGCCTGAGAAGGCAAGGTTTCCCGCTCTGTTATTGTTAAAAACATTTCTATAGGATCCTTTCTTGAAGAGGTCGTTCCGATTTGTTTCCCATGTGCTTTTTTTTTTTTTTCAGAAAGTCAGTTTGGTATCTGATACCTCGTGCAATGTATAATCCCCGTGGTCCAAAGAGCTCAGGAGAGCCAGGAAATCCAGAATCTTGGCATGGACGTGGGGCCAGCTCCCCTGACGCGGGGTTTTGCCTGACTTCTCTGCGTTTGTGGGCTCTTTGTGACGCCGGGGTAGGTGGTGAGCTCAGGAATCAGCTGTGGGCTCTGCCCCCAGAGACCCTGGCAGGGAATCACCCACCCCTCCCGCCTGGTGCCACCGGCAGGAGCCCCGGACAAAGAAGGTTTGTCCTTTCCGAAGAAATAAATGAGGACTGGAAGGGATAAAACACTGAGCCTTGTCCTCCTTGAGGGAAGAGGGGAGGTGGCCAAAGGAGCGGCGGGTTGATGACAGCACTTTGAGTCCTGAGAATATCTCTGCAGTGGGAGGTGTGCGTGAGGGAAAACTGGGCATGGGCAGCCCTGGGGGATCGGCCTCCTGCAGGATCCTGTGGATCCCTGGATAAATCACATTTATCCTTCCATCCCTCCTCCATGAGCTCAATAATTCATCTCTAGCCTCTGAGCAGCCTGCGAATTCCTAATGGGAATCATCCAAGTTACTGCTCTTCACTCTCTGCTTTCCCAGGTGAAAGTGCTCTCCCCCTTTTCCTCTCCACAGCGACCTGAAGCTCAGGGTGGGATCCAAATAACATCCGTGTGAAAAGGCCGCAGCACTGAGCAGGATCCTTGCGCTTCATGGAATACAGACATTTTGATAATATTAACATTTTTTCAATTGACATCCCCTTTGTGGAGAGGATAAAATATTGCAATCACTCAAACAAATGTTATCTCCTGCTTTAAAAAGCAGTGGTAAGGTCAACTGCCAAAATTCAGTGATGAAATCCACTGCCAAAATTCAGTGATGAAATCCACTGTCAGTATTCAGTGATAAAATCCACTGCCAAAATTCAGTGATAAAATCAACTGCCAAAATTCAGTGATAAAATCCACTGCCAATATTCAGTGATAAAATCCACTGTCGATCTTACAGTGATCTGGTAGGAGCAGATGATGTGAAATGGGGTTTGGAACAGGTGGAAGAGCTCCTGGTTCCCATCAGCTGAGGATCTGATCCCTGGGAGTTTCTCCTGCAGGAATCTCCCTCAGCAATGTCAATGCCACCGTGAGTCCACAAATATATTCTTGGTGGACCTAGAACCTCCCCCTTCTTCCTTCAGGACACCTACGGAGCTGGAATTCCATGCTTGAAAGACTTCTTTCCCCCAGGCAAATTATAACAATTAAAAACAAATTCAAATTGTTAATTGTAGCCATGTGCGGAGAACACTCACATGAGGAATGCAACTGAAAAAAGCAAATATTGGTGCACATGGAGAAGACTCAGATTAATCTTAGCTGGGTATTAATTAATCCGAAATTTAGGATAATTTTTTTCTTTCTCTCTCTCTAACCAGAATTAGAGAGAAGGAGCTTTTACACGACAGGCCTGATGTTAAATAAAGCTGAGACTGGCAACTTTCATTCCTGACTAGAAACTGATAATTGATAAGAAATCACATCAGTGAATGAGAAATTATTATTCTTCACTAATCAGTTAAAAGTGGTAACTCAGGAAGAAATATAAATCTAAATTCTCTCTAATTTTGGGAGAACTAAGAAGTTATTCTAGCATGATGAAACCTATTTTTCTTAAGAGAGAAAATGGTCAAATCCAGTATTTTTGCAAACGTGCAGCATGTGATGCTGAAAATGAAACACATCCTTGATTTCTGATGGGAAATGGATCCTAAATGTCAAATTCATCTCATCTGACTTCATTATTCATCCCACCAAGGTTCTTTCGGAGGTCCATGGAGTGGGAGGTGCATCCCTAAAGGGTGATTCCTCCTTTCTGGAGGTGCCCGGTCTTTTTTCCCCAGAATAAAAATAAAGCCAAGAGTGACCAGCTAAGACTTAAAAGTCCCATCCCGATTCCGTGGTTAATGGTCAAAGTGGCTTGCAGCAGGAAGGGCAGGAAAACAGTCTTTATGCAAAGAAAATGGGAGAATCTGGTGAGTAGAAAGGGATTTTCACCAAGAGGTGAAAGAACCACAACTCCTTCTAATCCCAGTTTTGTTGTTTTACGCATTCAGGAGAGCTGAGTCCCCCGTTCCACAGCTTAACACGCTGAGATAAGGAGAGACAGAAGAGGAATGATCCCACATTTCAGCTGGAAAAGCCCAGGCAGGGATATGAGTGTGGCTTCCAGGCTGTGCATGAGCAGGGACTCCAGGATGAGCAGGACCACGATTTTATGTTCTCTGCGCTGAAAGTTTTACCTGCAGAAGCTCTGCCTTTCACGACTCTGTGCGTCCACAAACCACCCAGGCTCTGTTAACGTCGTCTTTCCAGTGCAGCAGAGCTGGTGCATTTTTTTGTCCCAGAAGTGGGAATTCTGCAGCTGCTGCACTGGTGAGAAGTCCTGGTTAATTGGCCAAATTTTAGTTTTCTGCTTGATGCAGTTCTGGGGTAGCTGAAGAGGACATTTTGTGGGAAGTGGGGCTGTCATTACAAAACTGACTTTTCAGGAGACAAGGAGTGGAATGGCTACGACAGGGAGTAAATCTTCTGTACAACTGCTAGGAGGGGTGAGGGCTGTGGCTTTTTGACCCACCTTCATCCCTGGATCCTCTTTCAGGATATCCACGGGCCCACCTTGGCCTTCGGATCACGAGACAAGATCACCGGGGGCCTTAAAGCTCTCCAGAATGCAAACCCTCACATACCCAAGGCACGGCACCCCGGGGGATCTGCAGCGCGGAATTCCTGCGGCTGGAGCTCGAATTTTGACAAAGAGAAAAATTGGTCAGCCTTGACCTGCTCGGCTCAGGGAAAGAGCTGGGAAATCTTTGGAGAGCAGCTCCTGCTCCGCTCCGTGATTCATGGGGATATGAATCTCCCCGTGCCTGCGGGGACCAGGCAGCTCTGTCAGCAGCAGCAGAATTAGGAGGAGTTGCAGGAAGAAGGGATAAATGCGCTTTAACCCAACCACAAGCCATTGGTTGCATTCCTGCAGGGGGAACGCAGGAACCAGCCCGTGGCATCACCGGGAATCTGATCCCCATCATCAGTTTATTAAAGCTGCATCTTAGAAATGCACGCACATAGTGGGGATAATTCCTTCCATTCCAGGAATCACTGGGTAAAGTTTCGAGGCCGAGTTAAGAAAGGTCAGGGTGGATGATCATAGGGTGTCTGCTGGCTTCGGTGTCTCCAAATCTCCGCAGGGATTTAGAAGGAGCCAACACATTTTCACTTGGAAGTTGGGATTTAAATAGAGATCTGTTAACGTGCTCCCCTCTCTTTCTCCCTCTTTCCTCTGCGTATCAGCTAATCAGCGTCAGCACAGAAATATTTTTTGTCTTTCCCTCGTATTGCCCCACTCCTCATTTCTCCTTCCTCTGTCTTTCAGAGCTGTGACAGCAAAAAACCCCACAAAACTAAACCCCAGTCCCAGCAGGGAAAGCAATTCAATCCCACACCCCCTCTGCCTCCCTCTCTGCCCCAAATCCGCTCCTGACTCCAACTGCACATGAAATATTCCATTATTCAGCAAAAAAGCAGACAAGCTGAATATTTATTAGTGTTTCCAAGCTCAGTCTGCACAGCACCACTATCCCAAGGATTAGAGAAACCGTGGAAAAGCTGGGCAAGGCTGGGGAGTGATGCCACCTCTTTTCCTGTGCCTTCATGAAAGGAGGGCCTTGAAGGTGCTCTGCTATTTCCCCTCTCTCTGGAAAATGGCACCTGGCTGTGGAAAATAAGGACAAACTTTCTGTTAACTTCAATTAATGAAGAACTGAAAGGTTCTCGGGTACCTGCAGGACTGAGAGAAGGCAAAACTGTGCAATTTGTGCTGTTCAGCAAAGTCATGGACACATCTCGGCACATGAATTTGGGATATTATTAAGGCTGGCGGACTTCTCAGCAATAGGATAAATTCTAAGCTGTCCCTGCAGAAAGCCAAGAGTCTGTAAAGGAGTGGGATTTTTCAATTTTTTTTTTTTTCCCCCTGAAATAATCCACACTTGTAGCTCACGCTCACATCGGGGAAAAACTTTACAGCTCCGGTTTGATGCCAGTGACGGTATTGAGCAACTTGGCAAAGACCCCTGGAAAAAGGCCAAACCCTTTAAAAATAACGGCACCACCAATAATAATGCAAGATTCCAATTAAACTGCTGTGCCATGGCATGGGAGCAATCCACTGGCCGTGGGCTACTGGGAATTTAAGGAGCAACTGGTTGGTCTGCTCTGATTTATTCAGCAGATCAGCTGCAGCCACTCTGGGACTGAACACCAAGTTCTTTGCTTGCCCTCAAGTGAAATTATTATTGAGGTCAGCAGAGGTATAGAGATCCAGGCCAAGTGGGAATCTGGCACAGCGGTTCCCAGTACTACGGATACATTTTCCATGACTTTTTAATTTCACTTCTTTTTTTTTTCTTTTCGAACAGAGAGTGCAAGTTTCAGGGGGAAAATTGCTGCTTTCCGTGAAAAAGGAATGATTCAGCACATCGGAGGCAGACAGATAGAAAGACAGATAATACGGGGGAAATCAGGTGTGCCAGCTTTGGCTGACAGAGATTGGAACGTTTCTCTGTCCTAAATCAGTCCGATTTTTGTCAGTTTGAAACAAACACGATGAGCTGACACTGATGAGCTGTTTATTGTGGAAGCCAAGGAGTGTCCAGCTCTTTCCTTGCTCTGGATTTTCAGGTGAATTCTCAAAGCATTCCATTAAAGATTCTGCCTCTTTTTTTTTCCTGCCCCAGGCAGCCTTTCCCTTTTTTTCCTTGCTCAGCTGTATCCCAGAATGAAGGGAGAAAGAATTTGTTTGTTCCTGAGCCTTTTGTCCAGGCCTGGTGTAGGACTGCAGCTCCAAATCCTCCGGACTGGGGTGGGAATTAAAGCCAATTCTCCTCCTTATTTTTTTTTTTTTCTTGGTGACACATTTAGAAATTATTCTTTGGCATATCAGGATCATCTCCTCCAGCCAGTCTTGTGAATGCAGCAGTCCCTGCTCCTAAATTCCACGGGTTTATCAGTCAGGAGCAAGTTCTCCAAGGGGTTTGTTCAGAAGAGCAGCAACAGATGAGCCAAGATGTGACTCCAAGGTCAGCAGGGAAGGTGTTTGTGTTTGTGGAAGTAGGAAACACTGCGAAATAAATTTTAATACTTTAGGGTTTTTTTTTTTAGTGTGGGTGTTTAAAAACATTTGACCCAATCAAGGGCAAGTTTTTCATTTAGTTCTTCATGGGCATGTGCTGGACCTTAATATGGGATATAATTAAATTTGGAGTTGTGGTTCCCTAGAGGCAAAGCTGGATCTTTTGGGTTGTTGGGGATGGGGGAACAGAAGATGCTAAAACACCCGAAGTTTGTGTTTCCCCTTCTTTTACATGTCCAAGCCTGACCTATTCTCTCCAAACCTCTACAGTCAGTGGAAATGAATCACCCAGACTTGGATTTCTGGAAAAAGAAAAATAGGGCAGGTGAATCCCAGCCTGTATGTCCAATATACGTATGGGATTAGCAAATAATGAAATGTGCCATCTGCTTTTTGTCTTTGGCCCTGATGTTTTTTATCCCCGCACGGTTTTGCAACTCGTATTTGGAACTATTGGCAGAAGGAAGGTGGATGAGGGATGGCAGGAAAAATTCATCTCTGTAAAACTTTTACAACCTTGTTAGCAATGCTATTAAAAACGTTCTCCAAGTAGTTATCAAGGTGTTTCGCTTCCTGAAATTTGGATTTATTGAAACTTCGTGACAAAAATAGTTTGGAGAAGTGAAATTAATCATGGCATTTATTAAAAAGAAAAACAAACCCCCCAGAAAAAACAAAGAGAAGAATTGTGTGAAAATATAGAAAAGAATTAAAAATAATCTATATTGAAGCCTAGGAAATGTTGGTATTTCTTCAAGAATCATTTTAAAAACCTCCTAACAACACAAACAAGGTTTTGCTAAATGTTTAACTAAAACACCTTTTGATTTCAGACTTCTGAAAGCTTTCAGCAGGTTTTCTGGGGGATCTGGAACCAGGACAATTCTGCAGGAGGGACTGTTTTTATAATATATTTGGGCTTGGGAAATACAAATCTCCGAATAATGTGAGCTCATGTGGATTTCTCCTGTGGATTCCTGACCCACCTTTCAGTGCAGCTTAGCCAACTTCTCATCTGGTCTGTATCAATGTCATAGAGGCACCTCCAGCTTCTACCTGAACCAAAATATTCGCCCTCTCAAACGCTGATTAATCGCGGGGAGGTGCATTAGTTGGCTACTGGTGCTTCCCAAGGAGTTCTGTACATTTAAAAGCTCAGCAGGAGGATTTATTGCCTTATTTTCCAAGCCCTTTTTCTTTCCATTATCTCAGCGCCTTGCCCAAGTGACCCCCTGATGGTGATACACATAAATACAGCCCAGACATGCCCAGCCCGTGATTAAATACCCTGATAATTTTGAGGCCCTCCAAGATATAGGATTTCACACTATCACAAATCCTGCTGCAGTCAACCAGTAGCCACAATCAATTACCCGGAGCGGCCGCGCTCGCGTTCCTCCTCCAGAGTTTCTTGATTAGGTGCCAACAGCACTCAAGGCCTGTTGCTTTCCAAAGGCAGGGGAAAAAAGAGCAAACTCCCACAGAGATATCCTCAAAAACAGATAGAACCTGAAGCAGCCCCTGGCCAGGGGGTGCCCAGGGCTCCTGACCCATCCCGCATCCCGCCGGCCGACCGGGAAGGAGGGAACAGGCTTGGATAAAGCACCCCCAGTGACTGGGAGCCACCACCAGTTCCAAGAACGCTCCGGGACCAGAAAGCTTTGGCTGGGTAGGATTTCAAGGTCTTGTCCACAAGGATCCACAATTAAAATTTCTCGTGCTAAAGTTTCAGGGTGAAATAAAAGCCCTGAGATTCCAGCGCTTGGCCGCTCTCCCCCCCTCCCATCCCTTCAGAACACCACTCACAATGCTCGGTGGAAGGAAAAGAAAACCTCCAGTATTTTGGCAATTGGCTCTGTCCCCTTTTACATATTTCAATTCCGTCTTTTGGAAGGGCTGTAAATCTTTCCTCCTGTTCTTCCCCCCCTCCCTGTTCTGTCTTCGGCCTGCTTGGCCGCGTAATTGCAGCGTTCATGTTACTTGCATGCATAGGAAATGATGTTTAAAGGGAAGGGAGCTAAAGGAAAGGTCTTCCTCCTCCTTTCTCCCCTTGGCTTTAGGGATTCACTGACAACTGCTGGGAAGTGGGAACTGGCTTGTACCAGCAGCAGTGTGGCTAACGGGGTTGGGGAAGGGATCATTGCCCTGTGCTGGGCACTGCTGAGGCCTCACCTCGAATCTTGGGGTCACTTTGGGACCTCTCATGGCAAGAAGGACAAGGAGGGGCTGGAGGTGTCCAGGGAACAGAGCTGGGAAGGGGCTGGAGCCCCAGGAGGGGCTGAGGGAGCTGGGAAAGGGGCTCAGAGGGAGAAAAGGAGGCTCAGGGGGGGCCTTGTGGCTCTGCACAACTCCCTGCCAGGAGGGGACAGCCGGGGGGGTCGGGCTCTGCTCCCAGGGAACAGGGACAGGAGGAGAGGGAACGGCCTCAGGCTGGCCCAGGGGAGGTTTAGGCTGGAAATTAGGAAAGTTTTTATGGAAAGGGTTGTCAAGCATTAGAGGAAGCTGCCCATGACCAGCAGAAAAAAATGGACATGGTGCTGGTTGTTTATTCACAACGCACATCATAATTCCAGAGGCATTGGGAGCACTTTGGGAGCATCCTCTGTAGCAGAGCAGCCAGTGCTTCGTGGCTCTGCAGGCGGAAAAACCAAATTAGGGACCATAAATCAAGGCTGCAAATGGCTCGTGGCTGGGAATTTAAAAGGACTCTGGAAGGTGAAGGTCAGTTTTCCCTACAAGGTGACTTCAAGCTTCATCCCTTATTTGTCAATTTATTTAAAATATTCCTCTCCCTTCCTTGGAGATGCAAAGGTGGACTCTACAGGAAAACCCTGTGCAGGTTATGAGTATCCAGCAATGTTTTTAAAGTTCTATGGCTATTCATATTCAGGATCGGTGGGCACAAAAAAATTCAGGGAAAAAACCCCTGTGCTGTATTTTCAGAAAAAAATATTTTTTCCTTTCCATTTATCAGGTGAACAAAGTTGAATCCTCTCAAAACATGATGGGATTTAAAGCTGATTTTGGTCTTTCCGTATAGGGCATTTAGACAAGAACTACTGATCTAATGTCTTGTTTTATTTCATTCAAATGTTCAAAAAGGAAGATGATCTTTTTTTTTCCCCTCCAGAAATGTTCCCGTCTCCATGAAATTTTCAGTGGGAAACTCTTCTGCAGTGGAGAATGAAGTGACCAAAGAGAGAGAATGAGTCATGTCCCCTCTAATGTAGAAACTGGGGTCAACAGAATCCCGTGGAAGATGTAGAAGAACCCACTTCAAGTCCCTCACTGGCACAGCTTGGACCTGTGCCCCCCAAAAAATTCCTTTCTGCACCCCCAGAGTAGTGAATTCCCAGCAGCTGCAGTGCAAACATTCCCCAGATCCTCCTCGACCTGGGGAAGGTTCAAACAGGTCCTTTCGCAAGCGGCTTCACTCCCACGGCGTCCATCTGTGGGAAGCTCATTCCATGGCCTCATCCCTCTCTGGCAAGTTCGGGGAGGTTTCTGGCCAGCTCCGTGATGAAGTGGCGGATCCAAGGTGTTTGGATTTGCCCTTGGCCTCGGGTTCCCTGTGACGTCCTCTCCGCTCCCAAATTAATGTGCAATTTGGGAGGGTGAGAGTGCCTCCAGCTGCCAGGGGCTGTGGAGATGGGATAATTATCCTAAAGAAACTCCTGACAAGCCAGAGCTGGAAACTGTGGCCTGGATGGAAAGGAAAATCATTGTAGCCATGTAAACATGTGCTGATGCCCTTCAGGACTGGCCTGTTTTTTAACCTATTTTTAACCTTGTTTAGCTTTGAAATTTGCTTTGGATTTTTGGGGCAGAAGCTTGGGGTGCAGCAGAGGGGAACCTGTCCGTGTGTTTTGTTGAATGAAACATCAAATAAAGGGAATAGGGAGGGAATGATAAGGTAGGAGAAATCAGATAAGGATGGGTTGGATCATGGTAAAACAACACCTTATCTGTGACCATCAGATTAATTGGGAAAATTAATGGGACTTTTTGATTGCAGCATTGCTGTAACTCCCTGTTTATATGCAAGGTCTGATGAGTTTAAAAACCAGATCCATTCTGAGTCTGTTTCTGGACAGTGGAATTGGAATCCTGGATGCCGGATATGCAAATAAACAATCATCTCTTTCCTCCTCTTTCCTCTTGTTTTGAATTAAAAGGTCAATAACACCCAAGAGTAATTGAGAGATACAAAACATGATACTATTGGGTACCTAGAAACCAGATGAAATCCATCAGCTTGGAAGAAGAGGGAATTTTGCTGTTGGTTTCTCCACTGAGGCAAAGGCTGCAGTTTGATTTCAACATTTTATTAAGATCAGAGAATTCAAATGTGGCGGCAAAAGGGCAGGAAGAGTCTTTGTAGTCCCAGATGGAGCAAAAAAATCAACTTCAAAAAAACCCACCGAACTTCATCCTCAAAATCAACCAACCCGATCTTGTTGAAAAACAAGTGGGATTTATTTGACTTGATGATCCTGGTGGGTTCCTTCCAACCCAGGATATTCCAAAATTCCAGGACCTGACATCTTCATTTCAGGCTCTCTTTGAAGTCACTGTCACCAAAGGCCTCTTGCACAGTATTAATCTCATCTTTTTGAAGAATCCTGCAACAGATCCATGGATTCATCCTCAAAAAATTCCTGGTGAGGATAAAGGGAATGTAAAGGGAGCCGAGGGCACAAATTGCAGGATTTTAACAAGACATGAGGTACGTTTCTTCTTGTGCTGAGAATGTACCAGTTTCTCCTTCCATTTCATCTTTCCCATCCTCCACGAAAGGTTTCCAGAGCTCCAGAATTAAAGGGAAGAGCCGATGTTAACAACCTTGTCCTTTGCATTGGACCAAATTCCACTCCAGTCACAGCAGAGCTTTACCTAATCTGGATTCCTCTCGCATCAGCCACATCTGGTGTTTTCCACCCTGCTTCCCTCCGGGTGGGGTTTATTCCCAGAGGAGGATAATCAAGACTTTCCAGCCTCATTTTCCAGCTGCATTTCGGCCTTTCAGTCTAGAAGGGCTCAAAATTCTTTCCAAAGTCTTCATTGGAGCTTCCTCTTGTTTACTGCCACAGTCCAAGGTGGCAGGTCTTTCAAGGCACCCTAGCATGGGTTTGACTTCCCAAAATCCGTGCTGCCTTTCCCGTATTGCTCTCTCTTTATTCCTGGTGATCGTTTGGGCTGAATTCACAAACAGGGTTTTATATGGCTGATTCCAAGTGCAAGAATCGTTCCCCACACACAAAAGGGGAAACCATGAATCCTCTGCAGAGTGAATGTGCAGATCCACCGACTGCCTTGCCTTAAATCTTAATTTTCCTTTATTATTATAACTCCTTAACGAACTGTTGATGAGCCTGCTCAATGAAACAAAGCCATTAAATATGGTAAAAAAAGTAAGTATTTTCAAAATCCAACCCACTCACGCAGGCAGAAATTAGGCTGCAGTGTTTGAGTGGGGGACGTGTCTCTCTGGTGTAAAAATGTGCTTTTTGTAAGCATTTTTGCTCATTTTGCTAATTTATTCAGACGCTCAGGGCTGGGGGAGGGAGCACAGCATTTGCAACATTACAATTCTGTCCAAAAATCAGATGTCAGGGTGTATCTGTCAACCTTCATTTCACACGAACCCGGCGCGGCAAGGAAAGATTTCTGCTCAGGATCTGTGGCTTGGCCGCTTTTCAGCCCATCGGGAGAGATGAGGAACCCTCGGCACTGGTCTCAGATGGGTTTTAAACTCGCACAGGGACCCAAACTCTGACACTGGCCCCGAGGTGACAGAGAAACCCTCCTGTGTGCTCAGGATTGTGTGGTTGAGGGCACTTTCTGGAGGCTGAGGAAAGCTGAGCTGCCGCGTGGGCACGGTTTGTATTCCCAGCAGAGCTGATTTCTTAATCCCCTTCTCCAGGTATGCGATTCCAGGGCTCCTGTGCTTTACCTGGGGAGGCAGCTACACCTGAGCCAGGTCTAAGTACGCTGCAAGCTCAGTCCAAGGCAGAAATCACATCTCCCTTCTAAGGTTTCACTCTTTGTATGGCTGGCATGGAGAACCCCTCAGGAACGGAGCCAATTGTCGTATTACATGTGCTGCTTGTCCAAGAGGAATTTTCTTTGCTTTCTCCTCTTTCTCTAGGAAGTAGCCACAAACGTCCAGTGTAGGGTTACTGGGCCCACGCGAAAAAAAAAAAAATTATCAGATTTTAGCAGCTATTCCTGGAATTACAATATTGTTTTGTCTTTTTCTGAACTGAAATGACAGCAGCTCAGGTGTCAATTTTCACATCAGGGGCTGGTTGGTTTTTTTTTTTTTTTTCCCCCCCTAGGAGTTCAAATTTTACAAAGATGACAAAATTACAGGGAAAGTTTGGGTGGTGTAGGATCAATTTCTTTTTCTTGGTGATAGAGCCGAATACTTCTTCCTAAAAATCAAAGTCCAATAATGATTATGGCCCTTTTTTGGGGGGAAAAACAAAAAAAAAAAAAAAAAAAAAAAAAGTTGTTTTCCCAACAAATTTGGTGGGTNTCTCCCACAAGTCTGTGCTGGAGGAAGAGATGAGGACAGGCTGAGGACATTGTCAGTGTCTGTGAGGTGTTTCGTGGAGGGGCTCTCAGGAAGGCTCAGGGCAGATGGGCCCCAGATTTTAGTCCTGCCCACTTCAGGAAAGGAAAGGAAAGACACCTCTCTCTCACTGCTGTGCCATTTCTTGTCGCGTGAGGTGTTTCAAGGGTGGCGTTTCTGGCTGATTCCACACGGGCCCAGAAAATCAAATCAAAGCCTGCTCTGCTTTACCCGTCTTTGTAAAGAGTGTGAAACACGAGATATTGGTCCTCTTGTGGCTCGCCCTTACATTTCAGATCTAATGAGGATGGCACAAGAAAAATGTTGACTTTTTGGAATGAGTCCAGGGCAGGCCACGTTGATGGTCTGAGGGCTGGAGCCCCTCTGCTCTGGAGCCAGGCTGGGAGAGCTGGGAATGTTCCCCTGGAGAGGAGAAGCTCCAGGGAGAGCTCAGAGCCCCTGGCAGGGCCTGAAGGGGCTCCAGGAGAGCTGCAGAGGAACTGGGGACAAGGCAGGGAGGGACAGGAAAAGGAGGAATGACGTTAAACTGAAAGAGAGTAGGTTTAGATTAAATATTAGGGATTCTTTGCTGTGAGGGTGGAGAGGCCCCGGCACAGGATGCCCAGAGCAGCTGTGGCTGCCCCTGGATCCCTGGCAGTGTCCAAGGCCAGGCTGGACAGGGCTTGGAGCACCCTGGGACAGTGGAAGGTGTCCCTGCCATGCCAGAAGGTAGAGGAGTATCCCACTGCTGTGGGAGCTCTGATTCTTCCGTAGATTTCAACGCCAACTCGGGAAAGCAGCCCAGCGAGAAGGTGGCTTTACACACGTGAATTAAAATTCTCGTAAGACAACTCAGGAATATTTCCGAGGTGCAGTTTTTTTGCTTTTGGCTTGATTACTCTGCTTCTGACAGTCTCAATCTGCTCTGCCACACGTGTGCCACTCGAATTCGTCCCTTTGACTCCTGTCCCAAAGCTGAGAGGTCCTCATGAGGAGGGTGTTGGCTTTCACTTTCCACACAGCAAAAAAAAGCGGGAGAAACACCTCCAACACGGGTGGGAGCTGCCTCTGCTGAGGCCTCTTCCCCTCCAAAGGGCTCAGAACAGGACCTGAAGGTGGCAATGCTCCCAATGGATCGCTCCCAGGTCACACCGGGATCGAGCTGGCCCATTAGGCATGGAGCAGTTCACACTTTGGGAAATGTGGGTGAGCATGGATGCAAACAATGCCCTTTGGTTTGGGGAGCACTCTCAGTGCTCTGGAGCTGGGACAGACTCCAATGGTGTGAGCTGCCTTGGTTTGTTGGTTGCTGGGTTCAGTTTTTTCTCTCTTCAGCTTTTCCCCCTTCTTCTCCTTCCCTCTCCAAGTGAATCTCAGCAAATCTGACAGCCCCAACACACCCCAGCCTCACTGCCCCTCCTGATCTGATTTAAATGCCTGCCACTGCTGCTGGTACCAGCACAGAAAAAAGAACTGGCTCCTGTTCAAGTCCTTCTCCTTTCCAAATGTTTGGGGATTTGGAGCCCATACATACAATTACTGTGTGTTTCCTGGGAAGAGAAAATAGCCAGCAGCTGTTCAGTGTCTGATCAATTACGAGTTGAGGAAGAGGAGTGGAAGAGAGGGGGGCCATTGGTCAGAAATCTGCACACAATTAGGAAACAATGCTGGGAATGGGTGCTTGGGAGATGTGGGAAGGGCAGACACCCTGGAAGCGAGTCCTTAGGCTGACAGGTCTGCAGTGGTCTCCTCCACAGGGAGAGAAAGTTGCCTGTCACAGGTCGTAGGTGAGTTTTCTAAGGATCTGGGAAGATGAAGGAGGAAGAGGAGCCATTCCTGGTCTGGGAACATGGACAATGGGGAGGGATGCTGGTGAGAGTGGAGCAGGTCTCCTTCCCCAGCCGAGGACTGTCTCTGATGGCAGCTTAGACACCCAACTCCACGCTGCAGACACAAATTAATGTGGACATCTCGGTCTGCAAGGCAATTCCTGCCTCAGGGGCTCCATCCAGTTGCCCCCACAGAGGTGCTGAGTGTCGTGTGGGAAGGGAAAGACACGCAGGGCTGGCAAATATTGCAAAGTACCTTAAAATATTTGTTCCTTAGAAGTTCTGAAATGGACTTTGAAAGAAAGTTCAATCCAGAGCCTGGAAGGTCTTCTGAAGAGCAGCAGGCTCCCACCTTTGTGAAAAGGAATTCAGCCCAAAATCTCCATTTCATTTGGGATGAAGAAAAAATATTTTGTCTCATATTTTACCTGAGGTGACTTGAGACGATTATGGGGTGATAGATGCTTCACTCGTTAGCATTACCCAGCAGCACATAATGGAATCAGGAATGGTTTGGGCTGGAAGGGACCTTAAAGCCCATCCAGTGCCACCCTTGCCATGGGCAGGGACACCTCCCACCATTCCAGGCTGCTCCAAGCTCTTTCCAACCTGGACTTGGACACTGCCAGGGATCCAGGGGCAGCCACAGCTGCTCTGGGCACCCTTTCCCAAAATATTCCCTTTAACTCCCGAGTTAACAACTCACAAGTTTATGTGAGCAGCCTCCACTGACTCAGATCATGACAGAATGTGTGTTTGGATGATGCTCACGCTTATCTGAGATCCAGGGGGCACCTCTTTCATGGATAATCTGTGTCTGAGAGCCAAAGGATTGTTGAACATGATCTTATATCACAGAAATTTGGGATGAAACTGGAGGGTGCTGTTTGTTAGTGACTAAATGAACCCATAAACGAAATTTTTAAGGAGAGTGTGGGTTCATCTTGAGTATGTCCAAAATTCTGATGTATTCTAGGGTGAATCCTGTCCATTGTCGACTGAATCTCAGCGATGCCAGAGAAACTAAAGCTGTTTCCCCAGAATCCCAATCCCGGCATGGCTGGGATTGGAAGGGACCTTTGGAGAACACCTCGGCCAACCCTCATCCTAAAGCAAGTTCACCTGGAGCAGGTTCACAGGTTCATGTCCAGTTATATTTTCACTCTCCAGAGGAGACTCCACAACATTTCTGTTCCAGCCTGTCCCAGTGCTCTGTGGCCCTCCCAGTAAAGCAGTTTTCCCTCCTATTCAGATCAGAATGGCATGGCAAGTCCGTGCAGTAATCAGTGATAAAACGAGCACAGGAGTTTGCATCCAGCCCCATGAATGAGCATAAATGGAAACCATTGGTACCTTAGGGCAAAAAATGAAAACGTTTTCGAAATAAGTCATTTCTTGGGATAAGGCTGGGTAAAACCTGATGGTTGAAAATGTGTCAGCGCGTGGTTACGGGGACTGAGATCTTTACAGCTGATGAGTTTAATTGCATCCAGCATCCAGAAACGTGATTCCACAGTCACATGAAGCTGCATGTCCCTCCTTCCCACAGCAACAGAAGCATTTGGTGAGTTCTGCTCAGCAGTGTCATCTCCATGGATACATTAAATGTTTGTGTTGTGACACGTGGAATTTTACCTGAAGTCTCCATTCCCTTGCAATTACATAAGATTATTTGTCTTCATTAAGATTATTCATCTTAATTATATATAAAGTGCTTTTGATCAGGAACACCTGAAAACGTGACCAAAACCACTTTCAGTGTTTCAGAAATAGAAGCTTGTGTTGCCCTAAAATAGATATATTATCTCACCTAACTACAGTAATATAAAATCTAGATGTTTAGTCAACAGAGATCTCTGCATCACACATAATCAGTGGAAAAAGCTAAAAAAAGTATTAATCTGAACTTAAAATACGTGGGAAGAACCTTCCTCTGGACATTCCAGTCTTTCCATTGTCTGGAGACCTGCAGATGGTTGGTTTTGAGTGGACATCCCACTCTTCGATGGATCGCGTGGGGTGAGAATCCTCCTTCATTCCAATCTGATTTCTTCCCAGGCTCTTTGTGATGGAATTCATCCCCAGGACAAAGGAGGAAATCTGCTGAACCAGATTCCTCCTCGGGCTACGTGAGAGCTCCAACGCATTCTCCCCCAGAGCCCCAGACTGGTGCTGAGCTCAGTGCAATAAAATGGGTCAGGCACGGGTTTTATAGATTAGAGCTGCAATTGAATTCAAGCTGATTTCCCAGAACACTGATAGCCCTCCTGGCTCTGCCCAGTCAAATTCAAAGGTCGTGGCTCTTTGGTGCCATTCAGATTAAACCTGCACTGTTCCAACGAGCAGGGATCCCCAAACACTCGGAGAGCTCCAGCCATTTATGGAATTATATCCTGGTTTCATGGTGACAATGCGAAGGGGGGTTGAAGATAGAAAAATTGCCTTCTCAGATATCCCAGATTAGATTTTTCCATGGTGCTGCTGGAGTTTCCAACTCTCCCCAACAGATTTGACACCACCTCTGCCATTCCTCCTCCCTGTATCAAATAACAGAGCTCCCAGGGTTCTTCATTCCACCTGGGAAGGGACCAGTGTGGCCTCGACATTCCTGAGCCTGAATTTCAGCTCGCTGACCATTGCCGGCTCCTTCCCCAAGGGAAAGCTGCCAACAGTTTCTCTTTCCAAAACATCTCTCTGCGTGTCTCAGCACAGGCTCAGCAAACAGTGTTCCCTTTGCCAGAACAACTGTCCCAGGGGGTGTTTCCTATTCCTGACCCAATGGAGAGCAGTGTCAGTGCCATGGAGCAATAACAGACCTTTTTACACAGCCTGTTCTAAAAGAAACTGCTGGGGTTGTAAATAAAGCCTCCTTTCTCTGCTGACAGCTCCAGGGAGTCCATCTATTTCCTGTCCCACTGTGACAGTCCTGAGCCTCCCTCCGCTCCTGGTGGGGGACGTTGGCTTCTCCCCTCTGCTCCCCCGAACATCCCACAGAACCAGCACAGACCTCCTGGTCTCCAGACTTCTCCTTCTGGTCCTTCAGCTTCTGAACTCAACCAGAGCCATGGGGCTCAGGGAAAGATTGGAATGTTCTCCTCTTCAATCCTCATCTTACGAATGTGTTTTTCATGACTGGTGGATGTTGTCACCTGAACATGGAAAGTGTGGCTCTTTTCTGACCTCCAGGATCAGCATAGCCTGAAGATGCTCAACCAGGCATTTCTACAGACACTAAAATTATTGTCAGTTGAGCTACCAAAGCTTCCAAGACACCCGTGATAGGTTTTTCCTGTATTTTTTTGTGGTTTGGGCCTAAATGTGTCTGTCAGAGATTTGTTTCAAAATACAATTTTTTTTTTTTAAGCAAACAGAGATTGAAGGTTTTTTGAACTAGATTATGAAATATTTTGGCCGAAGACATGCTGCTAGACTCAGTCAAGTTGACAAAAAAATTCTACTTTATTTTATGTTTCTTAGGAAAATAAAGTTGGCTATTGGGGAACGGCAAGCGAGTTAATTTCTTAATTTTTGTTACTGAAGTTGCAAATAAATTATTTTAGCACCTTTGTTCAGAGACCTGCATTGACAATTTCTTCTACTCCTTTATTTTTTTGAAAGCTGGTCCATCAAAAAATGAAAAAAAAAAAAAGATGCCAAGGTTTTTTTGGATAGCCCACGGAGAAATAAACACCTCTGGAAGTCAATTTTTCCCAAATTCCAATAGGTATCTAATATAAGTAAAAAGAATCATCCTTTGGAGATGTGCTTGTCCCCAGTGATTTTCCAGGAACTCTATGTGACCAGACCTCCCACTGGATTGACAAAAATCCCATGGCATTGATGAAATGCTCTTAACACGAAGAAAAGATTTTTCTTCCAATGTTTTTGGAGCTGATATCCTGTGATTGCTTCCTTAGGAAAATCATAAAAACATGCCAAACTTTCTTCTCTGGCTGGTCAGATCCCAGATTTTCATCCCAGTCATCTTCTGCTGAAATTATTTCCCTGAGATTCGTGTACCTTAGGCAGATGACATCTTCTCCCTTGAACGTGGAGTTTTTTATCAGCCATGCCAGATTTACACATCAGGCAGAAAACACCCAAAGCTTTCTAATTCAGATCTTTTCTGGCTGATCCTTTTTTCCCACCCAAGAGATTTGGGATATCTTTGGCTACAGTTGCTATCCAAAACCCATTTGAATAATTAAAGTTTCCCCTTTAGCTTAATTTATTTTGCACACCATTTCAGGAATTTTTTCCATTTCCTCTTCCTATCCTTGCGCTCCCCAGCAGGGAGGTTCACCAGGTTCTTCTTTGTCCTCCATTATTTCCATCTTGAAAGGGAAAATTCCTACATCAAACAACAATTCCTTGAAAGGTTAATAAAAGTTTTGTGTACCAAGGATAACACCTGAGATTGAAGGCAAAACTTATCCAAAATTGTGATTTTTTTTTGTTTCAAGCCATAGAATCTTCATGTTCTTACTTAATTCTTGAGACTTCCTCTCCATCAGCGAATTCCCATCATTGCAGGTCCCATGGTTCTTGTCTCCGTGGTTCTTCTTCACTGAGCTTTCACCACCAATTTCTGCTTGAAAATATTTCTGCAGCTTGTTTCCTCTGAAAAATGCCTTGTTCTTCTAAAAGAAATTGAAGATGCAGCAACAATGATTTCAGAATACTGTAGAGGGTACCCAAGCAGGAATAATTTTCTGTTCCATTTTTTTATGTAAAACACATGAGGCAGAATTTCATTTTCTTGGATCACAGGAAATCCTTTGTGTTTTGGAGCAGAAACCTTTCTGTCATAATATGCTGAGATTCGGAAAAGAGGAAACATTGACTTGTCTTCCCTGCCAAAGAGATGCAACTTTTGGCATCTTTGGCAAAAATTTCAACCTTTTTTCCTCTAAACAATTTTTCCTCATTTTTCCTCACTTCCACTCTTGGAATGGCATTGGACCGAACTTCCCAGTGCCAGTGGAACTCCTGAAGTGCTCCCCACTGAAGAGTTGGTCAGAGCTCAGTGGGAGTTCACTGGAATCTTCGCTAAGGAGCACAAGAAGGGAACACCTTCAAAAAACATCCGCGTGGAATTACGAATTGAGAACGTGCTCCTCTGAGATAGATCCTTTATTCCAATAAATCCTTTAGTCCGATAAACGCGCTGCTTTATTCCCTTCCTCGATCAGCTGAGGCATTGCAGGGGAAGGCAGAGGAACTGTCAGCGCTGGTCCTGTGGAAAAACGGATGAGAGCATGGATTGTGGTCCTTTGACCTCCTTTGGAAGCGATCCTTCATTCCTTCTCCCCACCACACGGCCCGGGCTTCAGGGCTGCTCAGCTCTGAGTGACTTCCCAGATGTGAGACCTCGGCACTGATGCCTCCAGGCCAGAGCAGGGAACTCGAGGGGGAAAATGAAGGCACTGGAAAAAGCAAACCGCCTCGGGAATTACCCGCACCACATCCCGGAGTGGCAGCGGCTGGGTCTGGTAGGGAAAGGTTTCACCCTCCAGCCAAGCCCTGACTCAGCCTGTCCCCATCTCTGTGTGCCAGACCCAATCAGATCAGCCTGAAATTGCTCAAACTGGGGAAGCATGGAGGGATTCCAGCCGGGATCACTCCAGAGAATCATAACACCCCCCCATTTTTAGAGATTTCCAGTCATGGCATGCGGGGATCCAGCGATGACTTCAGAGTTGACGTGGAATGGCTCAAGGATGGAGGAAGTCGGTGCTAGAAAATGGAATAAGGATTGTTCAAAGCTGTGTTTTCCCCTTCTGGATTAAAACCTTAGGCTGAGTGTAAGTCTGAAACCTCCCCAAAAACACCACCCTGGAGTTAATTTTAGACAGGTTTGTGGGATGTGCTTCCTTAGTAGAAAGTTTTAGTGTGAGCAGAACTCATGAGAAAAGTAAAATTCACCCTTGGGAGCAATAATCCATTTGTGTCATGAATGTTAATGAACCAGGTGATGCCACCTTTTAATTTGAGCCACGCAGGTGTCAATGTCCACATTCTCACCAAAGCAAAGTATTCTAAGACCTCTATTTAATTTTAGAAATTCTTTATTTCACCCAGAGCTTTGCAGCTTTCTACCCTCCTTATAAGCAAATATATTATAAGC
>WBMY01010803.1:0-16138 GCA_013397315.1 Donacobius atricapilla | reverse complement strand
CCCCCTCCCGAAATAACAGTTTGAATTCCAATATGTAACACAAGAAAGATGCCTCGAATTGACCACCTATGGGAGAATGAGATTTCGTTGTATTTTTATGGCTTTTTTTTCTATCAATTTCTGAAGAATTACTGGATACCTAAAATGGGAGTCTTAGCTCAAAATCAAAACTGTAGAAAAGCTGGAAAAAGCCTGGTACTTTCCTCAGGTCCAGGTGGGACAGAAGGAATCTGTTCACCTCTATGTACATGTGCTCCTCTGTGAAGAGAAGAAGCTGGCATGGTGGAGGAGGACAACGTTCCCAATCCACAAGCACGGACAAGAAGAAATGGAAGCTGCACTGTGCAGTGTTCCAAGCTGGGAGAACAGCCCAGGAACTGCAGAAGGCCTTTGCTCCGAGCCTCAGGATACTGCTGGCCGCCCCTCCCCTTCTCTTCCCCAGAACGAAAAGCTCAGTCAGGAGTGCCTGAGCACGAAGCAGGTGAGGAGATCAACATTCCCCAAGGCTCTGGTTTGTACCCCAGCAGTGACACAGGCAGAACTTCCAGTACCGGGCTTCGGGATCTGCTGCGCCACACGAGCAACGTAGAGGGTCAGGGAGAAGGTGAACCTGAGGTTTGAACCTACCCGATTCCATTCTGCACAGCATCCAAGAGATACAGCAACTGCAAGAGCCCAGGGAGAGAAGCCTGAAGCATCGTCCAAATGAACACGGCAGGAGCGGGAATACATAAACCAGCTCCTGGGACATTTCAGAGGCCATCTAGGTGAAATATCAGTTCCATGGGGATTTCCATTCCTACAAGCAAAATTCCCAAGCATTTCTAAAGCCCATTTCCCACTTTCTCTCTCCATTGATGGTAACAGGAGAAAACACGAGGCAGTAGAGGAGAAACAGTGGGGGAGAGGTTAAAGGCTTCTTTTAGCTGTCCCACCACACGCACGCAGGCGGGATGAGCAAGGCAACATCTCTCCCACACACGTCCATGACCTACACGGGCTCACCTGCCCAACTGGCAAGGGAGCTGAGCCTTACCTGGCTCTTCTCTCGAAAGCGAGCCCCTTCCAGGTGGGAGCGGAAGGAAGCCAGGACAAAATACGCGGCCGCTCTCACGTTGGAGTCGTAGCTGCTCAGGGCAGCCACTGTGAGACCCAGGGCATTGACCTCCACAAACTTGTGACATGCCACCACACACTCTGCAAGGGGAGGGGGGAAAAGAAACAGAAAGCACCTGGTGTGTTAGCATCGACATGTTCCAGTGGGGGTAACACCATTATAATCCTGAAAATTTCACCAGCACCCACTTGTGGCTCCACCCCCCCAAACGGTGACCTCAGTGCAGGAAGGCTCCTCCAGCAGACAAACAGCTTCAGCAATTCACTCTGGACAGGAATTCCATTGAAACCTGGGCTGAAATTCATGGGGCTGTTCTCATTTATGTGAGACAGAGATGATCTTCCCCACTAGGACATGCAAAGCTAGGGGTAAATTCTGTAAAGACATCTTCTATCTCACTCTTTCAGGGAAGTTGAGGACAAACAAGGGGAAAAACTCATCTCTCCAGAGCATTTCTGGGTGCCTGAAAGACCAGCACTAAAGAGCTTCTGTAACAGAAAGGGTGGAAGAGTAACACAGGAATAGCCCACAAACCACAGATACTGTCCCTGTGCAGGCACAAGTGACTCTGCTGGTAAGGCCTGCTCTGAGCCAAGTACTCAGCTGTACCCCTGAGCCCCTCCGGGTAAAACAAAATCCAGCAATGACCAGGAATCAGCCCAACCGAAAACAGGAAACACATCCTTCAATGTAGCATTTGTCCTCCACAGCATTCTGCCCCCAGGATTTGGGGTTTCCCCTTTAAGGGCTTGTGTTCTGTGTGTTTTGAGGGGTTGCTGCCATTTCTACCCACTGATGGCTAGAAATGACTTGGTGTGCACCTTCCACCTTAAGTCCAGGAATGGAGCACAATGGCACCTCAGTGGTATTTTACCAGCTACAAATGGACCGTGAGTTTAGCAAAATACTCATGCATTTTCTTGTCATTCACACTGAAAAGTCAAGAGGAAGTTTCTAGAAACAAATTTAAGGGGGGGCAGCAATCTTACTGCCAAGTACCTACACTTAGTCCACTGATTTCCTCCCCCATCACTGCCCACACAGACTAGTGTGTGTATATATATGTATATATACATATACATATATATAAAATTATGTTTTAAAAATCATAGATTATTTCTTTCCCTGCACCAGCACCTGGGCTATTTCTCTTCTCTTTTTCTAAACGACTAGAACTACTAAAATTCAATTTCATGCCTGGCAGTTTCTTACTGCCAGCTCTGCTGGTTATGGGCCAGGTAAAGCAGGGTCTCCCCTTCCCCACCAGCCACAGTCAGTTGTCCCAGAGCCACCTCTCTGCTCTCCTTCAGGCTGCTGCTCTGGGGAGCTGCTGATGTGCACTAACCAGTCACACTGTGGAGTAGTGCCACAGAATGAAATCCAAGGTTCTTGCTTCAGCAGTCCACAGGAAGACTGATTTGGGAAACTCCCCTTCACTGAAAACACACAGTGGTAATATTTTCCATCCTGCTGCCCCTGGAGAATGTGTTCAACAGCTAACATAAAATAACACGCTCTTCTTAGAAAAGCACCCCCAATTTAATTCTGTCTGACACACAGCTTGTTGAAAGGATCTTGAGAACCAGGATGGGGAAGTTCCACAAGATGCTTATCAGAGCTAAAGATAGATAGAACTTGCTACCTGCCCAACCCCAGACTTTTTTTTTCCTCAGCAAGCACTAAACACTGTGCGAGAAGTCCATGTTTATGTATTCTGATGGCACTGTGCAGTCAGAACATAGGGCAAATAAATAAAGGACTGGGAATTCCAAGAGTAGCTGACATGGTTTACAATCACCATGGGACTGGGACTCAAACCACTTGGGCCCTTTAAAAAGGCCTGTCTTAGGACACAGGCTCTCAGAAGCTACGAGGGCTATTTTCTCCCCTCCAGGTTCAGACTCAGGACAGCCACTGACTTTACAACTCCACGAAGACATGATGTACAGCAATTCCCTCAGCCTTGGTGCTTCCCACATCAGCAGCCAGAGACTGGCTGCAGAGGTGCTGGGGCTGCAACAGACACCAAACCCCTCCCTCCTCGGGGTGGCTGGTGCTGGCAGTGTTCTTTGCCCAGCAACACTGGGTTCCAAAGGCACCAGCTCACCATGCTCTTCATACCTGTTCCCCTCAAGGGCCTAGCATTAACTGGGTTGTCTAAGATCCCTCCAGCCGCAAAATGCCAAATAGCTCTGGTACCTTTTCTCCTCAGAGGACTGAAAGACAGCTCTTTTCCTGCTGCCAGGATTACACAGAGCAGTTCAAACCACATCTAGGGACAGGCTAAGCACAGCCAAACAGGGGTCTGGGTGAACAAAGGACTGTGAGTGTGATGTCACTGACAGCCTGCCAATTGCTTCTAATTGTTGCTGTGGACAGCCAAATCTAGCTGTAACTACACAATGCTTAACCCTAGCCAAAACAGGGAGAGAGCTGCTTTGGAAATCACTTAGGCTTCTTGTCTCCCTTTGACCTCTGAGGGCTCTCTCCAGAGATAGTGTGTCCGTGGAGCACAGCAGGGATGTGCATGTGCAAAGCCAAATTGTGTCAGACAAGAAACTTGCTGACAGTTCAGAGCACCAGCCTATTTGTGAAACATACTGGCCTCATGCCCATCTGTCTAGTGGAGAATGAGTTGGCTGAAGTTTCCCTGTTCTAGAACCACAGCCTCTAACAGGCCAGATCTCCAGCCAGTTCAGTCACAGCCCTCACAGCAGTTTGTTTCTTCCCTCTTAAGTCAGGCATAAATTCTTTGCAGTATGAGCTCTTGGATCAGGGATAACAGAGCTCCGGGTGCAGCTCCTGCAGCAGAGCAACCTGACACTAAATATCAAAAACACTCACTTTACCTGGTCTGGTCAGTTCACTGAAGAGCTGAAGTAGAAAACAAGGATCATACAAGTCATCGAGGCTCTTGACTGTTCCATCTTTATATAGTGACTCTTGTATCCCCTGAAACCAAATCCAAGCCATTATTTGTAAGGAACAACACCAATTTCAAGCTTGGTGTCAAACTTTCACAACCACCTCATCCCACTATAAACCACTTGATACTACACCTTGTAAAATACGATGCAACACAGGGTGAGACATGTTTGTGTTTAAACCCAGCTTTTGCTATGACAGTATAGCCACAACTATTTCCCCTGACCAGCACCAACAGTTACAGAAGCATGTCAGCACACTGTGAGAAAGGCTGGAGAGCCCATTTTCCCTGGGTCCTTGGGCTGTCCAATCCTGGTCTCACATACACGACAACACCTGCAATGCACAATCACCCCTGCTGACAAGACACGGCCCACATCTTGCAATTCATTTGAAAAGTGCTCCTAAAGAACTAATTCCAGTCCTATTAATTGAAATTTCTCTCCTGATGGAAAACCAACTGCAGTGTATTACATGGATGCAAGACATGAATGGCTCAAGGCTCTTTCTGCACATCCAGAGAAGGGTGACCGTGGATAGGATGAACCAAGAGTACCTGTGATGGCAGAAGCCGGCGGTGCTGAGGGAACGACAGAATCGTCTTCATCATCTTCCTTCCATCCAACAGACACAGAATCTCCTCCATGCTTGGCTGCTGCCACAGGGACTTCCCCAGACTCTTGCAAGTCTTGTGATGCTCCACAGCAGCTGGACCCCACAGCAGGATCCTTAAACATTGTTAAACGCATTAGGCAACAGAACCAAAAGCAATTACAGAGATCAATTAGTACTGAAATTCTATCTCCCCTTCTAGTTATTAATTACCCTGTGGGACTTGAAACTAGAACTTGTTTCCCTGGCAAGACCTTTTCCATCCATCCCAAAGCTTTTCAAATTTAGTCTGAGGGTGTCTCATTCACTCTGCCCTCCCCTGTCCATCCAAGCCAGAACGCACTCATTCAGAGGCACTTATGGATTTAAGCTGTAAGTGCAGGTAAAAATGACAGCAGCTGCATGAAGGGACAGGGATCCAGATCTCCTCAGCTGCCTGAGCTGGTGCTCTTGCACTGCTGGTGGTATCTCTGCTCCTACCCCCAGGACAGAAAAGTGCACGTGAGGAAGGCAGACCAAAGCACAGCTGTTGGCAACAGACTTCCCTGGGGACTGCTTGGGCACAGGAAAGGGAAAAGTCCACTCCTGACTCATGTTTCAGCCTCCCATCTGTCAGGAGACCCGTATAGTGAGTCCCAAGGATGGAGAGTGAGTGACTACAGAAATGAGACATTCCCTCATCTATCCCACAGACACAAAGAAGTCTGGGTACATAAGAGAATTACATCAAGAAGAGGAACTACATAGTAAAAAATGTTTCCAAAAGCAACATTCACCTTTAGGTTTGACTTTGTTCATGGCCTCCTTCATTTAAAAATGAGACCCTGGAAAAATACTAGTTGTGAGACCATCTGTGTGTCGTTTGCCCAGCAAAGTAAGGTGCTCAGCTTACCTGGAGTTTAAAAGACTTTGATTATTCTTCTCATACAACTGAAGCAGCAGCAGAATCTTCTGATCTAAAACCCAAGATTGAACTCAAAGTTAGTGACCTGTGGAGACAAGAGCAAGGTGCAGAAGGAAGGGCCTTTGCCAGGCTGAGACTCACCCACGGTGCTGAGCGTGGCCCCGTAGGCTCCCAGCAGCACTGGCAGGTGACTGCTCCCACAGAGAGAGGGGCTGAGCTGCACAGCCGTCAGCAGGATGTCCACCAGCGCCTCTGCAACAAGCACAGCCTGAGCTCTGCAGCTCTCAGTCACACAGAGCACTAATTAAGAGCCCAAGACCCGCTCCAAACGGATGCACACACAGCACCGGACATTTTACATCAGCATCTGTCTCTAGAGTAGCACAGCCCATTTCCCCAGTACACTGAAGGGTGACTTGGATGCATTTAATTCAAGGGAACACCTTGGAACAGGATTCCCAAGCTGAACACACAAGTCACTCAGCCAGGTGAGGTCCCCAGTGTGGCCCACACTGCTCTGCAGAAGCTTTCCCTGCATACACACCCGCTCTCTGGGTACAAAGGAGTGCTCTGCCCCATCTTTCCATGACTCCACTCCTTCCTCCCCTAGGAGGGCATCTGGAATGAGCTCAGGGGTTGCACAGACCAAGGCAGACATCCCAGCAACCCCCGTCAAGGACTTGAGAATTCACAGCAAAAACTTTTAAGTCCACAGCCCAGCTGCAGTAAACATCAAAATGCTTCTGCATTGTTCCGGCAGGGCTCAGCGCTGGAGGTGCTTTGTGAGCCACAGGAATTCTGTCCTGTGCGGTACAAAAATTAAACACCTTTGCTCTGTAACTACCTGAGAAGTAGAAAATATAAGTGATTTAGTTCCTCAAAAGCCAACAGACTGTCTGTAGCACTCAAGACTTGACTCCAGATTTCTCTACTCCCAGTATGTAAGAAGGCCCAGGCTTTGACCCTCGTTGTGTGCAAGAATATAAAATGCACACCAAAACTGAAGAACTCCTAAAGCACCAGCCTGAGGAACGGCACTCGTGACACCAAGCTTCTGGAATACTGCAGCTGGCCCCAAAGAATCCATCCTGCTCATCTACAGAAATACACTCCAAAGGTAAGACACATATACAGGAAGTAGTAAAATCTAGTCCTTATTCTTTAATTTCACTAAATTGGTGACTTCACAAGAGCTTTTTTCTCTTTTCAGGTGTTTTAAAACTTGAAAGCTTGTTTACATGTTGCTCATCAATAAACACAAAACTTGTTATCAACATGCTGCCCTGAGAACTCCCCCCCTTTTCTTACACAGCTCCTTCAATCACTGAATCTCAAACCCCTGTACAGTGGAGAAAAGCTGAGGTCTCTGTGGATTAAATGTGGTTCAAGGTCAGGCAGGATTTCAGTTGCCAGTGAAGAAGAAACAAAGCAAATCCTACAAATGAACTAGCATCCAATTTATATTCCTCTGGAAGGATATTCCACATGAAAGGTTGCAATATGAAATACACGTAATTAAATTGCCATTCTTGATAAAACTTGCAAAATCAAGTTTAAATCTCCTGTATCAACCTATTTTAAAACAGGTTTCAACATAACAGGACCTATGTGCACTTCAGTGATCTTACACTAACTACCTCACAGAAACCAAAAGAATCGATCCAAGACTTATCTGGGTTAAAAATACCAGAAATACAAACAAACAAAAACCCAAACCAAAATAAAAACCCAAACACACCGTCCCAGTGGTGTTCAAAACAGAAGTGTTTAAAACCAGCATAAAATGAATGTAACATTTGGATCCAAGCAGAGATACAATTGAAATGCCAATATTCTGGAACTGTTAATAACTCTGCAAGTATTTACATGGGTGGGTGTGTTACTGGATGGAGAGAATATAATGCCAGAAAGACAAAATGAACTGTGTTTAGTATGGGAAGAAGATGATTAAAAATACCTCTTGTCTGCATATTCATGGCATCTTCTTCTCTTGACCTCAGGATGGTTGACAAAAACAGAGAGTGCTGTGTGACCATCATGTGAAGTTTGGAGAGCTTGATTAACTTCTGACTAAGAGAGGATTCTTTCTTGTACAGCAACTGGATGGCAACATTCAGGACCTTCAGAAATGTTTCATCTCTGTAACGGTACCTTTGGGAGAAGGATCACAGAGAAGTCAGATCCCAACCAAACCCAAGGAAAGCTGCTTGAAATGAAAAGCTGTTTAAGAAATGAGAACTTGGCAAAGAAAATTAACTTAGTAAAACCAAACCAAGTTAAAATGAAAACACTTACTTGAGTCCTGTCTTCACAAGGCTGCACCAGTCATCTGGGTCCACTTCTTCAACCACATACTGTGTGCAGCAAGTAAAAACAGGTGCTGGTTTACATCTGGCACACGGAGCTCCTACAGCAATTTTTGTCCAAGGGACACACTAAGAACATGCAAGCCAAACATTCACATGGCATGACCAGAGGATAACAGGGAAAAAAGCTCTTGGGATACAACAATCCTAACTCCTCTTTCAAAGGAAACTGCAAGTGTTTTTTGTTGGTCTGGGAGCAGCGGAACATATGGAAACATATGAAAGTAAAAAGCAAGCTGGGCTGTAGGTTCCAAAAACCCAGTGGCTCAAAACTCTTCAAACTCCTGAAGTATGAAAGGAATCAAAACTGGACAAGTCAAAGCAAGAGACTCGGTACCAGGTTTTTGTGTGGTTTAGCTAACCAAGCTTGGCACATGGCACATGGTGGGTGTGGGTGTTCCTTAGAACTGATGTGCCCTGAGGAGCTGGGAACCACAACAAACCAGTCAGTCTGGAGAAGACTGAGAGCTGCCCACACCAACAGTCCTGGGAATGCAGGTGCCAGCCACAGCAGGCTGGAAACACCCTCAGGATGGGATGGACACTGAGGTGGCCCCAGGCCCTGCAGAGGCATTTACTGCTCAGAGACCTTCAGTGTTACGTGTCACAGGGATCTGTGTTTACTGAACTCAAACCAAGGGAACGGTACCGAGGGAGTGATCAAATAGTGTTCTTCAAGATCAAAGTCTGGATTTCTATTTATGGTCAAAGAGATTTTTGCTCCAGACTTCAGATGGCATGGCAGGTGGGTCTTGGCAAAAGTATCTCTATCATCTTTCTTTAATTAAAAAAAAAAAAAATCCACGGGTAACCTTTGATTTCTTACTCCTAAATACCTCAAACTCCTATCTTCAAAGGGGATTCTTACCAGAAAGCCATCATCAATAACACAAAACTGCTTCTTATAAAGGATTGTCAGGACTACGTTAAGTCTGCAAAGACTATTAAAAGCCCATGGAAACCAGATTCCATAAAACAGGAAATCAAGCCAATCTATATTTACAAAATTACAACTGCCCAATCACATATAGGCATACAGTCCCACTGTGGCAAAGCAGACAACAAGTCTCACCAGTAATTCCTCTAGCCTCAGCAGCATGGACCTCTCCACTTCTTGCTTGCTTTCATCTTTACTACTGCTGTACACAGCAACTAACCCCTTCATGCAGGCTGACAAGAGACGTCTCCTCCAGGAATGCAGCTCCTCCGAGTTTTTAAGCACTCTGGATATGGCATCTGCCACAGCCCAGCTGCAGAGAGATAGGTGTTGGTTTTTTAATTATATTTTAACTTGCTTTTGTATATGTAAGGATGTCTTGCTGCCAAAGTGCAAAGCAGCAGCTTCTCTGAGGAGAGGATGCTGTTACTGCTCCCATTCCTATCACAGAGCTTCCCAGGACAAACTGAGCCTTGAGGGAGGCACACACACACTGCCCACCTCTGTTCATTGCCTGCTCTCTCCAGAGCAGCAGGAAGCTGGTCCATTAGGTTGTGCAGCCCTTTGCTTTCCGAAGGTGGCAACAACTTGGAAAGAATTTGCAGCTTCATGGTGGCCTCGTGCGACGCTGTGCTGTCCTGAACTGTAGTGCAGAGCTCCTTCCACAGGGCCTTCCTCAGGACAGGAGTGACAGCTGAGACAACTGTTGGGAGAGCAGAGGGCACAGGTTCCACCACCTGCAGTTGTTAAACAACATCACACTAAGCCCAAATCCCTTTCTAATCCAGGCCCAGATTACTCAGTTTCTAGGAAATGGTGCTACAGCAGCTGCTAATCTGTTACGGAGAAGTGCTACAGAGAGCCTCACTTCTTTACCCATCCTCTACTTCCCAGGGTGCTGACAAGGTCTTATCACTGCATGACCTTGTAGGCAGAGCTACAGCCCCAGTCAGCCTGTTTCCTTTGCGGTTTACATTTCCGGGAAATAAGAGAAATTAAATTAAAGTGATCCTGTTCTAGCCAGTTGAATCCTAACTCACTGTTTTCCTGGCAGAGAATTAAACACACTTGTCCATAGATGCCACACTGCTGTGGGTTTGGAAAATCCTGGACTGCCACCTGAGGAGGGCATTACTGCAGCCAGCCCACAGCTGGAGATTTGTTTTAGAAGAAATCTTGGGACTCTGCAGAAGTGAAAGCTCAGGTTCTGCAAAAGCCATCTGTCTGTGGCATTGTACACTCCAGACACTCTTCTATCCATGCTTGAGCAAAAGGTTTTACCTCCTGTACTAAACCAAGAGAAGCACAAAGATTTTCACATGCACTAAGCATGAAATAAGGGCTTCAAAAGAGAAATATGGGCAGCAGTAACTGTTAGAGCACTTGGCTTCAGTCTAACAGCCAACCCTCAGAGCAGCTCTTCACCTTTAGTGCTGCAGAGGTGCTTCCAAGACGGTCATTAGAGAGCAGACATCTAAGCTGGATCGCCTTTATCTATTGTGGGAAGACTCCAAGACTTAAACACCAGCAGAACCGAACCAGGGAATTTGGCCTCCTGAACCACGAGCAGGGCTCAGTGGTGCCTTTACCTGAGGAAGGTCGGCTGAAACTGTACTGGTCTCTGCACTGCAAATACACATTAACGAGTGGAAGGAAGATCTCCATGTGTTTCCTGAGGTACTGCCCAGCGTCACTGCTCAGACACCAGAGCTCAAACTGCAGCAGGTGAGTCCTGGAGTGCTGGATCAGCATGGCCACAATGGCCAGGGAGGTGTGCGAGCACTGGGCAAGGCAGTGAGCCTGCACCTCGACCCCAACTGCCAGAGCAAGGACTGGCTCACTCTGGAGAGCCTGCAGGAAAACTTCCTCCAAATCTTTGCTGGCCGATGCTGACGTCAATACCCCCAAAGCTTTCATGTGCTCTCTGGATAGCAGAAGTTCTCCTTGCTGCGGATGCCTTTGGCAGCTGTCTGTAAGGAGCCGCACCAAAATCTGTCCATAGAAGCTTAACTGTTTCCCTTTTTTTGGAGATTTTTCAGATTTCTGAGCAGTTAAGCTCATCTCAGGAAGTTGCAGCAAAGTTGAAGTGATCTCCTTCAACTGAGCTGCAGTCATGTACATGTGCAGCTCCTCCAGAGCCTGCAGCTGGTGAGACTTCCTGGGATAGACCTGGCTTCTGTCCTTCCCCACAGCCTGCAGCTCCTCCAGGACACTTTTTGTGATAGCTTCGAAATACTTGGACAACACATGTCTGTCATCTGTTGTGATGCTCTGCAGGATGGGGGCACCTGTTTTCAGCAGCTGAAGAACCCCAGAATTGAGGTGAGCTGACAGGAGCTTCACAGTGACAGGGTTCAAACCAGGCTGAGGAATAGAGCGCAGCTCCAACGCCAGGAACCAGCTCTCCAGGGTAGGATGTCTGAAAATCAAGATGAGTGTATCCTCCAGTGTCTGTAACAAACAGAGGTAACAGTATCTCTGAATTGATAATCACAGGGCAGGGTAAAAAAGAAACTCATTCAGCAGCCTGTTTTCCACAGCTTGTCAATCACAATTATTGAATAGGAAACTGTCTACTAGCTGGCCAGAGGATAAAAAAATATTAATTAATTACAAGCACATAAATATCATTCTCCCAACATTTATGCTGTTATACTGAACATTCTAGACATGTCTAAGCTCATCTCCAGAGGAAAACTGAATATTCTGGGGTTCATCAACACATTCTAACCTCCACAAATTCACAGAAGAGATGAAAGAGGGGGTAGAATTCATTCCTCAAGTACATCATTTTCTCAATAAAGTTTTACACAGGGCTGAGGGAATACATTTTTTTCTGCAAAGGTGATCTCTTTCAGGACCTCTCCTGACTGTCTTCCAGCTCAGGGGTGAGACTGGGTGATGTAGCTAGGTCACACCTCCAGACAGTAGTTTTGCAACTGCTGGAAACATGGTCTGTGTTCCTATGCTCTCCTCCAAGACTTTCACAGCACCTCTCTGTTCAGCAAAACTATTCCCTAGAGAATCAATCAATTCAAAGTTTACTAACAGGTGCCTCTGCATCAAGGCATTTGGTACCTTGTCATCTGAAGACACTTCTGTCGTCAGAGACTCCTCATCCATAAAGAGATCCGACTCAGCCTGAGGCTCTTCCTGTTTCTGTTGATGATCCAGCTTTATTTGATTGGCCCGGCACAAGAAGATGCACAGCATGTCCACATAAAGGTCAACAAGTTGAGGACCCAAAGTTTTACCAAGCTTGGATGTGGAGAAAAAAGGACAATGGGAGCAGAAGGGTAATTATCCAACAGGAATAGGAGTTAATGAAGAACTACTTAGATTACAACCTCTTCTATGGGATGGAACCACTTCCCTATGTAGAAACCTGATTATAAGAGAAGTCTCAGGTTGCCAAATAAATATTGATAGATTTTCATTTATCCTGTGACATTTGGAGTTACACAGGCCAGTGAATTTTACTCTCTGGAAAGGCTTCTTAGTGAGACCCAGGAGCTGGATAAAAATCTCAAGTTTCTTTGCACTCACACTGATCAGTAAGGTAACCCACGCAAAGTAAATCCAAGACTCCTCAATAATCAGAAGAACTGACATTTGTTTACAAATTAGGTGCAGTTTTCTATGGTGCTCTGTAGCCTCAGAGCCAAGTACAGAAAAGAGAGCTACAGAACTAGAACCTAAGTTTTAGTAGCCAAGTCATTTGTACCTTCTACATTAAAATAAACCAAACATAACCACAATATTATAACAATATTGCTCTTACACTGCTGAAGTTCTCCACTGTGGATTTCAGATATAGCAGCACGTGCTTTACTCCCAACAAAAGCTGGTCAGGTGAGGCCAGGGAAGCCAAGTCTCTCAATTTTGTCTGAAGACCATCTTCCAATAAGGTATTGCTTCCTCTCTCATAGGCTCTCTTTAGCAAAGTGGTAAATACAGAATCCAGTGCCATAGCAGGCTCCTCACTTACTTCCTTGTGGTTTTTAAACTGTTGAAAGTGAAAATAAAGCAGAAGAGAAAAACAGTGATGATTATGAAACAAAAATCTCTTCAGTAACCTTTGTTTTGAGATGAGCTCTGAGCTGAACCCGGGCTGAAGCTCCAGGGGCACAAGTGTGCAGTCCTGCTGGAAGAGAGCTGTCCAAGAAGTGTCCCCAGGGGAATCTGTAGTGCTCACTGCTGGCCTTACAGAAAAACTCACCAAACCCAGCCCAGGGGGCCTGTGATCCCCAGCCTACCCAGGGGGAACTGCAGGCACTGTGAACTGAGGCCACAGCAGGCATCAGGCTCTGCTGTGCCCGCTGAGGAGTCTGTGTATGACCCCTGAACCCTGGTACCACCTCCCAAACACCTCAAAGACCTCTTGTGTCATCAGAGAAAAGCCCTGGAAGTAATCTGTGTCCCGACGTGCTCAGAATGAGCCCAATTAAAAAGGCTCTTTCTGATGGAAATGTAACCTCTATAAACGGTGAGGTTTTTATAGGAATACTGGCTCAAGAATTCTGTGACTTCAGGTATTCCATACCACATGTTCCAGAGACTGCCTGGGTATCCAGAGTTTATAGTACTGGTTAAACTGGTAGAGCTGAGGATACTTAGCAACTTTCAGGGACTTAAGATCTTTATCATAGAGCTGGAACATCAAGCAGAGAGCGAGGGGTTCTCTCTGAGAGTGCAGGAGGTCAGTGAAAACAGCAACAAGGTACTCCACGACCTGTGCTCCTAGAAAAGCAAAAAGAAATTACACTATTAACATGAGCACAGACAATGGGGCAACCCTCCTTCCTTGGGGCTGTGGCAGCAGCCCACAAAGCATCACACAGAAAAGTACTGAATAAGATCAAGAAGTGTTTGTAGTGACCTAGATAAATGTTCCTGACCACTGAGGTAACTGAAAAATCCTCCACACATGAGTTCTTGCTGAAGTAAATAATCACCTTCACTGTGCTGTGCTAAACATGCCTGTATTTTATCAGGAAGAGTCCCCTGCCAAGCACCACCTCAGAGAACTGATCTGTACTGGGGGGCACACACCCCAGTTAACACATACAAGTTAAATACAATTTTCTTTCAGAACTGGGACTTTCAGTCTACCCCAGGTGCTACTCAACCACCAAGTACACACAGAGGGTTTAGTGAGGTGCTGTGGGGTTGGAAATCCTGCTCCAAGCCCACCTGATGCCTCTGTGACACCAACGCTTTCTTCAAGGAGGTGGCAGAACTTTGCAACCAGAGCTCCATTTCCAAAGAAGTTTTCTTTGGAAAACGCATCCATTTCCTACTTAACAGGGCAGTCCTCTCTCCCTGATCTTGGGAAGAGCTGCCTACAGCCATGGAAACTACCTTCCTCTCCTGGTCTCCACACTCCGTGCTTTAAAACACTGTCTTACTGAAGCCAATTACTTCCAGACCAAGACTGTCCATGCAGGGACAGTGTCTCTTCTCTTTAGGGTCAGGGAAAAAGGACAGAAGCACCTACAGAGCTTCAATGCCTCTCTTGAGCAAGAAACACCATGGATCTGCACCTCCCTCTGCTTGCAGGGAAGATAACAAAATGTCTCAAGGTGAAAAATGATAAATGGTAAAAAGTTATTAAAAATGGGTAAAAATGATGCCGCTTTCACTCCACTGGTAGAAATGAAACATAAACAAAAAAAAAAATCTGTACCTGTTCCACTTTCAGACTGAAGCAGCAGTAAATTCCTGGCTTCTAATGCAGCAGGGACAAGAGCACTGAAGGGAAATGTTTGGATAATCATGTCTTCATTTAAAGAGAACCCAATTTCTTCATCTAAGCCATCACTGCCCTCAATCAGGACATCCATCATATCCAGGACATCTAATAAGTGAAGAAAATATCTAAGCAGAGGATCCAGACTAGCTGGAAAAAACAACAGATGTAGAATGCAGCACTCCGGGAATACAAGGCATCTTTTTAATTCCTCCAAAAATATCAAGAAAAGGATGAAAGCCACGTTTGTCATGTAATAGAATGTTAAGTGCAACACAAAAATCACAGTTGAACTTCACTCTGCCTTTCAATGCTGCTGTCCAGCACAGGGTGCCCAGAGCAGCTGGGGCTGCCCCTGGATCCCTGGCAGTGCCCGAGGCTGGGCTGGACACTGGGGCTTGGAGCAGCCTGGGATGCTGGAAGGTGGCCGGCCCTGCCCAGGGCAGGGGTGGAATGGGATGGGCTTTAAGGTGCCTTGCCATTCAAACCATTCTGGGACTCCATGATTCTGTAAACAGCCCCAGGCGGAAGGACTACATTTCCGTTTTAGTTCACTGCTGCAAGAGCACAGAGAAAGATTTCGAATACTGTTCAAGTGGCACAACCACATCAGAAATTACTTTTGGGGGTAAAGTGGTAACCACAATTGCAACTTCTACTTCTAATACCCAGTGCACGTGGAGGGCTGAATCCTGGAGGTCCTTACTTAACAGGATTTCTATAGTTATCCATCCCCAGTTTGCTGATTAGGGCCAGAAAATGTAGCCCCAAGTGGTAGGATTCTGCTGTAGAGGGGTTACCACATACCATCAATGTGGGAGACGGGGATGCTGATGTTGTCAGAGTCCTGTTTAAGCACAGCGACCTGGGGCACGCTGGCCTCCTGAACCAGGTCTGCTGCCTTGTCTGTGTAGGGATAGGGGTTTGTCACCAGCTTCAGCAGGGCCTGTCAGCAAGGGGGGAGACAAAGGTCAGTGCCCGGCTGTCAAGTGCAGGGGCAGCACACGTTGCTAACAAAGACAGTGTGCTACCAGTGGCTGGAATCTGGGCAGGTTTCAGGAGGACAACTTCCATATCACTTCTGCAGGATTCTCTCTGGTTCCTGCTCTACAGAGGACACTGATGGAAAAAAAAAAAAAAGCCCACTGCAGTTTGGCATCTAGACTGCTACCACAGCCTGAGTCCCTGGGGAGACCGCCCTGGAAATGAAGCACTGGGCACTCAACATCCTCAAGAGTAAACAGGAAGTGTCAGCTTTCCTTGGGAAAGATCACCATTCACTGAGGTCTGATAATCTTGGCACTTAAAGAGGAGATAAAAGCTACCCACACATACAACACACTACACTTCAACAATGCTGTAATAATAACTGATCTTTTTTGATTTCATTTTCCTNTTCAGCAGGGCCTGTCAGCAAGGGTGGAGACAAAGGCAAGGGCCCGGCTGTCAAGTGCAGGGGAAGCACACGCTGCTAACAAAGACCCTGTGCTACCAGTGGCTGGAAGCTGGGCAGGTTTCAGGAGGACAA
>WBMY01010798.1:0-11608 GCA_013397315.1 Donacobius atricapilla | reverse complement strand
AAGAGGGTTAATAGCAGTCCCAGTTGAAGCGGAGCAGGCACTCGGGCGGGGTGGTGTGAGACTGCAGTTACCGCTGCTTTTCTTCAGCTTTAAGGGCTTCTAGGATCACCCGAAAAGTAGGCATCAAAGGGGGAGCAATCAAGTCTCTCCTGGTAGTTAAATCATATAACTTCACGCCCACGNCACGTGATCCCAAAATCCCGAGGAAAAAAGATGATAGTCCGAGCTGAGTCCCGCAGGAGCTGGAAGGGCACCGGGCAGATTTACAGAGGACGGAGAATTTTGCAATACCCATTTCAGTAGGGTTTTTAGCTCCCATTTCTTGAGCTCCTTCCCGTGGTCTGCTGAAAGTTTTTTAAAACGTCCATATACATCCTATTCTAAATTGGAAAGTTTCTGTCCCATCTCATACCCCAGGAAAAACTGGGGGGATCAGGTGGGAGAACCTGCCCGGTTAGGGTAGGGGCGATGGGGTCTTCCCTTTCTCTCTGCTCACCTGCCTTCCCACAGGAGTCTGAGATGGCTGGGCTTCCTCCGAATGCTTCTCTTGTTCACATGGGGCCCGAGTTTAATCCACTGCAGAGAGGTCCTACTCGGTTTTGCTACCCCAGCAAACTGAGAACCCTGCAGGTCTTCCTCCATGTGAGAAATCTCCTGTTCAGGATGCCACGTGTCATGAAGGGAGGGTGATCCCCGCGACCCCAATCCCGGTTCGGCTGGATTGCACCTGGCTAATAAACAAGATGGGTACGATGGATAGCTCAGAGATATGATTTGAATGCATCTGACCGCAGGCAGCATCTGAAGACCCGGGGGCATGGTTAGCCTGGCATTTTATAGGGTTTTACCTGGGACAGGTGTCCAATCGTGGTTACAGGGCAGGGGCTTGACCTTTTAAGTCTAAGGTCTTGAACCAAAGGGGCTTATTTTGGGTGACTCAGTTAGCATCTTCCTAACATCCCACCTCCCAAAGTCTCAGGTTTATTCCCTCCGTGTAGGGAACCTGGGCTAAGCTTTGATCTGTCCCAGGTAATTTGGCTCCCACACCATCTGATTTCATAACTGGCAGGATAGAAATGTTATAGGGAAACATACATGGCTCCAAAAGACCCGCCTTTAACAGGAACTCAATAACAGGCTGTAACCCCTTCCTTCCCTTGAAAGAGGATATTACTTTTTAGACACCACTTGTCCTGGTTGCCTCAGAGTAATTTGGAGAGGCTCCATATCGAGTTTTCCATATTTCCCTGGGACTGCCAACACTTCTGAGTTCACTTTAGCATAAGCTTTATCAGCAAAACAGTGCTAGCCTCCCCATCACCCTCACAACACTAACCCACATTCCCAACTCAGTCATCAAATACTCTCCTGGCAAACCACAACCACAACTACGAACAAACAGAAACTCATGCTTTTCAAACCCATCTCACACATTCACCAATAGTGATTGAATAAAAAGCACTGGCTCTTCTTTCCTACTTACTCCCTGAATTATCAAAAGAACCCTCTTTGGCATAAAATTCAAAGTAGACAGAGAGGCTCCCGTGTCTACTAGGAAACACACTTCTCGGTTCAGACCCACCCGGCATGTTAGCAAGGGCTCCAGTGTGGTGAACCCCCAGTACAATAGGAGATCCTGACACCCTTAACAATCCATTTCTAATATTCTTTTTTCTTTTACAAATAGCACACTGATTATAAACTGTGCCATTATCCTTGCCTGTACCTTTACCTTTTCCTCATCCCTTCTTACGTATACCTCATGTGCTTTTCCAACCATCTCCTGCAAGGGACCACTCTGCCACCTCCAGCCCGTGCTCCCGCTGCCTGTGGGCTGTGACCCTCCCACAGCTGCCAAACTCTGCAAAATCACTCTCCTCCCTGGTGACTCAAAATCCCTTCATGTATCAGGCCAGGCTTTGGTGACAGATTGTATCTCATGCCATACACCAAAGCTGGTCCCTCTACCTTACACTGTACACCAAAGCAGGTCCCTTTCCTGCCGCAGTGTCCAGATGCATCCCCTCAGCACACTCGTCTAGGCCCCTGGGCCGCTCTCTCAGCACCAGAAGCTCTGTAACGCACCAGGTCCTGGCAGGTGGGTACAGCTGACAGTGCCACAGGGACAGGCAGGTGGACAAGATGAACCTCATAGGGGCTGGAGGGCCACTGCAGCCCCTGCCCGCAGAGGTGGCGGCATCAGGCATGGCCCAGTGCTAAGTCCCAGCTGCCCCACAGCTTCGGCCCAGCCTCACACCTCCCCACAGGCCCCCAGCCCGTGCTCCTGATCCCACACTTCTGTGCCTGGCCTCGGCACTCCTCACCATAGAGAAACCCCCTTAAGTCCTGAGTAGTAAGCGGACAAACCCAAATCCTACACCCTGGCTCCATAATGACCAGGGGAGGGGTCGGGGCATGTAGGAACAATGTCTCCCTGCCTTCCCTATCTTGGAAGCCGGGACTACAAAAGACCTGCAGCCAGCCCTATATTAGACTGTAAATTTTAAAGATAAGGCAGAGAACATCCCAATCCTCACCGTTTCTCAATTCTTTCCTTATCATGTAGTGTCTCACTGCTATTTGCTTTAACCATATTTCTCTACACTCCCCTTCAACCAGTCCTTTCCCAAACCAAAACCATCTGTCCCATTTCCAAGACCCTTTCTTGACTCCCCTTATTGCCCCCTCTGTGTGTCCATGTCCTTAACTACCTCTGGGAGAATGTGCAAACCATCTCAACATTCTCCCAAAGGATCCTTTGGAGGTATTTTGGGATCGTCATCCCTATAGTCGAGACCCTTTCTCGACTTTCCTTTACAGCCCCCTCTGGGCATCCTGTCAATTTTATTCCCCATTGTACTCACCAGTGAGATTTCCAGTGGTCCTTTCCTGTGGACTCTTCATAGACCTCCCCCCCTTGTCAGCCTCTCATCTATCTCCTGGACAGTCTCAGGAATCCAGTCAATCGCCCAGTGCCAGCCAGTATCAAAGGGAACTGGTCACCTAAAAAGTGGGTGAGGTGTGCCTCCAGCTCCTCTTGCCATGTGCTGACCCCAGAAGGTGGAAGGATCCTGGACAAGAGCGCCCATCTTGTATGAAAAATCACTTTATGAAAAGCTAGTGTCCATAAAGGAGACAGAGGAGTCCTGCAGCTTTGTTCAAATAAAGTGAGAGTCCACTGGGGCACATACCCATTGGGTTTTCTCTCTTGAGGTTTTGGAGGATGCAGCCTCCTTTTATCCCAAACTCCCAGCAGCATGTTTCCCTCTTCCTTTCCCCATTGGCTGAGGTACTAGGAAAGTACAGCCTTCACGAACCACCTATCACATATCCCCCCCTTGAAACTGTCATTTTCCCCCCAAAGTTCAGAAACTCAGGCTTGTGTAGACCCACTTGTCTGTTTCAGGAGTCAAACTGTCTGGTTTCTGTAACAAACCTGTGGCTTGAAGTTGGTAGAGACATTAAGACCCATTTCAAAGACATTAACACCCATACCTTCACCTTGTCACACAGACACACACACACACACTTTGGTGAGAAGGCATGAACTGTTTATTACGAAAATCTGACTCTATTTTATAGTATTTCTACAAAGGCCAGGGATTGAGGGAGAAGGTTGATACCTCTCCCCATCCCATTGGTCAAGACAACTGTGCATCAGCTGTCCATATCTCTAAAAACAGGAACGTAAACTTTCCTTGATTTTATGAAAACATTGCTTCTGTTTATAACACCCATGCGTGAGAAACAACCTAACTATGAAAACTGTGAAACAGAAGAGAAAGCTGAAAAATCAGAGCAACAGCTTCACCCATGAAATTGTTTGTAAAGACATTAGCACACATTTCCTATCATTTCTTTATTATTTTTATAACATTCAGATTATATTATTTTCTAATTTGGGGACTGCATTGAGACCACTGTGTCTAGCTGTAAATGAAGTTGTTATTCATAAATTTGTGTAATCTCTTTTAAGCTTGTCTGTAAGTGTTAGTCCTGTTTAGAAGTCCAGATAATATTCTTGACTTTCACTAAGGTAAGTTTATGGACTTTATATAGGGTTGTTAGAGATGTTAATAAACAAACAAACAAACAAACAAAAAACAAACTAAGGGGGCTCTTTTTCTTTTGGAGCAAAGTTTCTAACGTACCTCCTTGCTGAAATGGGGCCAACCTGAGAAGCTGCATTCCACAATCTGAAGCTGTTTCGGAGCAGATTTCACAACATCTTTGCTGCTTGTTGGGTTGTCTGCCACTTGCCAACTCCTGTGAGGCAGCATGAGGCAGGAGCTCTTATGCTCATCCTGGGGTTTGGAGAATTTCACAATACCTTCACTGCTGCTGCCTGCCCTGTGCCAAGGAGGGGCTGGACCTGCTCTCCAAGGGTTTTTCCAGCCACCGCCCCCAGTTCAAGACATGCTGAGCCAAGGAGGGTTCAGACCTGCTCCCCAGTTTTTCAAGCCACTGCCCACGGTTCCAGCTGCACCATGCTGAGGAGGGATCGGACCTGCAGATGCTGTGAATTTCCTTTCAGTATTTTGGCAGCATCAGAGCCTTTTGGACAAAAATCGTTTTTTCTGGCTTTTATTTTGTCCCTGCTCCCTGTTGGTTGTTGTTTTGGGGGAAGAGAGTATTCTGGAACTGCGGAGGCTTGGTTGCTGTGTTTTCCTTTGTTCTCTCGGCTGTGTGATCCGCAGTAGGGGGCTTCTCTGCCATCTTGTCTTTGGCCCCTGGGCCACATGGGCTGCCATGGTGGCTGCTATCTTAGGAGGAGGGGGCTTGTCTGCTACCTTGTTTTCTCTGTTCCCAGGGGAGCACATGACTCTGCACTTTTGTATCTAGTGGTTATTGCTGTTATCTTGGTTGTTGCTGTTTTATTTTTAGTAAACTGTTATTTTTTCACTTACATCTTCTTGCATTTGTCTCTCCTTATTGATGAAAGGGGAGTGGTTAAAACTAAGGGGAGGTAACTCACTTTGGAGTCTCCGCCCTGTAAATTGCCTTAAACTAAGACAGTCAGATATGCATATTGATGTTTATTGTGGACATGAGACATTAATTTTGAAGAATTAAGGATTTTAGGAAAGTTAAGATTATAGTTTAATTAGATGTTGCTGAGGTAGCTGAAGTAGATAGATAAGCTTTGTTCGTAGTTAACAGAAGCCAGATCTTAGATAAGCTATCCCAGATCTAGTGACTAATTGCTTGTCAACTTTATGTTTGTGTAGCTGTGCTTGTAATGAAAAGAGAATGTGATAAATAGCTGTCAGGAACACAAAACAATTGCAGTTTTTCCCATGCTCAAAAAACCCATTGAACACAGGAAACTAAGTTCTACTAAGGATTTGTTTGTCACGTATGCATTGAAAAGGTAGAAAGGTCAGAACGAGGAAGACCTGTTTTACTTACTCATTTTGGATGACCCCTCCCCAGAATAGACCTCTGACCCATTTCAGGGAGCAAACCACGCATGCTTAAGAGCCTTTTTGCCATTTAGCATACAAAGCAGAGTAGTGAAGCAGAGTAGTGGAAGTGACAGGGGCGTGAATATGCATTTGTATTTTGTGTATTCAACACTTTTGTAAATAAAAGGCTTTGTAATCACCTGTGATCTCTGCAGTGCACATTAAGGAGTTGTCCCACGTGCCGCCTGGCATCGGCATCATAATAAACATACACTCTCTAACTCTAAACTGTTAGAGAGTCTTTGTCCATCACAGTTGGATATTGATATTAGATTGATATTCATATTTTAATAACTCAGACATAATTACTAAAACACCAAATGTTTACTTGATCATGGGAATTTTTTCACATGCAGTTCTCTTACAGCATTTAAAGTATCAAATTCCATGATAACAAATTGTGAAAGAGAATTTTCTTGTGACCACTGGAGGTTTTAAATTAAATGATCAGTAACTTTCTACTTTCTATTCCTATCAGATTCTCCTTCCCCTACTGCTGCAAGAACGCTGACACTGGTTGCCAAGTCTGTGCAGAATTTAGCAAATCTGGTTGAATTTGGAGCTAAGGTGAATATAATTTTACACAGAACGATCTAGAAGATTGTCAAGTTCGTGTTAACAGAAACATATTTTGTCTGTATTATTTTTATGCAAATCCTGATGTGTGACCTGGGTGTCTTATCAGCAAGGAGGCTTTATTCCTGCAGTTTTTTTTCTGTCCTTTAGTTGGAGCTCAACGGGGTATTGATTTAACCTAGAGCAGTATCATAAAATATGGCTGATTTGGAAAGAGGAGTCAATAATTTCAGAATGAGTCATCTAGAAACTTATGTGAATGATTTGGTACTTAGCATAAAGATTTTCAATCTGGTAGTATGAACAACAGCAGTAACATGCTAAAATAACTGATAAATTATTGGCCATGCTAGTAGGCATTATAGAGTGATGTAACCATATTTTTATGCTATGAGAACAGATAAACTCAGACATTCATTTCAAAGACAACAGTGGAAGTATGTGAACTCTTTTTCTGTCTGTAGATGGCAAAAAGGGTAGTAGTCATCCTCTAGTATTCATGGAATCATAGAATATCTCAAGTTGGAAGAGATCCATATTGATCAAGTCCAACTCCATACTCCTTGCAGGACTACCTAATAGTAAATCATATGACTAAGGGTATCACCCATATTGTCCTTGAAATGATAGGCTTGGTGCCGTGACTGCTTCCTTGGGGAGGCTGTTCCAGTGACCGACCACCCTCTCAGTTAAGAACCTTTTCTTAATGTCCAGTCTGAATTACCTGTGACGCAGCTTCATTCCATTTTCTCATGTCCTATTGCTAGCCACCAGAGAGGAGAGATCAGCATCTCACTGCCCCCCTTGAGGAAGTTGTAGACTGATGAACTCACCCTTTGGCCTTTTCTAAGCTGAACATACCAAGTGACCTCAGTTGCTCTTGCCCTCGAGGTCTTTCAATGTCTTGGTTACCCTCCTCTGGACATACTCTAATAGTTTGATGTCCTTTTTATATTGAGGCACCCAAAACTGCACACAGTACTTGAGGTGGGACCATACCAGTTCAGAGCAGAGCAGGACAATCACCTCCCTTTGACCATCTGGTGATGCTCTGCCTGATGCACCCCAGGACACGGTTGGGCCTCCTGGCTGCCAGGGCACTGCTGACTCATATTCAACTTGCCATCAACCAGGACCCCAGATCCCTTTCTGTGGGACTGCTCTCCAGCCTTTTGTCTCCCAATTTGTATGTATAGCCAGGATTACCCCATCCCAGGTGCAGAATCCAGCACCTGCCCTTGTTAAATTTCATATCGTTGGTGATTGCCCAGCTCACTAGTCTATCCAGATCACTCTGTAAGGCCTCTCTACCCTTGATGGAATCCACAGCTCCTCCTACTTTATCATCAGCAAATTTAACATAAGTTCAATTCCTGTGTCTGGAAAATTTATAAAAACATTAAAGACCACTGTCCCCAAAATTGTGCCCTGGGAAACCTCACTGATGACTGGTGGCCAGCCTGATTTTAATATAACCCCATTTACTATGATCCTTTGGGCCTGGTCCATTAGCCAATTGCTCACCTAATGTATTATGGACTTTTTTAGCTGCGTGCTAGACATTTTATCCATAAAGATACTGTGAAAGACAGTATCAAAAGCTTTGCTAAAATCCAAACCCACAATGTCTACTGGCTTCCCCTAGTCAAAAAGATGAGCGTTGGAGCTGGGAAAGTGGGAGAGGAGAGACAGGCAGCCATCCCTCCACAATGAAAACATCTATGGGATGGTAAAATGAATAAATTTTCTTTAGGAATATCCATATCAAACAGACAACTGAGAAATGCTAGAGTAGAAATCTGTGATTAGAAAGAACCTATTCAAGAAGTATGAATCATTTGCCTGAAGTAGATGATGGGATCCTTTTTGCATTTCCATTAATTATTCCATGTCAAAATGGGGAGACATCTTTCAGTAATATTGATATGTCTCTGTACAGAACCGTGAAATACATTCCACATCCATGTTCTTTTATATACTGTATGTAATAATTCACTTTCAAATTGAGACCAATTAGGACTAAACTTCCAACCTGGATATAGAGTATTTTAATTTGGAAATATATTAACAACTACCAACCTTTGGCTCACACACACACACACACACACACACTCTTTTTCTTTACTTTTTCTTTAGACTGGTGTTTTCTGTTGGTACAGCATTTTGAAACACCCCTTTTATTTGTACTTGTTTTCATACTGCTTGACATAATTTTGTAAATCAGTCTTAAAAGTTTCCTTAAAAAGCCTCAGCTTTTACTAAACTTTCTATTGCATCACTAAAAGAATGCCAGAAACAATTGGCCCGTTCTGGTTCCCAAGTCACAACATGGTTGAACAATAAAAATTTGTTGACTTAAGCATAATGAAAGAAAGAAATTTCAGGCTGCCATTATAATGCCATTTGTCTGACACTCACAACTTGGAATGTAAGCATTAATGAAAGAACAAAAAGGAGGGCAATTATGTCCTGATGTTGATGCCGCTGATGATGTTACCTCTGAAAGTTTTTTCTTCATTATATAGCAGCAGTGAAAAAAGTCCATTTTCAGTATTTCAGAAATGTAACATTTCATGTCACAATGCATATATAAAAAATTTCAGAATCCACCTGCAGCAGAAAAAAGTGTAATCTTTTGACTGGTTGTACACTAATCATAAATTCACTTGAAAAAGTTGATGCATTTGTTTTGCAGTGTCATTTGTCTCTGATTACAATATGTTGACTTCATGTATGACTGTTATAACGGTATCAATTTGTTCTAATAAATACTTTTTAAAATTACCAGGAGCCATATATGGAGGGAGTAAATCCATTCATCAAGAGTAACAAACATCGCATGATCATGTTCTTAGATGAACTCGGGGTAAGTGGTTTAAAAAGAAAAATTGTATAGCAACACTGTGAGTTAAAATTCTTTATAGTCCCTGTTAACTAGTTCAATAATGCATCAGCTTCCTCACAATTTTGAATGCTTGTTACTGAAATATTTTTCGTGTGCATGTTTAGGAACTGCAGATTGCTGACCTGTCACACAGAATTAAAACCAATGAATGTCCTGTTAGAAAGTACTGTATAAAGGGTTAAAGTCTGAAACAGGGTGGAAACACCAAAAAAATGTAGTGGTTTCACATTCGCCAAATTTTGTTTGTTAAATTTAGTGTAGTGGTCTAAATATTTTTCCACTATGGAATAGGATTAGAAGAAAGGCAAGACAGGCTCAACTTAGATAGAAACAGATTTATTAACACACACTAAAAGGAGAACAAAAAAACATGAAACCTTTTTAAAAGCACTCCCCTCCTCCCTACCAACAGTTTACTTTTCCACAAAACAATGTAAAGAGACAGAAAATCAGAACTCTAGGTCAGTACCACTGATAAAATAGTCTTTCATCCAGTCTTTGAGAGAGACAAGTCCCTCCTGATTTTTGTTCTGGTAACTTTCCACAAGAGACACAGTCTCTTTGTGGCTTCTAGCTCCCACAAAAGCAGCCCGCCTGGGAACCTGCAATTGTGGCCTCCCAAATACGTAGCATTTCCCANTATGGGGTGGGTTTGGCCCAGCCTGGGCTCGGTGCTGCTTTCCGGGGGCCCGGGGGACATCTCCCTCAGCCCGACCAGCAGCATGGTGCAGGCCTTAGGATCATGTGGATGTTAACAGCCATGATTTTCCTGTCCCTGCCGGCATCTACCTGGCTCGGGGGCCCAGCTCGGCTCCAGCCAGGGCCAGCCCCATCCCGGCTGCCCCATCCTGGCCCCAGGGGGGCAGCGGGGCCTAAGCCGGGCCCCACTGCTGCCCAAACAGTGTTACCTCATGGCAGGCCCAGGGCAAAAGAGGGCGGCCTCCCAAAACCCACCTGTATTTAAGCCGTGTGTCCCAGAGATGTACACTTGTATCCAATTGGCCAACCTGGCTGTCAGTTTTAAAGCAGATCACTAATTGGTTTTTACCATTCATGCCAAACCAATACATACTGTTGTAGACATGAGATCTATTTAAGCTTCTCCTCAAGGATTAGGCCTTTCAGACAAAAATACCAATCTTCAAAAAAAAAATTTTAAAATAAAGAAAATCTAATGTGTGATTTGTCATATGATTTTGACCTGAGATTGAAAAAATTGAAGTTTTTTAAAAAAATGTGTTCTGTTTTAGTTATACATAACCAAATGTCTCACTGCATGAATTCTGGATATTGTAGTTTTAAAGAAAATAATGGTTGCAGTTCAATTTGAAACCATTACTATTTTGTGTATGATAGTTATGATGAGTTAGGAGCTCATGTATGTATATAAGTTTATCTTTAAATCAATGACTTTTTGAAAAAAGAAAATGAAAGAAATATGCCTATCTTATTATTCCTGAATTAATCCATTAAAAGTGACCTAGAAAACATCTCAGACTATTGATAATCTATAAGAATTACTGTTTTGAAGTGTGTCATTCAGATATATTGCTATATGTCACCCTTTTATGGTTAAATGACAGCTTCTGCATATTATGATACACAGTTGTTTTTCTTTAAATGGTGGATTATGCATGAGGACTTGGAAAATGGTTGGGTTTTAAAATAACTGATTAATCTATTGTTTTAAATGCATTATTTTATTTGTGGATTTACTGACTTGATATTTTGGCGATTTTTGGTATCCATTTTTGCTGTTGCTATTGCCTAATTTAAATTAAGAAAAAAAACCAAATAAAACAAGAAACATCTAATGGATGGATTCCCCTCATTTGTGGGGAAGATATAATATGAATCTGTTTTTCTCAGTATCTTTCTAGGTAGCTCAGAGACAGCATAGCAGCATCAAACTCTCCTATTAGGATTAGGAATTGCTGTATATTCAGTAATCTCTCTATGTGAAATGTGTAACCATAATTTGTCTTCATAAAACAGATGATTGTGGAGAGGAGGAAATAAATAATTTGTATTAGATAACATGGACAGAAGACTTAATTATGAAGAAAAATGTGGTATTTGCTTGCAGTATCAAAACAACCATTGGCGGGTGTGTAGAACTGTAATTTAATTTCTTTTATGCCTGACTACTCACCATTCTAAGTCTGTTCTCATAATTTTTGTTAAAGAATGTTCCTGAGCTTCCAGACACTACAGATTACTCTAGAACTGACTTGTCTCGTTATCTGGCAGCCTTGCATGAGATGTGTGTGGCTCATTCAGATGAACTTCGGACACTTAGCAATGAGCGAGGTGTAATGCAGGTAAACTATAATGATTAACAAAAATCACACATACAGATAGCATGTCTAGAGTTATTGTTTAACATCATGATCCCTTTGTAATTTTTTCTCTCCAGCAGTATGAGTGATAAATATATACATTTCACCAGGAGGTTGCTAGTTGTAAAGGTAAAGAAGCTCAAAAATATGAATGAAGTATTTATGCAACAAATCCAAAGATGTTTTAAATCAGTGGGTTGAGGATTTTTTGGTTGGTTTTTTCGGTATTTTGTTTTGGTTTTTCTCTTTTGGAGTTTTGTTTTGCTTGATTTTAGTGGGTTTATTTTTCACAGAATCACGGAATTACTAGGTTGGAAGAGACC
>WBMY01010796.1:0-45437 GCA_013397315.1 Donacobius atricapilla | reverse complement strand
GGGTCGGGTAGTGGCGGTAGCGGTGGTTGCGGTAGCGGTAGTTGCGGCAGCGGTGCTGCGCGGCCTGAGAGTCTCACCATGACCCGTGAGTACCGGGGGGCTGCTTAGGGCCTATCGCGTAGCGAAGCGGACGGTGAGACTTGGGCCGCCCTCCTGGTCTGTTCCAGGCATGGGTGCGACCCCGAGGGTAGTCCGGCTGGGGGTCATGCCTCGGCCGGGGTCCGGGAGTCGGCCGCTGTTTGAGGCCGCTGCTGCCTTTGGCCCTTTGCGGACTTGGCGTGCCACCAGCGAAATCTCGCCGGTGGTGAGTGCGTGCGGAGGAGGCTTTTTCCCACGGCCTGCCGCCGTCCGAAGCTGGAGGCCAAACATCCTCCTCCGCCTTCTGGCCGAGCAGTGGTGGCGGCACCCGGGGGAGACTATCAAGGTGATGATGGGCTGAAACAGCACTCCATTTCAGTCCCGGCTGCCGCCCAGACTGAAAATAAAGGACTTTTATATCAGTGCTGAACACTGACTACTATGCTGCTGTACTTGTGGTTGTTGAGGCTGTTGTTAAACGGGCAAGAGCACTCGGTAAATCATCACCGTGTTCAGTGCTGACGAGCAGCAGCATTCGTACACCCGCTTTAAAATGGCGGAGAACGGTGAACCGGACCCAGGATGCTCCGGCTCCCCGACTGCTGGCAGTGCTCCTGTGCCTTCTGGCTGTTATGTTTGGCAGTACAGAAATTCCTTTTGTTTAATTGAGGTCATGCTTTCACATTCACTCGAAAAAAACCACAGTTTTGGGGCTGTGCTTTCACATGCATCTCGAAAATACACAGTTACAAAAGTACACTGCTGCTGAAGTGCAGCTGAAGACGTGGAACGTAAACAGTGCAATTTGTGCACAGAACATAATAAAGAGGCACATTTAGGATTTTTGTTGGCATTTTAACTCTGGAGTTGGAAGAGCAAGGACAGGTTGAACTAAGGGATTTGTCTTCCACAAGCAGGGCAGGATGCAGATACTTGAGAAGGGACGTATAAAAATGTTTAAGCAGGATGAGTGTACTGGTAGCATAGTTTTCTGGCAGTTTATGCTTGAATTTCAGGAACCTGAATTGTCTTCTGTTGGGACAAATTCATGGAAGATTTAGGTTAGTATTAGAAAACACTAGTGGTTCCCCTGAAGATAGGAATACTTATTCAGCACAGGTGAAGTAATGATGCCAAATAGTCCTTGGCAATATTTACTTGAAAGCATTGATGGTAAAAGTGAGTTTCTCTTCAGACAGTTGTTTGATACTCTGCGCTTTGTGTGCATTCCGTATTGCACATTTTCTACGGTCTCTGCTTTGCTGTGTTGGCTGCTTTTCAGTGATACAATTGAGTCCTGTTCCTAAATTTAAAACCTTACTACGTGTGTGGAAAACCTCTGCAGGGCCCATGCTCAGTGTTTGCTTGGAAAACAAGGAAGAACTGGAGGTTAAGGGTGGAGAGTAACTGCTCATAAGGAAGTATATGAGGTTTGGGGTGGAGGGTAGTTCTGGCTTTAGCATTTGTTTTGACTTCCTCTCTGTTTTCTTCATGATAAAAGAAGATACTTTTTTTTTTTTTTTGTTAAAGTTCTGTAGAAGAGCTCTTTCGTTGCTGTCCAGTTGTTCATATAACATTCTTGCCTCCTGAGCACCACAAAACTCAGGAACCATTTATGGGCTGGAATGTGTCATCTGCTCATGAGTCATCAAGTTCTAATCAACACTAGTACTGCCTGAGACAGCTGATTTGCTTCAGTCTCTGAACAAACAGCTACCCTTCTTATAGATGGACTTTGGGGACAGGATGCTAGTGTGGATGATGAGTAAAAGTTCTCTTAGCTTTTCCAAAAGGTAGTACTTAATGTCCTGACACAGACAAAAAATATCTTCAAGACAGGAGCAGCCCTTGGGGAACAGCAGTCCTAAAGGGCTGTTTTCACTTGTGCTTCTGGCATCTCTTACCAGGCAGTCCATAGGCTGTTGTGAAGATTGCACAAACCCCTGCTTCTGCAGAGTTGCTACTGTCTACTTGTTGACATGGCAGGTACCTTTGTCTGCTCAGAAATGGTGTGGGTACAAAGTAGTGGGTCATACTAGCAGGTTGTTGTTTAAAAGTGACCTGGTCCTAAGATGCTTTCATAGACCAGAAATTACAGGCACTGAAGACTGAGATCTCTGGCTTTGAGACTGAAAAATGGCATAGGCAGTCTTAAGACTGTAGAAAGACTGAAAAGAGACACAACAGAAATTATGGAGAGATGGAATTGTCATTTTTGAGTATAAAATAATGTGGTCATGTTAGTTCAACAGCACAAATGATTATGCGTAGCATATCTGGAACACTGTCGGTCCAAAAGAAGTAGAGCAAGAAGTAGTACCAAGCCAGTGAACCAGGTTTGGCAGGTTGGAGCAAAATAGAACCAAGGAGGAGGAGAGAGGAGACATTGCCAGCTAGTGCAGAAGAGTTTGCAGTCTGTGGCCATTGCCTGGAAGACCCTGAGTATTTAGATGGAGAGTCGATAATTTTGACGTTGTGCTCTCAGAAACTTTGTATGATCAAAGAGATGACATTCCTGTCTTGTTGGCAGTTTGTGGCCTTGGTAGTCGTGGGGAAAGCTGTCTGCTCCCTGAAGAAATGTCCTCTCTACTGCCAGTGATGTGGATTTGTGTCTTTATATATATATATAAGTTTATATACATATAGAAGTAATGTTACACTTCTCACTTTTGTTGGAAGTAATGCCACCTAGTTGCTAAGGCCCAGGCTTAAGTTCTGCACTTGATTTCAAATTAAAAAAATATTTTGAGGTTACCTCTTCAATAGTATTTGAGTGTAATTTATTTCAATGCTGTTCTTCAGTCTAAAATTAATTTGTGAGCTATATTGAATCCTGGAATCTGTTTGAGGGTGGATGACTCCTCTTTGGATGAGTTACTGACATGATTTTGCCCAGCCTATTGGTGTGATGGTCTTCCTTCAGTCTTTCATGGCAAACTGTGTTTTGTTTCTGTAAGGAATATTAGAATTTTGTTAATCTCTTGAACATAATGTATAGAATTGAAAAAGTAAGAATTGTGAGCCTTTCATTTCCCCTGTTGTGCACTGGGAGAGGACACCGAGATAGAAGGAGATATGACCATACCGGCTCTATACATTGTGCCGAACTGTACCGCCTTTACAACAGACTTTCACAGTAGACTATGGAAAAAAAAAAAGTGGTAGTACTTGTTTAACTGTATATGATCTTGCAGGTGGGAACCAGCGTGAACTTGCCCGCCAAAAGAACCTGAAGAAAACTCAGGAGATCCACAAAGGCAGAAGGAAAGAAGATAGCTTGTCTGCTTCTCAGAGGAAACAGAGGTAAGATCCAGTAAAGTTGAGTAAATGTTTAGGCAGAAAAAGGAGAGAGAAATAGGTCAGAAAGAATCCAGTGTCTTAACGGACACAGCATTTGAATAATTTGGTTTTATTCATTGGCTAAATCACTTGCCAGAGCATAAACTGTGAATGAAATGTTGCTGTATCTGCTGTTAAAAAGATCTATTATTAAGTCCTGTAAAGCTTTTTAAATTTTTTGAGCAGCTTTTGCCTATGGCAAACGGGAAAATATTATGTAACGCTTTCTTAAAGGTGCTTGATCCATTATGTCCTTTACTTCTAAAACAAAAAAAATGATACGAGATCTACTAATCAAGTAAATTGTCTGCCTCGTGAGGTAATGCATGCACTGAAAACTTTAATACCAGGGTAGTAAAAATAGTAGCTAACTGAGAAATCTTACACTTACCTTTTTCCTTCTTCAGGTGTGGGTTATTAAAGGTAGGGAGCTCTGCTTAGATAAATTGTGAGCCAGTACCTAATATCCAACTGTTTTTTCTTCACAGGGACTCTGAAATCATGCAGCAAAAGCAAAAAGCAGCTAATGAAAGGAAGTCTCTGCAGGCAGGAGCAAAATGAGCTGCCGCTATGGAGAAGATGGAGTGTACCGATGAAGCAGAAGGACCTGGAAGATCATTCCTAAAAGTCTCTGGCGATTAAATAATTAAACGTTTATTGTGCAGAGATGTTCAACTAGCATTAGTTAGAGTATTTTCTGGTTACTATAGGCCTAGTTGTCTACAGTGCTCTTTTAAAACTGACTACACTCTTCTGCATGTGTATGAATAAAAGTACCAAGCAACAGCTTTATTCTAGCTTTAGCATTTGTTAGTTTTACTTAGTGGTTCCAGTAGCAGAATTACTGAATCTAGAGTTAGACCAGATCTGGTTGCCTGAATTCTTGAAATTACAGCTTCATTCAGAATGGAACACACTTGTAAAATATGCTTAATCTTGCAGAGGTCTGAACTGTAAATCTCAAAATATTTTTACAATAAAATTTGCATGAAATACTGTCTAATCTGAAATGGTAATGCTTCAGTATCAGTTGATTGCTAAGAAGTTACCAAACACATAATGAATGGATAATCTTGTGGAGTAGTGCAGTATAAGACTGCAAGTGTAATATGAAGTATATGTAAAGTTTAGAAGAAATTAATATTGTAAGCACTGTCACATGCAGTTTAAGTCTGCCCTATAGGCAAAAAATGCCTCGAGTTGCAGACTTTGTTGGTGTACAAAAGTGACTCCATCAAGTCCTGATACTAGGCTAATGAAGCTCAGGCTTGATGTTAATGAGTTCCAATGGAAGCAGATCTTAAAATTGTCATGCCACTGAAATGATTTGAAACTACTGCTTAAACCTGCCTCAGGAATAAGTGTGGAAAAACTCAGCCCTTGCTTCACAGGCATGCGTGAGTATACTGTGTACTGACCAGGGGAAAACTGTTGAGGAGACCTCCCATCTCACCATCCAGAAGCCGCTGGCAGTCACATTTACACCAGCTGAGCTGGGTTTTAAAGGGGCTGTGAGGCCCCTTCACAGCTACAGCCCTCACACTCAGAGTCAGACCAGGATTCCCATAGCAGAGTGTCATACATCCTGATGTTTAATATATCTTGGTGCAATAACTATCAAAGTAATAGCTCAACCTGGTGCCTCTGCAGAGGGACCCTAAAACAAAGAAACCCCTGGGCTTTTATAACCTTACAGTCTAGGGGTGGGTCCTTGCTCCTGCTGAGTCTCATTTCCCTGGCTGGTGGCACAGGTCCCTGTGCCTGCACAAACAGCCCTGTGCAGCGGGTTGGCAATTCACAGCCTCTTGCCTTGGCCTCCCACTGTGGCTGCACCCGGAGCTGCCTTCACTGAATGTGTTCCTCAGCAACTGCTTCAGTCTCTAGAGATAGCTTTTGAAGCCTTTGCTTTTTAAGCTTCGTTCCATTTAAGTGCATTCATTTACTGGTAACAGGCCCCTGGCTTGAGGAGAGCTGGAAGGAAAATGTAGCTGTTGTTGGCACCGTAACACCTGCAGTCGGTGAGAAATTAAGCAAATTCACAGAATCAGAATTGTTAGGGTTGGAAGGGACCTGTGGAGATCATCCAGTCCAAGCACCCTGCCAAGGAAGGGTCACCTGGAGCAGCTGACAGGTGAGATTTGAATGTCTCCAGAGAGAGAGACTCCATGACTTCCCTAGACAGCCTGTTCCAGTATTCTGCCACTCTCAATGTAAAGAAGTTCTTTGTCATATTGAGGTGGAACTTCTTGTGTTTTAGTTTATGGCCATTACTCCTTGTCCTGTTGCTGAGCACCACTGAAAAGAGTCTGGCACCATCCTCTGGGCACCTAGATTCGAGATATTTGTATGTTTTGATGACATCCCCTCTCAGTCTTTTCTAGACTGAACAGGAAGTCTCTGCTCCTAAGAGATCCTCCGGCCCCCAATTCATCTTTGTGAGCCTTTGCTGCCCCCCTCCCTTCTCTNCGGTGGCGCTAAAGGGTATGTGGCCTCCCCAGAGCGACGACTCGGACATCTGGGACGACACGGCCCTCATCAAGGCGTACGACAAGGCGGTGGCCTCCTTCAAGGTAAGGAGTCGGCGCGGCCGTGGCTGGATCCTGGGGCTGAGGCCGCTGGATTGGCATTTATTGGCTTCTCTTTTCTCTTCCCTAAGAATGCTTTAAAGAATGGGGAGTGCTCGGAGCCTTCAGACAAGCAGGAACAGCGCGTGGTGATAAAGAGAAAAAACCATAAAAAGAACAGAAGTAGAAACAAGAGCAATACGGCGCCTTTGAAACAGGTCGTCTCACTTGTAAATGCTACTGGTCGGCCTGCTGCATGTTGTCCTTCTGTATTCAGGAGTAGCTGCTTCATCACCTTGAGAGTGACATTTTGGGGTGGTGGTGTGGAGTGATAACGTCATAAACTTTTTTTTTTAGGTGACGTTTAGGAATTTCAGTAAGTACAAAGGAAACACTGTAGATGGGATCTATCTTTCTGGGCAAAAAGTAGTTTAGGAAAAGGCATCTTCTGTCCAGCCGTTGGTGTAGGTATTTACACCCTTCCCTTGCTTCTGTTGCAGTGGAAAGTTGGTGACAGCTGCAGTGCTATTTGGTCTGAGGATGGTAATTTGTACCTAGCAACTATTGCCTCCATCAACCAGAAGAGAGGCACATGTGTGGTCACTTACACGGGATATGGAAATCAGGAGGAGCAGAACCTGTCTGATCTACTTCCTCCAGCCAGCGATGAAACAGTAAATGAGATGGGGCATTCTGGGGAGGTGAGAGACTTTTTCATTCTTCTGTAAAGAAATGGGAAAGCAGGAGAATCAACTTCTTTTAGTATGCTTGATGGCACTGGTATTCAGAGTGAGAAGCGATGCACAATTCTGTTGTAAGCAGACACAAACTGATGGAGGAAATGAAAGCATCCCTTTACTTCTTGAACTCAGCATGGAAGAAAGGGAGGGGACAACAAGAAATTCCCCAGCAAAAGATAACATAGCTAAAATAGTGGGTAGATAAAGTTATTCCTGAGTAGGACTGGGAGAGCTAGAGAGTGGGAAAAATATGAATGGGACTTTCCAAATTTTTTCACACTAAAATTGCTTGTTGTAAACTCTTGTTCAGTGCATTTCGTAAAAATGTCTTTGTCTTCTAGAATGAAAATGAGACTCCATTTTCAACAGATGAAAGTGAAAAATCTTCCCAGTCATCTCGAAACAAAAACAACTACACAAAACCAAGATTTTCCCCTCAAAACTTGGGATTTCCCACACCACCACCCCCAGTCCCAGGCCTCGGGAAGGTAAGCTTAACCTTAATTGAAATAATTTATGTCGAATTCTTAAGCCTGGTATTGTTGCAAACCCTGATGATATTGTAAATATGATGATATTTATCATTGTCTGGAATTCAATTAGCAGCATTTCGAGAATGGATGTACAGATATGCATGTCAATATCTGTTGGTTTGCCATTTTGTAATAATCTGGACACAGTATAATCCTTCTGCAGTGCTGCTGTCTAGTGAGGAAAACCTTCTAGTTCTTAGCCAACACTTGCTTTCCAATTGCCTTTTAAATTAAAAGGGAGATACTGTTCCCTGGATTCTGATAGTGTGATTCATGACAGTGCTGTTGATGTTTTAAGATACTGATTTTTCTAGCCAATTGGTATGTTTCACTTCACAGGACATTAAAGGTGATGTCCCCATGTCATAGAGCCTCTCAGCTGTAGCTGCTCTCTTGAACTAGAAGTGAATGGGGTATTAATACACCCTTCAGGTTTCCTATTGTGTAGGAGTCTAAGTAATAGTGCAGTTGTTTTCTAAAACTCGGCATTTTGTTTTCTAACCATTATTGTTTGTGCAAGATCTCTTTATAAGGTTTTATTTTCTCTTTTTTCTTTTATATCAGTTGATTTGTACCTAGATCTTTATTTAAGGACATTCACTAGCATAATGGAATTCAGTCAAGTTTTGCCCCATCTGCACAGGAGCAGAGAAATTATCTGTTTGCCTGTGTGAATATTTGATTGGTTTCTTCCTGTTGAGAGTGTGACCATTGGCTTTCACTTAGGAAAACTTAAAAAAAATGCTTCTATTAATTAGAGCCCTGTTTCAGTAGTGTTTACCTCAGTGACATGAGTAATCTTAAGTTGTACTTCTCAAGTTATGGAATGAGCCCCAGAAATAGCTGCTGTGTGTATTTTCATTAAATTGCTGGGGTGCATTGCCTGTTGTTTAAGGTACATGAATTGTTTCATGTAATTGTCTTAAGTCAAATCCTAATACCTCGAATTCCCTTTTAATTTGTACTGTTCCACTTTATTTTCCATGTAGTCTGGATCAAAATTCAAGGCACCTCCATCATTTTTATCTTGCTGGCCCCCACCCTTCCCAGCAGGACCACCAGTAAGTGATAGAAGAATGGGGAAGATAAGTATTGGTGATCTCAGATTTTCTGACTGAATGTGGTCATGGCCTGTGTTTTTATAACACATTTGTTCTGTTTGCCTGAATGTTTCACTTGTTTGTTAACACATTCGGTTGCAAATTTTATGGTAATCTGACGTACAAGGTCTGATTTGCACTCATTTCTGTGACAGTGAAGCTGTTGGTAAGAATATCAAGGTGTAAATTATTTGAAAAAACTACACTTCATGTTAACAACATTTCATTGAAGAGGATAGTATTTTCCCCTAGTAAAACTTCTTGTGTACAGCATTTCATTGAAGAAGATAGTATTTTCCCCTAGTAAAACTTCTTGTGTACAGTTTCACCAGGGGAGTCTTGTTTTTCCTAGGCTTTGGATATTACATGTGTTCATGTAATAAAACATCATCATTGACCCCTTTTCAGAGAACAGACTGAGGATATGTTCCTATTTTTGAGTTTTATGTTTTAATCTTTTAGAATTAGGTGCTCTCTAGTCTAGGAAACTGTTGAAATACAGACATTTCCTTTGTGATTTCTTAGTTGATTCCTCCTCCACCACCCATGAGGCCAGACACTGCTGACGATGACGAAGCATTGGGGAGCATGTTGATAGCCTGGTACATGAGTGGTTACCACACTGGATATTACCTGGTATGTGCTGCTGTGGTTATGAAGTGTCATGGTAATTTTGCACTGCTGTTCGTGCTCCTGTTTGCAGCAAGAAGCCATAGAGAGGGCTGCTTCTTAAGTGTCTCATTCTAATTTACATTTAAGGGTATTTTTTATTTTGTGAGTATTATCCTTGAGTAGAATTCATGTGAGCCAGCATATATATTATTTTTTATATATATATTTAGTTGATGTTTTAGTACTTTGTTTGACTGTCAGGCACTTTTATAACCACTGTTTTACAGCCATTCTAAAACAACCAATTCTGTCTTTGTAGACAGGTGGAGTAAATATGTTTATTTTTCAATACTCCTCGATGTGTTTTCTTTCAGTATGAGCGGTAGTAATCACATTTCAGATCAGATTTGGCACTTCTGCAGAGATTTTTCATCAGTAATTGTTTCATGTCATTGTGAAGGTCCAGTAGAGACTGTCAGCATAGTTATGAAGATCTGTGACTTGTATTTTTGATTGATATTTTCATCTGTGCTCTTAAGAAAGAAAATGATGCAATGAACTCTTTGCACTGAGGAAGTTGGAAAGGGAGGATTTGGTGCTTCAGATTATACATAATTGTGGATTGCTTTTATTTACTAACAGAACAAGAAGTATATATTTAAAATTATTTTGTATAGCCTCTAATTATAAAGGAGACATGTAGTTTGACTTTTATTGTTTTTAAACTGCCCATTCTGATTTCCAAAGAAAGTTAAATACTGTTCATGATTTGTAGAGGATTGAGAAAGATTGTCCAGAAACGCTTTTGTTCTGCAGCTAAAGCTTTTATCTGCTTGTTGGCAAACGAAGATTTTACTAAATTGTATCCTGTAGGGTTTAAAACAAAGCCAAATGGAAGCAGCGCTGGAGAGACAAACACATGCAAAGTAACTGAATATCCACTGTTGTTCTGAAGGATTGTAAGTATTGCAGCTCTGTGGTAAATGAAGATACAGTCAAGTTTTGAACTCCCTTCAAAAACCTCTTGGATTTAGGACTTCCGTCCACTCTTACAGCTCTCTGTAAAGAATACTTCTGCCAGTAGTAATCCTTCTTTGCTGAGCAGCTGTGGAATTGTATTCTTGTGGCTAGAATGAAAGTATTCATTCCTCTGATGAGAGCTTTAACTACAGTGTCTGTGTACATCAGATTAACAGTGCCACTATTTGAATTGTTAATGGTTCATAGTGAGCTGTTCTGGGAACATAAGGTTGTAAGTGAAATGCAGTTTTTTCACCTGTGTTTCCTTACACAGATGGAATGGTAGGTTGTAGTTAAACTTTGTTTTCAGGACAAACTCAGTTTGGTAATGTTGAGCAGTTCAGTTCTCAGTACTTCAGTACCTACGCTTTTATTTGAAATGCTTTGTCCAGAATTCTCCAGTGTATTGTTCACTTCCTTATAAAAAAGACTATATTCTCCTGGGAAATAGTTTTATGATTTTCTGTGAGAACACGTAATTTCTGTGGGGTTGAGTAATTCTTTGTGTGTTTAAAACCAAAAAGCTCTTTTATACTAATTTTTGCTTCTTTTTTAAAGCCAGGTACAAATCTTTTCCACTGAGAGGTGTGTGTATATCACTTATGCATTGGTGGTTGATGGTGAAGAACTGAATTTTATCAGGACAATTAGTCATAACATTTTCTTAACACTGAACTGTCCCTGTTAACAAATAAATAACTTCAGACTAGTTACTAAATGTGGATTGAAGTGAGCTGTTTCTTAAAGACCTCTAGTCAAATGTATTTCAAAAGCAACTGCAGCAACTAAATACTTTTTACTTCCCTGAGGCAATTTCAAGTCTCCTTACCCCATGATAGATTTAACTCTCTTGACCCCATGTGATAGATACCATTTATCTCTCAACATGTCTTGCATTTCTCAGACTTTCTGTCTGAATGGTAGCACCAGAACAACTGATTATGGTATCCTCTTTTAGGAGAGACTTAATGGCAGCAATGTGTGTTACAGTGTCCAGTGGTGGCACTGACATGAAAAACAGTGTACTGTCATAGTAGGAGGGACATCTTGCCGGTCTGGTGAGCATCATGAAATACCACAGCTGGTTTTCAGGAAGGCTATTGTCTTGTTTTGAAAGCGTAAATAAAGTTCTACTTTTTAAACTTTGAGTGTAGGGATGTAATTTGTTTTGAAGTGGTTTTTATTTTGAGCTTCCATAGACATTTCTTGCTTGGATGAATGGCTGAAATATAGCAAAAGGCCTTGAAGTGTTGCCTTTTTCCTATCACCATTACTGGAAGTAAATCAGGGAAAGCCTGTGGAAAAGTAAGTATGGACATAGGTTTCAGCCCTTACAATGTAGGGGCTGAATTTTACTCTGCTCTTGATAGAGGCTGTAGCCACAAAAGTAGACAGTAATTTAGTTAATGCCAGTAGTTTGCTCTTCAGGGAAATACAGGCATAAACTTTACTGCATTCACTTCCTTTTCCTACTCTGGTCATGTGTCAAAAAATCAGTTTTCCCACAAGCAATTGAAGACAAAAGGACTTACTCATAACTTACCTAAGCTACTTTGAAGGCTTTTTTTTTTTTAATGTCTAGGTGACATAAATTAAGACTGATCACAGTGAGACAAAGCTTCTAAATCATTTTTTCAAATCTCTGAAAAGGCAGAACTGCCCTCTGCTTCAATTAGTTGGTGTCTGGCATTGTTAGAAAAAGTGGTCTTTTTTGGTTTTTAACACTAGCTAGTTTTAAAAGCTAGCATACAACAATTCTGTGGTTTTGACTTAAGTAAAGTGGTTTATGTTTTAAAGAAATGATTTTTGTAACTGATTTAATTGCAAGCAAAACAACAGAATAGAACATTAATAAAATAGATTATTAATAAAATAGAACATTAATAAAAAGGTGTACGAGAAAGAGGCAAATGATTCACACATGAGTGCTCACCACACTGAGAACTCCCAACAACAGCTTACCATGGCCAGGATATGTGACCTTCTCCCAGTCCATCAAAGATGTGAGGTGTTGTAGAACAGTCTAGGTCTCCTAGTCATGGCCTCTCCTGGCTGCTGGAGAAATTAACCCTATCCTGGCTGGAACCAGGGCAGTGTTTATTTGCAATGGAGGTGTGTAGTTAATAATACAAGAAGACAAGGAAAAAAAAAACCCAAACCCTAGCACTTTCAAACTTTTCTAGTCTTGAAAATTGGTGAAAGGGGTAAAACCCATTGCTAAGGTAATTTTAAATTCCTACACTAGGGATCCTTCATCATGATACTAAGTATTTTAAGGGCCTCTGTATAAAGGAGCCAACCCACCTTTGCTGTTGTCACAGGACCAGACAATCAAGAAACAGTGATGAAATCCACCATTGCTGCTGCTCTGGCTGTGATCTGATGAGTGGACATGTGGATAATGGCACTTGTTTTAAAGCAGACACATTATCAAATTTTCTAAAGAAATTTCTGTAACATAGTGATTTGCTAACACAGCTTTCTGAGCTGGAAACCTCCGTAGTTTGCTGTTTTCACTGCAAAATCAAACAGGCATCAATAAAGATTTAAAGATGCTCCAATGCCACGTGAAACATGAACAAAAAACCAGTGAAGCTGAGGTATGGTACATTAAGAATAAATTTGTTGCTGCTAGGTTGAAAAAAATAGAACTTTGAACTGTACACATTTGGGCATTGTGATATTCAGACTGAGGAGACTGATAAAGGATACTCCAGCAGCCATATCAGTGACTAGTAGAATAAGATACTAGTGTGTTTTCAAGTGTTCAAATACCACTCTTAGAGAGCAAAGCAAATAAAACATCCACTTATGCAGCCACTGGAGGTCAGACATCTGATCAGCTCTGCAGAGATGAAGATACCAAGCATAAGTCTCTTTCAGACATGAGTACCATTACATGAGCTTCCCAGCCTTGCCTTATGGTCACCCTACTTACAAGATGTGACTCCTCTAATTAAGTCACTATATTTACTGAAATGTGTGTCAAAAATAAAGGCAGATAATATTACAGACTTGGCATTTGTTTACAGAAAAAAAGAACGACACATTTTCCCTGGCCCATGCATAATGTGATAGTTTTAAGACTATACTAGAAAAGAGTTACATTCAGAAAACATTGTGGAAATACAGTTCTAACAGCTAGGTCATGTAAGCTAAGATAACTAGCAACAAAGTTATGAAGCTCTATTTTAAGTCAGTCTGTTTTCCTACTGCCTATTTTTGTTGTAATATCCATTGCTTTGTAGAAGGGAAACTAAGAAGGCATTTCAATAGAGGTCTCAGTAAAGTCCAGTATGTAAGCATGCTGAATACATTTTGAGAAGCAAGACATATTTTGGCCTGTGTATAGAACAAACAGGAAGAACTAATACCCATTACAAATGACAATTGTTGTAAAATATACAAACAGAAGATTAATTTATCCTGAAGCAGTGTCTTCTCTACTCAGACACTTACTTAATTTGAAATTCTCTCCTTTAAACTCACCTACTTGTAACAAGCTGTCATTCTGCAGTCACAGGATAAATACAAAGCATCTGAGGTGCAGTAAGTGTAGACACTGTTAAACCATTAGTTTGGCTGCTGACTTTATTCTTTTTACCCTGTAAGAAGGGTGAGGTCCTTCAGGTTCAGAAAAACAACTAAATTTTATGCTGCAGAGAGAAGATGACCTTTCCTGTTAAAGATTAAACAACTATATATTTCCTGAATATTGTGCCAAGGGGTGACAGCAGCAGATCCAAGTAAAAAAATCCATTAAAATATAGATTCCGGGCAATAGGTTACTATCTGCTTTCCTTTCCCCATTTTGGCTGTGCTGTTGATGTACATTCTGTAACTCAATAGCTTATAAAGGTCATCAACAGAAGAGGCAAACTACATCTACAGAAAGAGTATAAGAGGTCTCATGAGTACTCTAGAGATGCAAGGAATTTTCCATTGACAAACTCAGGCACCCACAGGAAAGCAAGGGCAGGGGGGACAAGGCAGAAATAAAGAGTAATCCTCCCTTCTCTAAATGTAATAATTTTCAGCCTTCCCTTGTTCCCTATAAACCTGGGTTTTTTGCAGGAGGACAGTGTTTGGCTTTCAGAGGTGCTGAACACCTGATGCTAGTTGAGGACAGCCATTCATCTCATTTGGCTCATCCCTGTCAGAAGGACCTGAACACACGGCCTTCATCACAAGTGCTTTGTGAGACCTGATTCAATGCTACTGTCCAAGTAACACCCAACAAATAAATGAGTGTCTCGATAAATGCTTTGTCCTTTCTGAAAATGCACCCTCCTTGCCACTCTTTGCTCTGGCTTTCACCTCAGACTGGGCTAGGACAATTTCATTTCAATTTCCTTGCCACAACTTTTGCAAAAACCATCCTCATTTTTCAGCTGCATTACTCTCCTAATGGAAAGCCAAGATTTTAGCTAGGCACCAGTACTGTATTGAACCTCAGTCCCATCTGCATTGGAAAGTGGACCTTTTACTTGTCCTGTGTTTATATAGCTAACCAGCTTGGTTCAAGCTTATGTAAAACATAAGAAGCCTATGGGCTTCTGCAAGCCAAATTTTTTTAAAGAATCTGGTCGGAGTCCTCCATCCTCAAAGATGCTCAAGGTGAGATCACCTTTGCAATCAAAGATACTTTATTAGTTAGGAAAGCATTGGCCTGCTATCACATTCTCTAAAGCAGGGAACTGGATTGCCAGCATCTTGGGCTTACAGGAAAACAGAACAAAATCTGGGGCTGAGAGTGGGTCCAGCCATACCTGAACTCTTTTCTCAGAAAGAGTTTAGAAGGTAAGCAGGTCCTTTTTGCACTTCATGTCTCAGTGGGAGGTCTCCCTGATAAACTTCATCCGAAGCTCCCATTCTGCCCATGACAGAAAGCATCATTCAAAAAACTGAAGCTTTTTTACCAAAGAACACAAAAGGCTCAAAACTTCTGGCAAATGAAGTAGGTGAAATAAAATCAGACAGGCTGGGTAAAAAAATAGAATGTCTGAGAATAGCTAAACTAATTTAAACCTTCTTCCAGACAGCAGGAACAAAAAGCCAGTGAAGAGAACTGGCAGAGCCATCTGCTAACCAGGCTGTAAAAGAACCTTCCCAAAGGGACAATACAATTACAGAGGATTTGAAGTGACACTCTCTGGAATAATCCTATTAATGTCTACTGCAGATGAATTCAAGGAGATTCCCATTGTCTAAATCAGAAAAGGGGAGGGCATATAGCAGAAGGTAAATCCAAAATCAAAGCAATTATGAGGGCAAAACATATTGCCAATTTTTAAAGAGGAGTCTGCACCTCTGGGGTAGAGGAATAGACATATCTGTAAGCCTGGTATCTGTTACGAAGTAATAAGCAGAAAAAAATGTACTTATGTCAGTGTAAAAACCCACAGTTGATCCATATCGTAAACAGTGCATTTGAAAGAAGTCCCCTCAACTCAAAAAAATACTGTATTAGAACAAGAAAATGTGCAGGAAACACAGCAAGAATGATAAAAAAAGTAGAACGGTTTTTGCCCGAGGATCGAGCGAGTTGCCTGTATTCATCATGTGGATGAGAGCATTTATGGAAGATACAGTGTATTGCCAAATGATGCATGAAAATAAAATGTATACTCATTCAAGTGCTGTAAGCAGACTTGTGCCTTTCTAAAAATCAAACCAACAATCCCTCCCAGCTTTGCTTTTAATTACCTGTAAAGAAAAACCCAGCTCTGGCAAGTAAATCAGTATTTGTTCCTCTGGCATACAACAGCCATCTACTGAAGGACTGCATCCTGCACACTGTACCTCTAAGTGTCTCTGCTGGGTGTTTCAACTTCTGAACACAGATGTCATACTTTGAAATACTACCACACTTTTGCCCAGGACAAATTCACAAGGCAGACAGAATTTCTTGTGCTGTTCACATGGGGTACATCTAACCATCATGGTAAATACAACTAACCCACAGCAAAAACACTGCACACTGGATTGAACAAGGGTGTGAAAAAAAAAAGCAGCAGTTGCCATTTCTGTCAAAGACCATGATGAATGAGATGTATAGAACAAAAAGGACTTAATAATTTATCATACTCATTTTTTATGGTAGGGTTTTAACTCTCCTGCACTTGTTCATGGACTTCCTGGAATTCTGTCCCCCATGTTTTTGACAAACTTGAGAAAATCAAAGACTACATTAGGGAATCAGTGAAAAACAGAAAGATTCAGCTCATGCATTTGTTACTTGTCTCTGCCACGGGATCTTCTTTGACACTTTTTTGAAAAAACAAGACTACTAAATTATATTATGCACATCTTTTAGACCAGATTCATCATCACTCCTCTTTCTATAATAACATGGTTTCTACAGGTTATAAAAAGTTGATTTTAGCTTACTAAGAAGAGATAAGGTAAAGAGCTGTATTATTAAATCTAACTAGCCAAATTGAAATTTCTGTGAACTCAAATTGACTAATGCCTTTACAATGACAATAGCAAGTATTCAGTATTGGGTGTTACAACCAATATGGCGGGAAAGAAGAGACCTGAGATTTGAGCCAGATGACACAGGCAATTTAGCAGATCCAAAGAACTTCATCCTGTAGTTTAAAAACCTAGAGTGACCTCAGTAAACCTCTCAATCTTAATTCTTCCATCTCAAAGCCATTACTGAATATTGATAGCACATTTCAAATTTCTGCTTAGATTAAGAAAAAAAAACAACAGGTGGCAAAACATACAATTCTGTCATGTTGTTATTAGTATTGTGGTAAGACAACAATAGAAAATACTTTGCTCTGCAGTGGTTCAGAATGTAGCAGATATGTCTGCAGGTCAGCTATATGTATTCAAATTCTTCTCCCTAAGTCTAAAAAGCTTTGTTTTCTCAAGTTAATCGAGGGATCATAAAGATTTATGACATTTACCAAACAAATTCATCCTTATGAAAGTGATTCTAAATCCAGGACCTCCATTCTGATGTTTTTATTTTTTTTTACTGGTTATAAAAGTTACATTCCTCTCTTATTCAAATCCCAAGCCAAAAAGTGCTATGATTGTTATAAAAGTCTTCTAGTCCTAGTATATTTTGAAAAATTACTGTGGTGGGTTGACCCTGGCTGGGCAGGAGGTGCCCACCAAAGCTGCTCTACCCTACCCTCCTTAGCTGCGCAGGGGAAACACAATGGAATACCTGTGGATCAAGATAAGGATGGGAAAATAATTATTCACCAGTTACTGTTGGGCAAAACAGACTTAAGCAGGGGAAATTAATTTGCTTAGTAAGATTAGGTTAGTAAGAAATAAAATTAGGTTAGTAAGAAATAAACCCAAATCTTAAAACACCTTTATTCTGCCCTTCCCTTCTTTATGGACTTAACATCACAAATTTGCTCTACCTGCATCCCCCCCAGCAATGCAGAGAAATGGGGGCTGTGGCCAGTTCATCACACACTCTACTACTTCTTCTCCATTGGGAAGGACTGCTCACACTTAACCCCTATGCCAGGATGGTCCCTCCCTTAGGAGACAGTCCTCCATGAACTTCTCCAATATAGGTCCTTCTCAAGGATTGCTGTTCTTAAAGAACTTCTCTGGTGTGTGTCCTGTCCACAGGATGCAGTCCTCCAGGATCAGGCTGCTCCAGCATGGTCCTCCACAGGGTCACAAGTTCTGCCAGCAATCCTGCTCCAGGATGGACTCCTCTCTCCATCGGGCCACAGAGCCTGCTACAGTGTGGACCTTCCACACAGTCATAGTCTCCTTCAGGCATCCACCTGCTCCAGTGTGGGGTCCTCTTTCACCATATTTTAATGAATATATTTTCAGCATTTCCACTCTTGGAAATTAACTATGAGTATTATTACAGATGGGTACTTTTATTCCTACAAAGAAAATGCAAACTGGAAAGAAAGTGAGAGCTCTCACCTTTTTGAAATCCTCTCCCTTCCACATAGCAGCACTCTCTAGTCTCAAACTTCTTGCCAAAGCTGCATCCTCAACCACACCACAGGGTGCTTTGGTCTTTTTATCACTTCCTTCAGCGAGTCTGAAACCTTTTACGCAACAGCTTCAAGACTCACAAGAATTTCTCACAGGCCTCGTAATAACTTCATTGATTGACTGATCTTATGGCAGATACAATAAATAAGGAAATAAACAAGAACTGAAAAGGTTGGAGCTTCCCACAAGCAAGGGGGACTTGAGAACAAGTGAATCCCAGTCAAAGAGAACAGGTGGAGGAAAGATTTCCTCCATGCTGCTTTAAATACACAGGACACAGATGAAAATCTTTATACACCAGCGAAATATTGCCTTAGTAGTGATTTTTCAGGAGCTAGTTTGAACTGTTCTACCAATGAGAAGGGTAGAAAAGTACAAACCAAATTATTGCTGTGACCACAAGCTGATACTGGGGTATATGGCTGCAACTTCTTTAATTTTTACTTTCAGAAACAGAGGCTGGGTAGGAGTATGTTATTTTGGTATCTAGCAAGAGAAGAAGCATTTGAAAGGTTCTGACAACCCTCTTTTATTTCCATTAGAAAATACTGACTGCAAGGATGAAAATATTACCCGAAAATACTGCCTCAAGAGGCTGTCACCAGCATCAGAATATCTAAGAGCCAGATGCTCAGAGCATTAGTTTGGCTTCAAATGGCCTGCTCGACTAGAAGAAGCACTCTGTGTCCTTTTTCTGCTAGTTGTTTAGTAATAGGCCCTGCAACCACCTGACAGCACAAAGGATTTATAGGGATTGTTTGACTCACCACAAAACAAGATGCAGATGCTCAACAGTAATTTTTTCTGACAACACAAGGGAATGACTGCACTCTATGCAGCATGCAGGCACTATCAGTAGAAAAAGCATAGAAAGAGCTATACTAACACAATTGAATGAAAACTGCCTGTAAGAACTGAAAAGTAGCATGTATTGTTTATATGTGGTGAGCATGAAAAATTGAACTACTGTATGAGGAGGGGGTTGGGTTTTTTGCTTGTTTCTGTGTTAAGATTCAGCTATTATCTTGCTATTTCCAATCTGACAAAAAACAAAGATCAAAATTAAGTCCTATACACCCAGAGCCAATCAATCACTGATGTATTCACAATCATCACAAGGTGACTCTAGAAAACCCATGGTGATGTAGTATCTGACTCACTGCTTCAGATACTACACCTGTAACCTCCTTTTACTGAGGTGTAGCACATTACAGTTCTCACAGGTTCAAGCTGCAAACACACTTTGAACAGACACTGCAAAATGGCAGTCTAGCATTTGTCTCAGTTTCTATTCTTCAAAGTTCAGGTAAAGATGGACACTTTCCCTCCTGCACTCCCCTTACTGTCTGTTGCTCTAGAGGTTTAGCCAAGGAGAGAAGATGATGTGCAGTTTTGTCAACTCGGTGTAACCTCAGAAGCAAACAGCAGCTCTTTTCATCTTCATTACTGAGTCCAACAGATAATAGTTTGTTTTAAATCAGGTCTTGCCCTTTTGCAAGCTCCTTGCCTTTCTGCAATTTTACCCTCCTAAAAGAAATTGACAGCTGCAGACACAGGAGTGATAGAATTCAGTTGGCTTTGAGTTGCACCATTAAAACCTAAAATGTGTTTTCAGTATATTTGTAACAGCTGTATTTGAGCTGCCTTACTGAATGCCAAAGTGAATACACGTAATACTTGAAATTAATATATGAAATGNCGAGAGCAAGAGAGCGAAGCTCCCCCCACCCCTGTCCTTTACCTGCCCAAAACCTGGCGGTATCTCTTTTTCTCTCGGAGAGAAAAAACTCTCAGAGACAACAGAAGGGTGTAGCTCAGTGCTGCATTCTCCTTTGGCCATTTCTTTTGTTCTGGCCAAGCACCCATAAGCACCCAGTAATTAGTCTCCTAGTGACTTTATGGGGAAAAATTCTATAAGGGAAAAAAAACCTAAACCAAATCTAACCCTCAACAAATGTCCACCAATTAATTGTTCAAAAACCTCTTTGTTAAATTCCTGAAAAAGAATATTTTGATCTACAGAAATCCACCATCCACCAAAAGCAGAACTTTACAACAATACACGTGTAAAATGTATTTTCAGGGCTTCTTTTTGAGTAAGTAATGAAACCAAGATGAATCATCACATTATCATAAAGACAAGTTGTATCACTTTCACATTTACAAATATACACATTATTGTAATAACAGCTGGGAAAAGCCCTTTAGACAAGAACAAAAAATAGATACAGATAATTCAAGTATATATTAACCGTAATAAAATCATTAAAACATTGAAATTTGCATCCACTCCACTGTTCATCCCTCAGTAATCATCTTCTAATTCAGAGATGCATCAGTTAAAGCGACAGCTGAATAAACAAATTAGATTCATGCAAGAATGACAATAATAGCACTTTTTGAAAAGATATGAGATCATACAGATACAGGAGCAGGGTGCTTGTGAATACAGCCAGGACAGCAGTGCAGCAAATCATGAACAAACAGATCACATTCCACACAAAATGTGTTCTGACAGACTTTGCATATGTACACCTGTGTGGGAAGGATAGAAAGACAAGTCAAATGAGCAAAAATTATCATCATCATAGCACTACAGTAAGACAACAGTTATGTCATCACGAGAATGTAAACAGACTATACTGCTAGCATCACAGAAACTCAATTGAATGAAATCTGACAGCAAGTATATGCAAAGTCACTGTAAATGCTTCCAAATGGCTGAGAGTGGAAGCTTTTTTATGCAGCTTCCCAGGAAATCCCTTCCCATGCTTCTTCAGACTTTGCAGTCTAGAAAGTGTAACTGTTTAACACAGAACTCTAGTTAACCACAACATTAACTTTCACAAGTATTTTTCTGGTCTTTAGGACAAAATGCTAAATAACCCTCTATATTTCTCACATCCCTCAATGCAAATTAAAATGACATTCAACCTACTTACATTTTGATCTTTTATTTCTCCCTGGCAGCCTTGACAATACCTAAAAGCAAAATGTATATTTTAACTGAAAAAAGAGTCAAATCAGTGTTTAAAAAAAGATCTCATATATAGTAACAATTTCTGGCAATTACTTCAGCTATTCAACTGACCTCACAGATCATGGAAACTACAAGTATTTCTTAATGCCAGAGATGCCCCTCACCACCCAAAGACTCAGCATCTCCAGCAGCAAAGAAGCTGTTGCCAGCTATTCTTACTTTTGTGACAAAAAAGTTACAGGATCCACAAGTACACTAATTATGACAAATAAGATTTGCATACCGTTCCCCCTTGTATTCTTCCAGCGGAACTTCCTGAAAGGCATCTAAAGGAAACAAGTGATGGTAAGACCGAGCCAGGTGAGGTGCAGACACTAATGTAAGACCTGCAAATAGAGACACCAAAATTGTTACAAGGGAGGATTTAGTGAAAAGCTTTTCTGTATCAAATAAAGTAAAAAGGAAAACCAATATTTTTAATTACTTAGCGGTTAAGAGCTTCTAAGAATTTCAAAAAGTAAAATCACTTGTTCCTTTAGACAAATCTGTAATCCTGTCTAGTTTTAAATCCAAATACAAAGAATAAACAAATTGCTTAAATTTCTACTGGAAAGATTTAACTCAACCTTTAGAAATACATTTACAGCACACAGGGGAGAAGTTAGGAAGCTCCTTTTGGCTGTGATGGTTCTGCTGTATCACACCACCACTTAAATGGTGCTCTGTCACAAAGCTTTACTACAGCCTGCTATATTACTGCCAAAACCATGCCACAGTCCAGTTTCAGCTAACACAGGTCTGCTGGGTTTAAAGGTTATTTTTTTTCACACTCACTAGCACATAACTGTGTTTTGGATCTATGCTGGAAACAGGGTTGATAGGACAGGAATGTTTTCTTTACTGATGAGCAGTGCTTACACACAACCAAGGCCCTTTCTGTTTCTTACTCAACCAGTGAGTAGGCTTGGGGATGCACAAGGCATTGGGAGGGGATACAGCTAGGATTGCAGTCAACAGTGCACCAAAAGAACAAAGGGATATTCCATACCATGTGGCATCATGCTCAGCCTATAAAGCTGGGTGGAGAAGGTGGAAAGGGGAGAATGTTCAGAGTGATGGCATTTACTTTCTTAAGTAACTGTTACCCATGATGGAGTCCTGCCATCCTGGAAGTTCTCCTGATGGGAAGTAGTGAATGAACTACTTACTACGCTTGGCTTGCATACAGCTTTTGCCATAACTCTTCAATTGCCTTTAACACCACCCCTGAGTTTTCTCATTTTTACTCTTCTGATTCTCTCCTGCATCTCACCAGTGGGGAATGTGTGGGTGTCTGGGCCTGAGTTGCCAGCTGGAGTTAGACCATGAGAACAGGTTAGCTGGGGCATGGGCTGGCACAAACATCTCCATCTCTCAGTCACATGTAGTGTACATGTCCAAACTGTTGTTCTGCTGATCACTGCAGCTGCGGAGAATCCACTGCAGATACACAGGATTTCTACAGTTACACTATTCCCTTGCTAGAATGAAACTCATGCTGGTAGGAAAACCTTGAAATTAAACTAGAATAAAGTGATCCAAAACTATAATTATTTCATCCTCTTGCCAAACACATGCATCCTGGAAATACCTATCATGTTTTAGTCATATGCCTGTAGAAGCTAGGAAAACAACACCCCCTCATAATATTAATATTATAAACGTGCTAATCCTCCCTCCCATCCTCACTAAGAGCAATGGAGGGAGGCATCATTGGTTGCACAGTCCATTAACATTTGCAAGACCAAAGGGCTTCTGTTTACAACTCTACAGCCTGTCTTGTGTCACTATGCAGCCTGCCCTTGGGTTGAAATCTTTCATCCACAAACTCCTGGAGGTGAGAATACTTCTGTCCTCTTACTCCAAAGCTCTATTTTCATGGCCTTGCAATGAAGACTCTGAAACACGGGTGTGTTTAGTTAAATGAGGATTCTTGAGAAGTTACCATTCCCATGTGCATCACCCCTCTTCCTACGTTGCCTTACGTATATTCCTTACACCAAGGAATATGATAAGGCTTTACTGTTACAGGTATAGTCCTGAGAGACACTTGTATGAAGTTGACATCCCAGGTCACATAAATGCAGGACTCTTAAAGCAGAGGTGTTTTTTAATTACTAAGTATAGCTGAAGTTTTCTACCCCTTAACTCTCCTACCATGAGCTCCTGATTCATCTGCTCAACTATTCGTGCTACTTACCACAGATTTTGCATTCCACAGGAAGCTCACAGTATTTGGCTCTGCACTGAGGACAGAAATATCCACCCAGTGTAAGACCTGGGTCACTGTTATTTTCCAATTGCCTACAGTAGAAAGAAACAATTCAGTACTTAAGAAATAATACCATTTTACTACCTAACTACAAATGATTTTTTCAAATCAAGTAATTTAAAAAGCTTCACTAGATTGCATGTAACAGTTTAATATGTAAGTGTCAGAAAACTATAGATATGGTGAGATATCAGTGACCACATTTTCCCACAGGAACCAAAGATAAATATTTCCATATAAAGGAGTCAATCTTTAAAAATAATGATATGAACAATAACTGCATGCTTGTTTCCTTTTAGACACAAAAATATTCCAGATTGCCTTTAAGATGCATATAGAACTTAATTCTTTCAAACACCACACATTGTTAGACACTGTTTCATTCTGAAATTCAGACTTCCTTATCACCCTGGAAAACAATGATTCTTTTCATTGAGAAGTGCTCTGGTACAGTCATCAAATGAGGCCTCTATTTTAAACTTCCCTTTAAAGTCATGGTAAGAAATACAGAAAAAGTACTTTATTCAGATAATACCCTTCCATCTTCATAATTATCTTTTAGAATGATAGTAATAATTAAATCAAGAAATGCAAGTAATTACTTTAATACCTTGTAGCACCTGTGTGTCCCAATCACTGTGTAACAGAACTAAGTACCATTTACTACCTTAAAAATCTTAAATGTGAATTTTGAAACACATATTTAACAGAGGTCATTATGGCCACATACTAGAAGTACCAATGGAAATAAAATGTCTACTGAGAAGTCACAAGACATGGCTTACTCTTTTTTAATGTTATTTTGCAATACTTTCACTGTTGAGCTGATTTTCTAAATATGATTAATTGATATTGAATTCTTATCAGCTTACTGAATTCTAATCAATGCTACTTACACCATGCTAAATGAGGGCTTTGCGTCTTGATCAGACAGAGAAGAGATAGTATGTTGAGGAAAACCTGAAGAAAAAAACATCCCATAGTAACAATTTTAAACATGCAATAATTCTTACTTCAATGAAGCAGTTCAAAGATTATTCTAGACATTCAAGCCTATCTCTTTCCCATTTCTTATTACAGGAGAACTGATACATTCTTGCTAGGTATCAAATTCTTCCCAAAGGTCTCTACCTACATCCAAACCTCCCTGACTTTACTTCCCCCCAACTGAAAAAATGTCTTTGTCATAGATTTCGTGTAAACTGAAGCACACTGGAACCCCATTTTTGAAGAACAGTTAAAAAGATAAATACTTGAAATAGCACAGAAGCAGAATTAGCAGCATATAAAATGTTCACCTAATCAGTAGTTTCTAATTAAGGGTGCATATGCATCCATCCAGCCTATATTCACCTTCCAAGCGCAGTATACAACAGATGAGACTACAGGACTTTTTGGAGACTGATATCTTTCTTTCTGTCATTTATTTTTTATAGTTCATGACAGGTGAGAAGTTGGTTTTTCCAACTGCTGCTCAGGCTTTACCTACGAGAAGTAAACCTTTTCATTATCTAGATGATATTTTTATCTAGACATAAAAATACATACATTCATATCTATGAAAAGGGTGGATGAAAGTGAGAACTCAATGCTCTACTTTGTAGCATTAGAGCTCCTATTCTGGTTTAACTCCAAGTTTAAATTAATTGAGAAACATATCAGGAAAAGAAAAGATACCACATCTACTTGTTGAAAGAACACCCCAGAAGCTGCTAATAAACATGTACTACCTATAGCTCTTTAATCAATTAACAGCTGTAACAGTTACCTTCGGCAGGGAAAAAAAGCAGAGAGAGAAATAAAATGGTTTTTCATCCTTCATTTCTAAGCACTAAATTTATAACAATTCCTGTGCCATCAATATTGTTCCACTTTGTTGTTTCCAAATTCTGTCCAGTAATTTGTGTTACTTAATAAGCTTTATTTAAAAGCTGACTACTTTGTAGGAAAGAAAGCTGATACTTATCTATCAAAATAAAAGTTGAAACAAAACCAAAAATCGCACAATGCCTTTATTACATTTCTTACTATTTGTATAGCTTTAACACAGAAGAGGCAAATAAAGAGAAAGCAAGTCTTGTGCTAGGAGTTTGACAAAAACATCCTACCCATTCGAATAAGGGAGCACTCAGAAGTTGAACTGGCAGGTGGAGGACTAACATGCTGCATCAGCAGTTCCTTATAATGACCTTCATCTAAAATAACGTGGTATGTTCCTGTCACAAAGAAAGAAATGCCTTACTGTCAGATTATGAGTAAAAAAGAACACAAACATATACTCCAAATGAGAGAAAACAACTTAGGTAGAAAACACAATTTATCCAAACCTGTTCCCAAAAAGCAGCCCGGTTAATATTATAGTAAATGACAAGTTATAAAACTAGTAACAACAGAACCAAGGCACGGACTTTTTTGTCCAACATCACACTGCAGGAATGAGACTGTAAGAGTTGCCACTGTAGCAATGGATATTAAAATGTTACACTGATTAAGTTCCACATCACATAGCTTTGTATGTGGAACAAAAGGTTTGAAAATACATGTATTTCTTCTCTCTAGAGCTGCAGTTATCAGCTGAAAACGATTTCACTTACTACTGTATATTCTGTAGATTTGGGCAACTCTTTAATTTTCTGCCAGGACAATGGAAAATATTTATCCTTAAAATATCAAAATGCAGTAATAAATATATAACAAAGTATTTACTTAATTTTGGTTTTAAATCTGTGTTAGTACTATAACTGCTGAACTTCAGATACATACCTCCAGTTTCTCGGGCAAGTACCGTACAAACTCGAACTTCAGCACTTAGGCCGATGACAGATACTCTGATCTTTACTGCTTTTAAACGCTTAAAATAAAAAAAAAAAGCATACTCAAATTCATGTGCAGAACAAGAAATAGTAAAAAGGTTTAAAGTCTTAAACGAAAATTAAGTGGTGATGACACTGCAACTGCCTGGTTTTTCCCTAGTAGCTTGGAAGTTCAATGCGTAGTCAAATTGCAGTTCTGTACCTTAATTAGATCATAGATGTTGGCTGGATCACATGTTGTCAGACTGCTGATGACTACCAAAACCTCTCTGCTTGTATGTCCTGGCATGTGCCTAAGGAAAGCACACAGTTAATTCACTTCTGCACATTCAGCTATTTGTATGATAACATCTCCAAGGACCTTAAGGTATTGAAGTCAGAAGATGACATGATATGAAGTCCTCTGCAAACTTTGGTAAGATCCTTGTCCGAGTACGATTTTCACCTTCTAAAAGCCAAACCTTTCCAATATCTAGAATACAGCATTTAATTGTGTAGTTGTTACCTGATTATTTGCTGTAATGAATCCTTTGTACCTTAGCCATACTCACAGGTAAAATTCATCTTGAAACTAGCACATTGTAGTAAGTCTTCCTGACCTCTTAAAAAGCTCTCATCAGTTTTTAAGTGTAAACCCATTACTTTTAATTACTTCTAGTTCTTAGTTGAAAACTCTGATAGTAATTAAATAGCTTTTCATGACACTGATTATTAGCTTTGGTAAGTCTGTGTCTTTAGCTGTAATTCTTTATTCAGTGTTCCACAAACTGGGACACATCTCAATACCTCACACAGAAAACAAGTACTCTGAATCTATGCCACGTAAAATTGATCTTTCTAACGTATGCCAAAACTCTCACAAGATTATTGTGAGAAAACAAACACAGTGCTGTTTGTTTTCCTCTTCTCTTACATTAATAACCCCAAACTCTGTCTTCTCTCATTCCTCAGCCCTTCAGTAAAAAAGAACTGCAGTTTCTTTCATCACAATACATACATACCTATCCACCGCTAAATACAAGCATCAAATGGTAGAAAATAAACTTCTGCACTACTAGAGTATTTTAATCTAATGATTTGTATTTTAAGAGGAGATAAAGTCACCTCTTAAAGACTTAAGTCATCATGATGCAAGATGCTACTTAGAAAAAAATCTATCCCTGCCTCCCAAAAAAGGCAAAATCACAAAGAAAACAAACTTTAAAGTCTGCATGGCCAAATTTAGGGAATTATATAGAGAAGGCTCTCCGCTGCAGTTCATATCCACTGCTTTCTTCAGAGCAGTTATGTGCTTTTTTGAGTTTCCTGTAAGTGAAAAAAATGCAATCAATTTAACTGATACAACAAGTTAAAGATCAGAAATATTTAAACTGCATATGTAATGAAGTGTACTTGTACAACACCAGGGACTGGTTTCAAAGTGGAACGGGTCTGTATTTCTCCTTAGAAATTGGTATTTTGATCAGAATGCAGAAAACAGTAAAACAGACTTTTACTCTATAGGCACTCAGGTGCTACAAAGTTTAGAAGCCAGAAAGAATAAAATCGCTGTTTGGTATCATTAAGCACTCAATATGAGTGTGACATCTCTCACATACAGAAAAAGAATTTTGTTTCCTCAGTTATCGTCAAAGTATCAGTCAAAGATTGATTAAGCCTCAATTTCCTCAATGAAAACTGCTGAAGCCACACAGACTAGTGTAACAGCAGGCAGGAACCAAACAGATTTTGCCTTCTTCGTATCTGATCAGATCTCACAAAAACCACAAATGTCATAATACACAAAATTAACCAACAGGGTAGGAAATTAACTAAGGGGAAACAGAACATATCTGAGTTGCATTCTGGTTGAGACTTGATCGCAAAAAAGTGCACAGTTACAATTCTGGATCAAAGCAGACCAAAACGCAGATTATGGTTTCAAATAACTTGCAATAATTTTCTTTTCAATTAAAACTAATTATGATAACATAACTTCATTTTCAGCATTGTATCAGGCAGAACTTATAACACCAATGAAAAGGATAAAAACATCTGCAATTTAAGAAAAGACTATTACTTCCCTACCTGAGAGTTCTGTCATTTTTTCTGCTCTCTTACTCTTGGTTACAATTAGGCCAATCTGAAAAAGGGGGAAAAAAAAGACAAAGCTTTTCTTAGTAAGTTTTACTATGAGTTTATCTAGAATTTTACTAAATTTTTTTACATCTTTATGGACCAGAATTATTTAACCATACAAGTCTATACATGTTTTACTTCGAGTGTAACAACAGCAGCACAACATGATGCACCAGTTTACAAATATTCCTGTATTTTCATTATCATTGCCAAAAGGTACAAAAAGAAATCTTCTAAAATTCTACATGCCTGGTAGAAACAGAAACAAGAATTTCGCTAGACTGATGAATAAAGAATGTTAAGTACACATAGATTGATGACAGTTTACTGGGTAGTGTTATAACCAAAACTACCTTTTGAAATGGTTTTCTTTTATTTGTTTCTTGCATGGTTGTGCATACCTGACTAATAGGATTCTGGTCAAAGTACTCTTCCACAAAATATTTCAGTAACTATAAAGAAAAGGCAAGACAATTAAAAACTAATTATACTGTTATTACACATGCATTAAGCAGATGCAAAACATCTAGCATCACTAAAAAGCAGAACAAAGTACCTGGGTAACACAAAAAGGGGGAATGAGCCTCTCCCTTCCATTCTTTTTTCACCTTATCTCTCTCCCTTCATCCCGTGTAACCAATGAAATGCAGATTTCAGACCTGCCCCCCCCTTATTTTATTCATGTCCTGTGCTGAAGTTCTAGATTCCTGCTGTTTCATATGGTGGTTCTCAATACACCAAAAAGCACTAATCTGTACAAAACCATCAAAATTCAGGATTTCTTGCTTTAGTATTGTTGGAGAAGACCATACAGAACATGATGCACACAGTTCAAGTCCTCCACAACCTGAAACAGCAATCCAGTTCAACTCTCATTTAGCATCCTTTCAAATAAGAATTCATAAAAACCCCAACTGTAAGAAAAAAATATAAACCAATTCTGCATCTGTAAAAAAACATGTCATCCTCTTACTATGGGCAACACTTAATTTCCACATAGATTCCAAATGTGTCTTCCCATAATATGCCCATACAAAGTGTTTTCACTGTACAGAAGTACACGTGCAAGGCAAAATAATCCCACACAGTATTTACTATTCAAAAAACAGATAAGTGACAGACTAGCAACAGAAGCAAGGAGACAAATGCAGGGATGAGAGATGAGCCCATGCACATACAGGAGACTTCAATTCTTTGAAATGCAAAATGCATTTACAGAAATGGTGGTTCAGTAAGAAAAAACTTCTGAGTGCAGGAATACCTTCAGAGTGCAAGTTAGTCTGTTCGGTTTTAAGTCTTGGTCCTCCATTGTTCTTGATCCATCAACAACCACATAAAGGTGACGCATCTGCATTTACACCATATATGAAAATTATTCACAGAACACATACTGAAATGAACTCATTATTCCATTTACTTTAAAAAGCTACTATTTCCTCCCTCTAATGGGGAAAATTCGGTAGACTGAGTGGTGCAATGAACGTCAACTGAAAAGTAATGCATTCTTCCACTTTTTGCTTCAAACGAAAAGAAATCCTCTCTTGAAAACTGCACACTGTTCTTCTCCTCTCATGATAAGCTACAAAACATGCATGGTTTGAACATTCACATCTTCATCTGAAGAGTTCAGTGTTGTACAAAGCAATGTGGTTATTTGCAACACATTTCCATTATGTTCATTTTTCACATGAAGAGAAATGGACAGTGTTCTGACTTCTGCTGCCAAACACATCCTGTGTGTCAAACCTCCAACCCTGAATAGACATGCCTCACATCCACACTGCCAATAAGCAAAGAATGTTTAAACATAAGTAATAAAAAATGGTGGAAACCGCAAGGTTTGGTATGAAGGATGTTAGGCCAGCAGAAGTGTATTTCAAATCTGGAATACCACCTCCAGACAAGCAGTTTGGGAATAAGGACAGAAGAGGGTTAAGGTATTAACATACCATTCCAAGCCGAACTTGTCCATGGTGTTCATAGAGTCTAACAAAACACAGAAGGATTTAAGTCAAATTCAGATGAGTGAATGACTCCTAAAACAAAAGTCCAAACAAATCCAATACTAGACTTCTGCCAAAAATATAGAAGCAACAAACTGCAGACACTTATTCACACTGAAAAACCGCACAACTCAATCACAGATTTCACAACTCTCAGAAAATAAGAACTATTTCCTACTACCACGATTAATGAAGCTTTAAAATTTTATACAAATTTGACAAATCAAGTTCTAACATAACTTGAAATAACACAAAACTTAGGATTTTTTTCTAGCAATTTTTCTGAAATTTGGAACAGAAATCTGTAGCCATGATACCAGAAGTTAGATTCTGTTGTGACAGAACAAGTGGCAATGTTTTTAACTAAAAGAGGATCAATTTAGATTAAAGATACATATGTTTTTACTGTGAGGGTGGTGGGTCCCTGGAGCAGGTTGCCCTGAGAAGCTGTGGATACCCAACCCTGGGAGAGTTCAAGGCCAGGTTGGATTGGACTCTGATCAGTCTGGTCCAATGAAAGGTGTCCCTGCTCATGACAGGTTGGAATGAGATGATCTTTAAGGTCCCTTCCAACCCAAACTACCCTGTGATTCTCTGATTTTGTGTATTAAAATATGGAAGATTTCTCTAAGCTGTGCAGATTATAACTACAGTGCTCTGCACTGTTTCATCAGACCAAGACCTGTAGCATGCATATACATGGGATACATAGCCTGTACACATTCAGTGTTTAAAGATAAAAATTAATTTTTCACCATATTTTCTGGTATGCACCTGCTCCTCTGAAGGAGAAAGGACATAAAAATATCCTGCAGGCGTGCCTTATGTTTAATAATTTATTAATGCTTAATGCCACATGACGCAGTTTCAGGATGCCCTTATAACTGACCAAGTCAGTCCTATTAGCAGACTCGCGGCCACACCAAGTACCTTTTCCTCTTTGCCTTGAAGAGAATGTCCTCGATGGTTGCTTTCAACGACCCGGACTCGTCTTCCTTAAGAATTTCCCTACACAAAACAGACTGTTACAGTGGGCAGAGAGGAGATTTTCCCTTCTCCTTCGCCAGAAAGGATAGAAAGGTGACGAGGGAAGGAAATACCATGTTCTTTCGTAGCCTCCTTCCCAGCGCTTGGTCCGCTCGGGTTCGTCATCCATCTCGGCGGGGGCTGTGCGGGGCTGAGCGGAGACCAGGGCAGATGCGGGGCTCTGAGGGAATATCAGGGGAGCTCGGGGCAGATGAGAGGGTTCAGGGGTGACGAGGGGGACTGCGAGAAGAAGACGGGGTTGAGAGGGGGTCTGAGAGAGGAGCCGAGGGACATTAATCGGGGTGAGAAGGGCTGAGGAGGGCTAAAGGCATACAGGGGAGCCGAGGAAGGGCGAGTAGAACCGCAGAACACGGAGAGAAGTCCGGGCCCGCGGCCGCCCCCAGGCCCGGCCGACCCGGACACGTTTGCGCCCGCCCTTTTCCGCCTGGTGCGCCGCCAAAGAGCCCCGGCCGCCGCCCGGGCCGCGGAGCAAGGTTCCGTTGTGTTTTCCACAACTTCATCGGAATTCACCCAGGGCGGCCGTGGAGAGGGCGAGCGCCGAGGGAAGGCGCCTCACGGAGACATCGCTCGGAGCCTGAGATAGCCTTGCCCGGAGGAGCCCGCTCGGCCCCTGTGCTCGTGTCTCCGGGCACAGCCGCCAGGCTCATGGCACTCTGCCTGGATCTCGGCGGCACTTCGGCAATTAATCGAAGCAATTGCAGTAATTAATAGAAGAACGCAGGAGCCTGGAAAAAGCACTGGATTATAACATATGGTTATGGTCTGCCGGTTAATGAAGGCAGCCATCTATCACCCCACCAGCAAAAGCAAGAAGTTTCCGTCATTTTGATGTTAAGTAATCATGTTTTCCATCTAAAGTAATTCTGAGTATTCATTTCATGTCACTAAGGGTTTCCATTCATAAGCACCACAGAGAGGATTAGATCAGAGCTAACTGAGCTAATTGCTGATTGCTCTGCAGAGCGATTAAAACTTTACTGGATACAGTAGAAGTATGCCAAGACTGGGCTTCATCTCTTGAATTACAGGAAAGTTACTGAACACCCGTTTCTAAGGAGTCTCACTCTGCATCTAAGACAACACGAGGAAGAAAACATGCAAACAGTAGTAACAATTCTTGAAACAGGAGTGGGGCAAAAATAACCACTTCTGACCCTTCCGCTTATTGCATTTACCAGGAGCAATGTTTAATTAAAACGGAAAGAGACAAGAAATTAATTCGCTTTCCGTTAAACCATGCCTGGGNTTTTTTTTTTTTTTTTTTTTTTTTTTTTTTTTTTTTTTTTTTTTTTTTTTTTTTTTTTTAAAGGAAAGCAATCTGAAGACAAGAAAAGAGGAATTCTTTGAAAAGTCAGGTTTTGCTTGTTGGAACTGAAATAGTTGTAAGCTCCCATTAGAACATACAGCATCTTTTCTTTAGAAGGAGAAAGTCCAGCGTATAAAACCCTGAAATGAAGTGTCTTGCAAGCTACCAGTTTGAATAAAACAGATAAGAAATGAGACTTCTTTCAGAACAGGAGTATTTTTTATTCTCCAGACCAAGAATTTCAGTGCTGGACTGGAACACAAGATACACAATTTTTTTTTTTTACAAGTAGTTTTGTAAAACTTGATTGTACAAGTGCTTTAAATCCCAGCACGATTTTGAAATTAATTAATAACATACTGGATGCCTTCTCTTACAATTTCAAAGCAATTAGGTTTTTCATTGCCATGAACATTTGTAGTCCATATACTGTCATGAAAGCTGGTCAGGCTATTGCGTAAGACAAAATTGTGAGTATGTTTGTTAGTCACTGCTTTATCTGGCCTGAAAAAATGTACAGTTTAGTAACAAGTATGCCAATCTTGCCAGAGTTGTTTTGATCTAGGATACTCAAATGCTTCAAAAGACAAGACGAAACACAAGTCCATTGTAGAAACTATAGTATTTGTAGAAACACTAAGAATCTTGAGCATCTTGATTAGTAGATCTGTGGAGCCAGGCAAGCGTTTTTCAAGAGGAAGACTGAAGGATAAAACTTCTTGTTGTATACACTCGAAGTCTGAGGACAGGCTGTAATTAAAAGCAAGCCCACTGATGTAAGGCAATATTCCTTGGTGGTTCATTTATGTATTAACTACCTGTTAAAAACACAGTCACACAGGTAAAACCGCACAGCACATTCTTTACACATACATGCAGAAGTATAAGTTCAGAGCTGAGCCTAGAGGGGCTGCACAGAGAGATTGAGGTGATAATCATCTAAAAACTTCAGTTTTGTCTGGAGTATGCCTTCTATTCTTCAGGAATATCAAGAGGACACTTTCCTTGATAGTTCTTATGGTAACTCTGAGGGACTCTCCCTCAATTACTTTACTCCTAATTTCTGCCTTGCTCCAAATTGCTTCAGCTTCCAGTCATCAGTTCTTACTTCACTCATCTCAATTTCTCTGAGAGATGAACATGTTAGACTAATTTTAGACTAACAGCATGTGTGTAGCACACAATTTTCAGTTGTGCATTGGTAGGTTAGAGCAAAACAAGTGCACAGATTGTACACACCAGAAGTGCTTGAGCAGCCCTGAGGCTGGTAAGAGACACAGAACTGGGCAAGTAATTTACCGTAATGGTTGTAACACATTGCTGCAGCCTTAGGATGGCCTGCATACCTTAGGATGGTAGCTTACTTCTGTCCTGCCGTACACCAGTCCTGTTTGGAACCCAAAAGGCAGGCAAAAGGGAGTATTTCTCTGCAAGCTTCTTTTCCCAACATTTGGAAAATGTTGGCCACACCTATGGCATCTTGCTGGGAAACACAAGAATCCACATACAGATGTTGCCACTTAATCTTCCCGTTCCAGACACAGGTATGGTGTTCCCTTTTCCCAATCTATTCGTTGGAAACTTTGCAGGAAAGAAGCAGCACAATGGGGCTCCATAGGCTATGCAAATGCTGTCTGAAGGACCAGGAGCCAGTTTCTCAAAGACTGAAACTCAGACCACTGTCAAAAGGAGCCTGGAGCTGGGTCTTACTGTCCTACAGAAAAAAGACCTATTCAGTGCACAGACTGTGAGTCTTCCTAAGAAAACATCAGTCATGTTATTGTGTTAGCACTTTATCAACACCAGCTGATCATCAATCTTGCACTAATTTTCTTCTGTTATTGATGCAATGCCCAGAACTCTCACTGAGAAAAAACGAGAAACCTGGGTGTACAGTGAGAGGTCATTTATTTAGATTGTGGAGATTTGGACAAGTATTTCTCTTACAAAGAACCATTTAACAAGTATTCAGCACAACAGGGATAAAAAATTGGCCCACATGTTTTACAAGGAAGAGAGGTTTCTCCTTTGAAAAGAATATGAACCAGAACTGGAAAGAAAGGAACTGAAACGGAAGAGAGAACAAGGCATAGCACTGGCTGTCACCTGCTCTCAGAATGATGAAAATACTGAGACACCTTCCAGGTAGATGAAACTGAAGGCTTTGAAATGAAGAGGCGCCAAATTTTCAAATTCTCTTAGTGTTCCCATGGCATCTTTTGCCATTTACTTTATCCACTGAAGCTCTGGAAATAAAAAACTGGAATGCCAATTTTACAAATATGAAGGTGGGTGCATGGCCATCAGGATTGCAGTGTGTATAAGGGCTGAAAAATCAGAAGGGCTACAATGGTCAGAGTGAGGTATATTAATACATTTCCAGCAGTAAAGCACAGAGGTAGTACTACCATGACCATACTAAACTAGAAATGGCTTTCCTGATGTTGTTCCTTTAAATTAAGGCATAAGTTAAAAACTTTATTTCAAAGAAAAAACCAAATCACTAACAAAAATCTGCAGTAACTGTAATCAGACCACCTTTTTCAAACAAAATGTCTTTATAAGCAAGAGAGTAATATGGCTACACTAGTGGGATTTTCTATATTAAAAACATACTTCAGAACAGACAAATTGCAGTCGTAGAAAACTGTACAAAAACTACCAATGCTTCTAACAATTCTAGTAAGTAAAAAAAGTTAATAAAGTAAATGAAGATATGAAAAAGGATACAAAGAGAAAACTTACTGGCTTATGAAAATACTTGCACATACAAACTTATCCCCAGCATATTATCCCCAAGAAAATATAAAAATATATATAGAATTTATGCAAACATGCTCTGGAAAGTATGTCTTTTAATACATTTTACCTGGCCTTAAAGAGTATACTAACAACTTATACTTTAAATGAGAATTCATTTTGCCATACTTACTCTCTGAATGCCAAGTTCACTAACAGCTGCAGCATAGACAAAAAGTCCTGTTACTTGCTGATGAAGAGTGAAGCCCCTAAACACGTGTACCCCTAATAGCATGATCCAGAAAGTAGGCACAGCATGCTGACCTACAGCAACACTAATGGAACATTAATATGTCTCCTTCTCTACCTCTATTCCTTTAAGACCAAGTATAGATTTGTTGCATCATCTCTGAAGAGAGCAATACAAAACCCAAACCCAAGTCCCCCTCCCCCAGGCGCTTAAATAAGAAACTATTTTTCTCTCTTGTTAGGCAAAATTCAACATGATTTCTGGTACTATGTAAAGCATTTGGAAATACAATACAAAAATTCTTATTACACTAGCTTCTGAATTGCCCAAATTATTCAATACAATTAGGCAGTGCATCAAACCCCACACAGAAAGAACAGCTCAGCTCTTTGTGATATCGTTAAGATGTCACATATAAATAAAATGCAAAATTGTTAACAGCATTTCTCTGCTTTTGTTGGTAGGCTTTACAAGTTTGCAAATGAAGTATTTTCAAATAAAGTACTCACATTTAAGAGGCCAGGATTTGCACTAATAAAAGCAGAATGTTAGCAGAGGTTTCCTAACTTATCTCATAACTTCAATTACAACTGGATCTGTAGACAAAACCCACTAGTAATGTACAACATCCAAATGCATAACAGTGATTAAGTAATCCCCTAAGTGTACTGTCCAAAGGGTAAATAAATAGGTTAAAATACACATATCTATTTTAAAAACAGAAAATAGTATCCAGGAAGTGAAGACATTGCTATGTTTCTACATTCCAGTTCATAACTTTATCATAGTCCTGAATTCGTTGTTTTATGTGAGAAAGCTTATTCTTCAGATATTCACAACGCTCCTTTTTCTCCAGAAATGCAGGATCCTGCCAAAAATACAAAAACCTTTACATTAATATATTAGGCTTTCTGCCTCTTCAAGAATAGTCTATTATTGATTATGTTCTTGCCTAAAAAGACATTATGTAAATAGTCTCAAAAAAAAATCACACTCTTTTCCCCAGCCCTTTTTTATTTCCTGTTTCCCCTTCCTTCACGAAAGGCCAGAAAAAAAAATTCTGCCTTTATATGCTGTAGTTACTTAGTAAATAGAGCTGTTTTAAAACAGAAATCTGCAAATATAATTGACATGCTATGACATAATTTAGATTTTATACATGTATTTGTTGTATGTGCAATAAATCCTTCCCCGCCCGCAAAAAGCAATGAAGTTTAACTAACATGGACACAAACTGAATTCCATGGAGAAAAAAAAAGTATTTGTAATGCATAATGTTTTTAACGGAACACAGATACATATTTGCTGCCTGCATTTAAAAATTACAAAGAGAAACCTCTTGGATTACACTGAAAATTACTTTTTGAGAGTCTATAAATTCCATGTCTCAAAAAATACAAAACTTCTTTTCAAGGGTAAGACTATGTTTTCTGTTTTTATCCATTGGCTGTGTCAGTCAGTGAATGTAACTGAACTGATCTTCTGAGTGCAGAACATTAAGAGATGAAGCATACTCTGAGAAGATGGAAACGCTCAACTCTTGGGTTGTGGTTTGGATTTTTTTCTGACATGTGGCTACTGGAATCATTATTCTCAAAAATGCTTGTTGACATGAGTGTATGGATTGTGTCCTAACTTTGCCGAAGTTCTAGAAGACAAAATACACAAAGCACTACATAAACCTGAGGTACCCTAAGATATTGAAATCTGCCTAGTGTCAGAAGTACTGGCTATTTACAGTCTTTGCTAGTCATTAGATTCAATAGTAATGTAAATCTAAAACCACTTACATTTTTCTTCTTCTTGTATTCTTGCAGAACTTTTGATATCCTTTCCTGTTCCTAATGAGAAACCACAGATTTTTAAACTTTGAGTGTGTTCCATGTGTAAATTCTACAAAACACTCATCAGAATTCTCATTTGATCGTTATAACATTTTGGATGTAAATCTTGTATTTGAGAATTAATTAAAATACATCAACTGTGACTTACCAGAACTTAAAAGCTACTAGTATGAAACAAAGAAACAAAAACCCCCAGAAAACCATGTACACGTCTTAACTGGAACCTGGTATCCCTAATTAATGCCCAGAGATGATGTAACATATGGGGAAACCTCCCCTCACACCAGGTCAGAGCCAGCATTAGAAAACATTGTGCCCTAGCTGAAGACCGTCAGAAACTATGTAATACTACCTAATACAACTATTTTCCTTAAACCCATTTCACAGGTACTTACATATATGCTTTCAGGATGGTGTGGAAGCTGTTTCAGCAATGCATCCAGCTCATCAAACTTTTTTAATACAGCATGAACTTCCATAGACAGTTCTTTATACTCAGCAAACTGATCATTGAATACCGCTTTGTACCGGTCTCTCATTTCATTTGTTTGAATTACAGGGTATTTCCTGGGGAAAAAAAATAATCTAAGAATTAGTTTTAGAGGCACAACTTACTAACAACTTTAAGCATCTTCACCTTGACAGTATATTTCTGTATTTTTTTCCTAATCTCATAACCAGCTGAAATTTGCATGTCTGTAAAGCATTGAAATCAGAGAATCACAGTATGAGGTTGTAAGAGACATCTGGAGGTTATGTGGTCTGACCTCCTGCACAATCAGGAACACTTGGACCAGGGCTGTGTCCAGACGGCTTTTGATATCGCCAAGCATGGAGACTCAGTCTCTCTGGGAAACCTGTGCAAACCCTCACAGAGAAAAATATTTTCCCAATATTCAGGGGAAACCTCCCTTATTTCTATTTGTGCCTGTAGAAATAGGCACAAATAAAAATTAATTTAAGATATCAGACTTGGAAAGGCCTACCCTTTAAAAGGGAGCATGCTACAAATTCAGCACTTAGAAAGTATAAGCGTAGTCAAATTTCAGGCCCTAAAAAGGCAATTTCCCATATATTTTAGTTTTTTCCTCTAATATCCACATAATGGTCTTCTGTTCCTTTGGCAATTAATGTACATAACTGTTAGATTATTACATTCTGCTTCAACATTTGAGGTTTGTGTGGGTTTGTTTTTTTAATTAAGACTCCTTATTTATAGTTACTGGTCTTACAGCACTGATACCAGCCCCATCCTCTACTTTTTAATGTTAACTTAACACACAATTACGAGTTCCCATAGCATGTGCATGGGAGAGAAACCAGAAGTGTATATAGGAGAAATGCAGAGTGAAAAACATTATTCAAGTATCCTCCACTAAGCTGATACATCAAAATCAAGTCACTTACGCTAAGTAGTCTGGCATCACTATAGGTTTAGGAATGTGGCCTGCAGGTATATGACCATTAAGTAGCTCTGGTTTTCTTTCCAGTGATTTGAGCTGCCTGTAACTGACTTCTTCTCTTGGTCTGTCATCACCTTCATACTGTTTTATAAGAGAAAGAATTTGATCTTAATAAAATCAATTTTAGATAAATCACAAAATATGCAATTTTTAAGATGGAGATACATGTACTGAGCAGTAATGGAAGCAAATCACAACTATTTCTTACAAATCTTATTGTAATTAGAAAATCAGTTTAATGAGTTACAGTATTGCTTCTCACACAGTGTTTTTCTTCAGTTTGTCCTAACAGCAGTACAGATACCTTCTGGAGGTTTGGAAAGATTTGTTTGCATATCTGAAAAAAAAAGTGTTTAGTTTCTTTCAGTATTCATTTAATTTGTGAATGAACTGGAATCATTCAGTTCTTTGGAGTTCCCTTTCCTCCCGGTTTCCTATTGCACAATTCATCCCTTGATCCAGAAATAAAAACACGTGGAATCTTGTTAGAACACAAACAAACTGATCGTTATAACATTTTGGATGTAATCCAGTACTGAATCAACAGAGAAAATGGTGGTAGAGAATTTCACAGTATCTAACAGGAGACATTTAAGACCAAAATTAATACATCATAATTTTTCTGGAAAGTCTATACAATCTTAGCAGTATATGCAATGACACTTCGTGTGGCTGAAACACCAACAATGCTGATGCTTTAAAACTGGCAAGGGGGTCTTTGGAGCAGCCTCAGAGACCAAGGAAGAAGCTCAGCTCACAGGACACCTATACGGTGCTTCTGCTGGCTCTTCTGCAAATTAGGCACACATCCAGGAAGACAGAGAGTCTCAAACCTATCATGCATCAGACGACCAGCTGTTTTAGTCATGTCTGCCAAATTCTGCGATGAATGCTACAGAACTTGCCATCTCATAGAAAAGGGTAAGAGCATATGGAGAGGCAGCCATCACATCTGCTGTTTTACAGTTTTAGAGATTTTATAACCTAGCCTAACCAGGAGTTCTTTACAAGCTCATTTTGAATCTTCTAGGCAGCAGACTGCTGTCCAAACTAACTTAAAAAAACTAAACCTAATCTTTTTGAGGTCAAATAAACAAATAAATAAATAAAATAGTCACACGGAAAAGAATAACCACTTAGAATTACCAGTAAACAGAAAAATAAATTCCTAGTTCCTACCTTCGTTTCTGGAAAAGAGGATTGTGTTTTCATCTATCAAAAAAAAAAAAAAGAACTAAGTTTCACTTTCAGCAAAAATAGTATGCAAAAGCACAGACTCCTAAAATTTAAACACTTTCAAAATCATACTGTACAAAAAAGAACATTTCTATTTAGGTATGATGAAATTTAGCATAAGGAATATTTTCAGATCCACTAATTTAAAGACTTGTTTAAGGAAAACCACCACCCAAACCCCAGAACAACAGGATTTCCGAGAGCACAGCTGTAAGGAACAGCTTGCAGGAAATACTCCATCCACTACTCAAACTCCTTTATTATTTACATTCCAGCCCACGTTAACTACTAACACTCTGAGCCTAATTCATTGCCTAGAACACACAACAGTGCACTAACTGGTAGCTCAACCTGCAGCTGATTTGCACAGCACTGTACAGAGTCTAACCTCTATCATTAAAGTATTCCCCTTAGAAATTTTTAATGACTGGACTAAAAGAACTTGATACTAACAGGGAAAAATGAACATCATGTGTGTAACTCTGGCAATCACCTCATCCTTGGAGGACATACTATCAGTTGGTTAAAAAACTTTTATTGAAGAATTATAGTTAGTTTTCAAAAGAAAAGTCTCAATTTTATGCAAGATGGTGTACTGGAAACCAGTGTTAAATGAAAATGCTGCAAATGAAACTGCAGTCACAGTGCACAGGAAATGCAACTTTAAACCCTCTCCTTCTAAAATCACTTAAAGGCTGACTGCTTCTTAAGTTAGGCTTACGTACATTTCACATGCATTAATTTTCATGCTATATTAAGTATTTTTAAAGGTTTTTTTTTTCAAGGTTTTTTTGGTGATGTTTTCAAACAAAGGAAGTTTTACACCAATTTGAACTCTGTAGGTAAGAGTGTTAAATCTCTACTGTTATAGTTTATCATTAACCAGGCAAATACTGAATGCTAGTATGGGCAAGGCCAGCAGCCAGACAAAATATTTGGCATGAAAAAGATGTGGCTGACTGAAACTTGAGACATCGAAATCTAGCCAAGGCTATTACTTCTAATACTTGCTGACAACTATTGTGAGGAATGCTGAAAAGGCCTAAAGTAGTTGCTTGGAGTTTTGCTTGCCAAGTGAAAGTAAGTATTTCACATTCTTAGTTTTATTCACACTACCACTTGATGTGCTGAACACACTGTTTTCAAATAAATGCTAGGTGGCTTTAAGCCACCTAACCCTGCTGAACAGATGAACATTGTTAGTTTCCTCCTTTATTAGGAAAATACACACTAGGAAGCAGCTCATCAGCTAACTCAAGAAGAGAGCTCAGTTATTATGAAGGGAACAGAGCCAGGTCATTACGTAAGGTGAACATTAAAAAAAAAAAAAAGGGTGGCCAAGACTAAAGGTGGCCAAGACTTTGGATCTGACATCTTAAAAACGCCTTTCATTTGGCAGTTTCTAATGCTGTAAGTCTGGTTAAAATTCAACCTCAGGGCTATAGATCTGCTGCTGCAGAGAAGACACTTGATTCGACTCTGTCTACACCATGGTAAGATCTTACAGCTGCTCCCCATCATGTGGTACCTGTTAGACAGAAAACGATAACTAATGACTTACCTCCTGTTCCATTAATTCCCTGTGCCTCCTGGCCCCTTCGTGCCTCCACAACTTTAGGGAAACTATTGCACTAATTAGATAGATGATCACCGTTACAAACAAGAAGATGATTGCTGCAGTCTGACCGCCCTCCACACGGCAAAAAGCCGCATTTATCGGCGTCTTAAACAACTGGTAATAGCAGAGCCCACCTCTGTTGGTATCGTTCACGTACACTATGGCAGCCGACATGTAGAGGAGGAACAAGGCCACATTGATCCCGAACTCGGTCAGAGGCCACCAGCTGGAATCGAGGAGGATAGTTCGGTAGTACATGGACATGCCCAGCACGAGCAGCACTATGGTGACGATCCACGCCATTCCCGCCGCCACCAGGATGAAAGGCGTTTTGGGCCCGCTGTAGGAGTATCCCCCATAGGCACTGCCCGCCCCGTATCCGTAGGGCTGCGAGTACCCGAACATGTTGTACCACTCGTTGTCCTTGTGCACGTAGGCGGTGACACAGGCGAAGACGGCGGCACCCAGCAGCAGCTCGGCCACGCCGAGGATCCTGAGCAGCCCAGCCCAGGACTTCATGTAGGCGTACCGCTGCTGGTACTCCTCCACCCGCTCGCTGTACGTCTGCCCAGTGCCGGCGCGGCGCTCCAGCGAGCCCAAGGGGTCTCCAGAGGGCAGCATGGCCTCGGCCTCCTTCCGAGAGTTGTAGCTCCCGCCCGACCCCCCGAATGGGTCCGTGTAGGAGCCAGGCACCGCCTTGGTCCCTGGCTGCAGCGGGGCGGGAGAGGCAGGCGGCGAGCACTCGACCCCGTCCGAGATGTACCTGATGTCGGAGGCCGTGCTATCCCAGCTGGAGCCGGGGTGGCGTCTCCCTTTGAAGAAGTTCTTCCACGNTTTCCCGGAGTCGCGGCGCGCCGGCGGGGAGGGCTGCCGGCGGGGCGCCGACGGGGCTCGCGGGAGGGCTGGGCGCCGTGACTCACAACGTGACAAAACTGGTCAGGTTGGAAGGGACCGCAGAGGGTCATGCGTTCCAGCCTCCCTGCTCAGGTGCTCAAGGTGCTCAGGGACGGTCATTCTAGAGCACATCGCACGCACAGGATTGCATCCAGACAGGTCTTGAATATCTCCGGTGAGGGAGACTCCACACTCTGTTCCAATGCGTGCTCACTCGCACAGAAAGAAATGTATTCTTTATATGCAGGTGGAACTTACTTTGCATCAGTTTCTGCCCGTTGCCTCTTGTCCTGTTGCTTGGCACCACTGAGGACAGCGTGGCTCCATCCTCTTGACACCTTCCCTTTAGGTGCTTACAGACATTGATAAGGTTCCCTCTCAGCGTCTCTTCTCGAGGCTGAGCAGATGCCACTTCCTCAGCCATTCCTGGTAAGAGAGATGCTTCTGTCCCCTGATCATCCTTGTTGTCCTCCAGTGCATCCCCTTCAGGAGCTCCATTCCTCTTTTCTACTGGGGACCCCAGAACTGGACACCGCACTCCAGGTGTGACCCTACCAGGGCTCAGTAGAGGGGCAGGATCATCTCCCTCTACCTGCTGGCAATGCTTTTCCTAATGCACTGCAGAATTCCGTACACCTTGGCCACAGGGGCACTGCTGGCTCACAGACAGCTTTTTGTCCACTCCCAGGTCCTTCTCCGCAGAGCTGCACTTCAGTTGCAGCTTGTGCTGGTGCTTGGGCAGTGCCTGACGCAGAGCCAGCCCAGTGAGGGGGAAACCCAAGGCACTGAGCAGTCTGTTCAGACGAACCAACACTTCTCCCATCATTTATCAGGATCAGGAGCTGAAGGGGAGATCTGGTGTGCTGCACCATTGTCTTCTGCAAAGGGCTTTCTACATTCACCACAAAATCTGTGGTACAAAACTGCATTAAATGCAGTAGGAGTTTTATTTACATTGTCACTATGGGCTATCAACTTGTTTACAGTATGCTTCAGTCTCTTCTTTTACAAGGTTTAAAATTCCAAACAGGGATTGATTTTAAGCTATAAATTTTAATTAAACCTTCAAATGCTCACAACTTATCAACCGTGGACTCTGGAAACAAGCTGTACAAATGCAAAGTAAATAAAAATGTGTTAAAAATAAAGAGTTATTCCTTGATTTAATGTAAAAAAAAGTGTTCTTAAAAAAATAAGTTCTAAGCTTACCTCCCAAAATACCTTTACAGTAATGTCTTCCTAATATCTTGCATAAAAGAATTCTGACCTAAGAAGAATAATCACTAGTACTATATTGGGTAGATCAAAGTTCACTTAGAATTAAAGACACTGGAAAATAATTAATTCATATGTTTAGTTAAGTGATTTACATTTTCATTATTTTGGATACTGAAGTTTATATATATTTGAAGTGTTTCTTACATTTTCATAACATATTTGCCTCCAAATAATAATAAACCCCTACAGTCCATAAGCGATGTATTTATCACACAGTTATCATTACATACCTTGAAAAATTAATTAATCCAGATGGTAGAGCCTTAGTTAAGACATAAAGCCTTTTATTAGGAGTAATTAACATAACTAAGTGACCCAGATGTCTAAATACTGTTTTTTGGATTACATACCATACACAGTAATCACCTAGTACTTGCCTCATCGTACACATTTCTAAAATGTACTGCAAACTTTGGCTTTGTTTATTATTTCAGGGTAAACTTTTAAAGCCTTTAAAAGGAACAGTAAGCAGTGAAGATCTAGTTAATAGAGTCTATGGGATTTTCAAAAGACTTCTCACCAAGTCTCCTAAAGCAGACCTATTTTGAAAGAAACTTTAAGCCTTAAAAGATGGCTTAAGTGTAAAATAAGAACTTCACTCTCAGGTTTGGTAAATAATTAACAGATGGGAAGGAGATGGGAGAAGGGAGTATGAGTTAATGGTTAACTCCTGGAATGGAGTTAACTACAGTTCTGCAGAGATCAGTGTTGGGACCAGGACTATCAAGTTCATTCCTAAATGTTATTTTGTGAAAAAAAAAGGGAATCCTGTGAAGACTGAGATGAGCAACTTTGCTGCTGATGCTAAGTTAGACAGGCCAGTAAAGATGTGGTCTGCTAGAAGAATTGTGCCAGGACTTTTTGAGACTGAATGGCAAAATCATCACACATTCAACATACACAAACACCTGAAATTCATGCAGTAAAAAAAGAGATGAAGGATTTAAAATACTGCAACCTGAGGACCCTGACTCATGTATTTATAAAGCATGACATATGCCTCACTACTGATGAGACAGACACTTATTTAATTCTATACAGTTACTTAAGTTTTAAAGATGTTATTGGTGTTGTTTCAAACTGTGAATTGACACAGGCAGGCAGCCAGAACAGCTACAAACTTGCAGTTAGAACAAAACCAATATATTCATTTCCATTTACCTTGCTAATAAGGGGATTCCCAAAGCAGCAGCAGGCAGAGGCACACAAGCAGAGATGGTTTATGCTAGAGGATCACTGGACTGTGGTTCTCAGAGGCTTATCAAGAATTATTTCCAACTGCAAGGTCACTTGAGTGATTTACAATCCTTCTCAACAGTCTTCCGAGCTTTAACCCATTCCTCTCAACGCAAACCTAACAGGATAGCTTCAGTGTTAGCTTTGTGGCTGTCTGACTAGAAGCATATTTATTTACCCGTCATATCTATACACCATATGTGGGGTTTTGCTTAGGCAAAAGGAGAGGTAGTACTGACATTTTGGGTCACAAAAAATGTACCAGTATGCCCACTGATAAAAAAACCAAAACCAAAAATTGTTGGAAAGAGCCGCGGGAG
>WBMY01010795.1:2248-36275 GCA_013397315.1 Donacobius atricapilla | reverse complement strand
TAGATTAATACAGGTTTTGGCCTAGATTTTTATTCCTTTGTCGTAGCTGAGCTTTCTAAAATTAATAGGGGACCAATGATTGCATATTCAATAACTATTGAACCTTGTCTCTCATTTTAATTTCAACATTCTTTATCGTGTACCTTGTCAAAATATACCTTTTCCAGTGCTTTCATTTAAGTTACCTAAGCTTATTTCTGACAGCTATTGTTCATGTTACTGCATAAGTTTTCAACTCATCAGTAAAATACAGCCTTTATATTATCTTCGGCTGCGCCACAAAATATACAGCTACTGAAGAAGCAATCAGTATCTTCTATTTGTTGCTCTCTCTATCCCACAAACACCAAAACTCTTTCATAGTCCACAAAGATACATTATAAAATGTCCCCAAACTGGATATTGGCTCAATCTAAAATTGTAAATTAAAATTCCTAAAAAGATGGAGAATTTTTGTCCTGTAGCATCATTTAAATGTGCTTTTCTATCAATATTGGTTCTCATCAGTTTTATTAACAGTTAAGCTAGAAAAGAATTTTCTAGATATCTACAAAATATGTGTTGGTTTTCCTGTTCTAATTTTACCCAAATTTTATCATTTCAGTAGGCAGGAAATTGAAACAAAATTAACAGAAATCACAGGTCTTCATTTAATACCATATGTTGAACCCTGAATCAATTAATTTTAGTTATTGATAGAGCAGTATTTAGGTATATTTGATTAGGTATTTAATTCCACTGGGCTTAGATGAGGCCTCAGTAAAAAAAAATGGGGAAACTTGAACATAAATGAAAACAGAATTTATTCAAGGGTCCAAAAAATATAAGCCATGAAGTTTGAAACAGCTAAAATGTAAACTAGGTACTTCATATAAAGTAAAGAAATTTCATACTTCATATGTAAAGAAATCTCAGAGCACAAAATAAATCCAAATCATTTACAGGAATGATTAAGAAGCATTGCCTTTTTCCATCATATATTTTATAATCCTGGTTTGCAAATAGGAAATGGAAAGCAATTTTATTTTCAAAACTGAAATATTATACACATTAACCTTTGAAGAAAGCAAAACCATTGATAATGTAATAATGGGGGAAAAAACAAATAAACCCTTATATTTCAAATGGATAACTACCTACTTGTCCTGCATTTAGGATGTTGTTCTCTTTTCTATTTCAGTATTTTGTATGATTCTACACGTATTTTTAATAAATATATTTTATCTTGTCTTTAATTGCCCAAGCTCTGAAACTACTTTAGTGTGAAATCAGCATTTATCAATATTGATCTCCGTAAACTAAGAATTGTCTTCCTGCTTACCAGAAAATAAAAGACTAATAATTCACTTTCCAATTCTTCCCCCAAGGTATCGCTTATTAATACTGTCCAGCCTCTTTAAGCAGCATCAAAAATGGTCAGTGACAGAAGTCACTGTCTTCTTTACTGTGGGCCATTATCCCACTGGTCACATAGAAACACCCATAATTAAGATGTGGAGAGTATTAAAGATTGTTTTCCTTCCCTGATTGATTCTTTGGATGTTGTTCTTAAATAATATGTCATGCCAACTAAATGAACATCAATCAACAGAATTTTATTTGAAAACACACATTTTGAGTGTGTGATACCCAGCAGCACCCCCTAAAGTATCAGAAGATGAGATGTCCAGAAGGCTTCCGTGTTCATGCCCCACTGTGCCCAGTGGGTCTCTGGCAGTCCTTTGGCATTTAAATATCACTTAGAGCCAATCAGATCAGTTTTATTCAACTGCAGATCCTCAACTGACCCTCCTGAGCAGCAGAGACTAAAAGGTGCCATCCTCCACTGTTGGGACACATCAGCTTTGCAGCTCCCTTTATGGCTGACACTGGAAGGTGAATGCTCTGCAAGGTATTCAGGGTTTGCCCTGAAGACAATCAAGTTCATATTTTCTCAAGATAGGAATAGGTTTTAAAGCAATGCATTCACCTTTCCTTTCCAAGGGATTCTTAGCTGTACATTTAACCCCACTTGTTATCTACTCAAACCTCTAGGGCCATATTGCTTCATAATTAAAAGCACAAAGAATTTACTTGTAAGAATGACGAGCCTCTGGCCGTGACTCTCCAAAGGGCAAAGGTCGGACTGGCACCGGGAAGAAAACACACAGCTGTTTGTATAGATGTAAATCTGAATTAAATATATTTCATATTCAAATCAAAGCAGATTTAAGCTTCCTCTTAGCTCTGGTAAGATAAAAACCCCCTGCTTTAATTGGTTTTGTTTGTGACCAGAGGAAAAATAATTAATTTACATTTCATCTGCTAAGCTATCGCACATCTCTGTGATTCCCACTGGTAGCCTGAGGTACCCAAAGCCTATTCATTTCCCAAAGCCTCCAGCCACCTTTCCCTTCACATAGTCATTCTCTTTAGTAACTAAACTTACTCCCGTAAGGACTGTGGGTGGGCAGCCAAGCAGGGAGCTGATGCATCAGCAGGTACAGAGAAAGCCTGAGAACACCATCACAGCGCTGAGAAGAGCGTCTGCAATAGATGGTCAAAAAAGAATTAGAATTAAAATTTTGTACATCATTTTTTTCTAGCTTTTGAAGGCCAAAAACCTACAAACACATTTTGTACTTGCCCCTGAACTAACAACCCAGAAACTGCCTTCCTCAGAGGAAGTGTTAAATGAGCATTTAAAGTGATAAAATGAGAAATATTGTGATGACATCCAGTATAGTGTCTTCACATCCAAACCTGACCTTAGATATCTGGAGGCCCTAACCCAGAAGTTTCAAAGCACACTCAGCAGTAAATACTTAGGGCTAGGGAAATGGTTCTGTAGAAGTCAAAATTTAGATTTAATGTTTGTAGAAGATCCTGGATCAAATATTCAAATATGAGAAAGGATAAAAAATCCCAAACAACTGACAGTACCTCTGGACAGAAACACATGTGTTTTATTTTGAGCAATAATTAAACAGATACATGAGACAAAAAAGAAGCACACAGTTTTGCTAAGAATGAGAAAAGCAAATTCTGAAAAATGTGGCCAGTGAAAATGGAAAAAGGAAATAAGGCAGGCTAAAAAATGGATTAACATAGTTAAAAGAATACCAAAAATAAATTAAAATTACTGTAAATACATGAAAACCAAAAATTTTAATAAATATAATGCCTGCTTACAAACATTTCAAAGGGTAGCTTAGGCGGGGTAAGGCTTTAGCACAGAGGTTCCAGAATTCCTTTGTGTAGATTTTTAACTGATTTATTGGACAGATTCCTCCATGCAATAATTTTTTTTACAGGAGATAGGTAAAAGGGACTAGGCAAATCAAAGAAAATATGCAGGAATTATCAAACAAAGCAAAATGCCTTTATTCCCTTTAATGAGATGTCATTTATTTAAGACCTAAGTGACTCAAATATGAAATTGCAAATCTGCGGGCCAAAGTGTGTAACTTGCCAGTGTTGTGCTGGATTACTGAGAGGTTCCTATAGAATTCCCATCCAGACAGAGGAATGTTAGGGGGACTGAGAACTAGAGCACATTGACACTGGCTTCCATCCCTGATAAGACAGCCTAAAAACATAGAAAATTATCAAGGAAGGCGTTATCAAGACCAAGACAGAGGGCAATTTTTTCACTCTAGAAAATTTTCTGTTCCCACATCTTAGCTGTTGTGTACAATTCTCATCACTACACCTCAGAATAGTCCTAATGGTCTACAGAAGGGACCAAAAGGAGCAAGGAGTGAACCAGAAAAGAGTGGAGTGATTCAGTTAAAAAAGGACACAGCTGAGGCGACACATGGTTAAGGCTTTCTTTTAAAAAGCTGAAATAGACACTATTGTTATTTATCAAATCTCACAGTATGGGAACTGGGGCCACTTGAGAAAAGGAGAATGAAGGAATGTTAAGACAGATCAAATGACACTTCCTTGACCTGTTAATAGGCAACCTCCGTAACCTGCTGCCAGGAGTCACAAACAGCAGCAGCCACTTCAAAAAGCTAAGGTGAATATATGGGCTATCCCTGAACTCAGGATGGAGACCTGGATGTACCCACTAGCAGCACAGCTACATCCCTTCTGGTTGCAGGAGCAGCAGGAGGAGGCGGGCCATAGGAGCAGCCAAGCCAAGAGTTCTACCTAAACAGCATCTTTTTCTGTCCCCACCAGAGACAGAATATTAGGCTAAAAAAATCCCACCACTGACCAAGAATATTTCCAAAGTCCTTACGCAGATCTGTACAATTTCAACTGCAAAAAGTTTGAACTTTGAAAACTGAAAACTGGAGGCAAATTTTGTGAAGATGACTGATATGTCAAGATAAAATAAAATGAAAATGCAATTTTTCTTTTTTACTTTAATTTTGATGAGTTAACTTTTGGAATATGATTATTCCTTGTCACTAGAAGATAATACACAGGATTGTAACTCTGCAGTATTAAAACCACCACCAGTTCCACTCTGTGAAATACTCTAAAATTCCACAATATTCCAATACATGTGTTCTATCTCTTGGACAAAATGACCTTTTCTCATTCACAGTATTTGAATAAAGAACATTTATTAAAAATATTGAATTATATATTTTTGCCGTGAGTAGTCTTACTGTTGCTTTTATCAAAAATGAAATCGTCCTCTGTTCTTTTTACATTATTTTTCATTTTTGAATTATAAATTATTCATTTCTGGTTTTGAAATTATCTTGATAATTCAGAGACAACAGAGTCATGTCCATTTGCTGAGTGGTCCCACTGTACTTGAGGAACATAAAAGGTGAAATTGTATTAAAACACAGCTTCTCAGCACATGAATAAATGTCCCTAAAACTGTTCTTTCTTTTCTTCCTAAACTAAAAGTTCTGTATTAACTAGTCATAAATTCAAGTTCTAGACTATAAAAAAATGAACAAATAAATAAACCCCAAACCCCAGTGTGGTGATGTGATTTTTTCCTGTTTTTATTCACTCAAATGTTTTTTTCTGTACTGCTCCCCTCTTCCTTGTATAGTTGGTGTAATCCTAACTGCATTCTTTTATGCAGCTGTCACTCACCCCTCAGATCCACCCATTGTTCCTCCCACCCCCCTGTCAATCCTACCCTGTGCTGGTTCAAATTACTTGTGTTCCCCTTGTGTTCCCCATCGGTCATTGTGTCTGTACCCTCCCTTGGGACCTCCCCTGTTAAAATCTCTGTGAGCCCGGAATCAGATGTCTTAGCCACTGCTTTTCCTTCAAGTTGGGTTCGCTCTCTGTTTCTGTTAATAAGTTCTATCCTCAGAGTTTGCAAGCAAAGCCTGTCTTGTTTGTCCTACCCCGATCATCTGGTGGGTGCCAAGGACACTCAGGAACCCCGGGGGAAGCGCCGCAAACCCCCTCCTGCTCAAGGTCTGGGACTGGATCACGGCACCCCAGTGTGTTTATTCTTGTTTAAGTGATGCATGATTACTCTAAAATGACCTGTTTGTTTGAGTTTTAGCTACACAACAGGGCAAAGTGACCTTAACTTCAACTTTGTTATCTATTTAGATAATTAGATACCAATATCTCATTATTTTTCAGTTTTGTCTGATAACTACTCTGAAAAAAAACTTTTTAAAGTTTTTGTTTGGTTGGTTGGTTTTTTAATAGTTTTAGTGCATTATTAACATTGCTGGACCTGGGACTGAACAGCATTTTTTCTTTTTCAACAACAGTACATTTATGACAATGGGTATTAAATGTCTGTGATTGGACACCTTTTATTCTAAAATGACCACAGGGTCCAAAGAGGCAGCATTTCATTATTCAGTTTGAGCATATTTGTCAAGAGTATAATACTATACTTTAGGCAGTAGTCAGGAGTTTACTAACATCAAGTCAGACCCTGAAATCTTGATCTGTCTGTGCTGGTGGACATCGGCTGAACCTGAGCCAGTGAGTGTCCAGGTGGCCAAGGAGGCCAATGGCACCTGGCCTGGATCAGCAATAATGTGCCCAGCAGGACCAGGGCAGGGATTTTCCCCTGTACTGGGCACTGGTGAGGCCACATCTTGCATGCTGTGTGCAGCTCTGGGCCCCTCACCATGAGAAAGGCATCAAGGAGCGAGTCCAGAGAAGAGCAAGGGAGCTGGTGAAGGGCCTGGAGCAGCTGAGGAAGCTGGGGTTATTTAACCTGGAGAAAACAAGGCTTGGGGAGATTTTATCACTCTCTACAACTCACTGAAAAGAGGGTGCAGCCAGGTGAGGGTCACTCTCTTTTCCAAAGTATAAAGCAAAACAACAAGAGAAAGAGGTGTCAAGTCAAGCAGAGGTTTACATTGGATTTTAGGAACCGTTCTTCACAGAAAGGGCTGTCAAGCATTGAGCATGCTGTTCCAATTGTTTTATTAACTCATTGCACTCAGTCTTGTTCAAAGCCCCAGGTAAAAATTCCAAGGTGCTGGTAATATTTATTTTGTTGATTCCATTTAAAAGGTAGATCAATTATAGATATCTCAAATATGTCTTAAGGAAAATTAAAGATGTCTGTGCATCCTGATGGAAGAAGAATACTAAGGAATTTCTTTTCAGACAGTGGCACCACTGAAAATGTGTTCTGCCTTCTTGAAGTCAAAAGTAGATTTCAAACCCTGTGAAAGCCCTCTACCTAACCTGCAGAAAGAAGTGGACAATGCATGATGCTCAGTAAGTAATTTATTGCAGAAATAAACCCTAATTTTTGAGCTAGAAACAAACAAGTAAAAAGATTGTTTTATTATTTAGACAAAAATATCATAAGTCATAGCTAATAAAGAAATATTTGATTGTTAGAGTAATGCAGATTTTCCTTTCTCTTTATGTCTGCATTTATTCAGTTTTTGTTCTGGTTATCTATTTGTCAGTTCTGGAAAAAGATAAGCCGAGTTGGATGGAAACTGCAATAGCTCATATATTTCTCATATATTATAAACCAAAAGGCTTAATTTTATGGAAAACAGACAGACTCAATCTTTTTATAAGGTTTGCAAGCATTGTGATTTAAAAACACACAGATAAAGATATCTAGAAGGATCCATCTAAATTAACTTAGGCCACATATTAGATTGGATACTTAAGTCACATAACTAAATCAGTATAGATCATTCCTATCTAAATCACTGTAGCTTCAGTGAAATCAGTCAAGTGAATATAAATAGTCCAGTTTGATTGTAGTGTCTGTACTTGCTACAGCCAGCATATTTCAAAATTAAAGTTATGCTTTCAGAGTGGACAGCAGCTGTAAATGCACTCTCTTTTGTTACTGATATTGCTATAAAATGTGAAGCAAAATAAAGCTTTAATTTAATAGTGAAAAAATACAGCCCAAAATGTAAGTATTGCTTTCCTTTCCAAAGAATTACTTTAATAAAATAAGTGCCTGAGATGTTTAAAGAGTTTTCACAACATTTACTGGATGCAGAAAGAGACTCTATCCATCTTGCAAAGCAGTCCCCAGGTCTAGAACTCTTTCCACTCCTCAGGCCTGTAGTAGGGTCCCAGAGGCTGGGATAAAATGCATTTATTCTGGAGTCCTGGCTCTGAAGAATGTGACCAATAATAGAGACAAGTTATTGGCCTTTTTCCTAATCATTAGGTAAATTAAAGAGAAGGAGATTTAAAGATAAAGATAGGCAGAAATATTTAAAGAAAAAGTGTGGATCTGGGTGCCAAGAGAGCTGCTTGCTCAGTAAATACAGGTGAGCAGGGGTAGTGATCTGGAGTGCTGTGTCCAGTTCTGGAGTCCTCAGTATAAGAGGTGCATGGAGCTTCTGGTGCAGGTCCAGTGGAGGAAACAAAGATTATTAAGGGACTGGAGCATCTCTCTTACAAGGGCAAACTGAGGGGGCTGGACCTGTTCAGCCTCGAGAAGAGGTGACTGAGAGGAGATTTCATCACTGTCAGTATCTGAAGGGAGGGTGTCCAGAGGATGGAGCCAAGCTCTTCTTGGTGGTGCCAAGCAACAGGACAAGGGGAAATGGGCAGGAGCTGATGCGCAGGAAGTTCCACCTGAACGTGAGTATGAAGTTCTTTTCTATGCAATGACCATGCACTGGAACCGTTCCCCAGAGAGGTTGTGGAGTCTCCTTCACTGGACATAGTCAAGAGCTGTCTGGACACAATCTTGGGCAATGTGCTCTGGGATGAGCCTGTTTGTGCAGGGAGGTTGAACAAGATGACCTACTGTGGACCTTTCCAACCTTACCCATTCTGTGATTCCATGAACTTCACAAAAGATGAAGAAATACTGAAGGAATAAAACGATGTAATGCAGATTATGACCTTGGTGATAGGCCTGGTGCAAGATCTGAAATGCAAGGAACAATAGAAATGATGAGGAGAAAAAAAAAATTACTTGGTTTAGATTTGACTAGGGTGATCACACTTAACAGTGACCTTAGAAAGTCTGTTTTCTCAAGTGCTTTAACTTAAAGTATCTGACTAAGTAGCAGTTTGGGAAAGCATGGGAAATGACATAAAACTGTGTTTTGTAATTTTGCCATATGATACAGAACTTGTTTATTTCACTACCCATAATCCAAGAGCAAGGCTAAGTATTCTAATTACCTTTCCTCAGGAAAAAAATTGAGGTGATTATTGTCTAAATGAGGTTCCCAAGAAAATCCAGAAATCCAAGTCTTGTTGCAGACCCTGCAAATTAAAGCAACAAAAATATAAATCCATATCTGAATTGATATAGCCTCTGAAATCTGTCCATTTGTCCGAAGATTTCCAGTGGTTTTCTTTCTCAGTGAGACAAAGATAGCCCCAAGTATGTAGTGCATCAAAGCTAAGGACAAACATGCTGTGATTGAAGGAGCAAAAGATATTAACAGTTCTACAAGTTTTTGGCCTAAAGACTAAGAGTGATTGGAGACTAAAGAGTCACAAAAATCTGCTTGTCTCCCATAGTCAGCCAGAAAGCAGGAACAGAAGAACCAAGCAAAGAGAACAGCTGTCTGAAATTGAAAGCTTTAAAAAGGAAACAGAAATTCTAAACAAAAAATGAGATAAAATTAGAAAAGGAGTAAACAGGAGAGTGGTAAAAGTTTTATTTAAGCAAATATATATATATATAGATACATATATATATATAGGGCCATTTACAGCAGATGTCTCAGAAAAACCTTTAACTTGAAGTGAGTAATCAAAATTTGCTGAAAATACCACAGTGCAAAGAAAAACTATAAACTGAGTAGTTACTTCAGAATGGGGTTTTTTTTCCTTATTGTTTAAGTAAACATCAAATAATCTTAATATATTTGGGGTTTGGATTTTGGTTGTTTTTTGGGTTTTTTTTTAACAGAGCCAGGCACAAGCGTAGGGTTGTATAACTTGTCAGCTGTCAGCACATTGATTCAACAGAAAGAATAGTTTTCTTTTTTAATTGGGAGACTGAGCTTTCTTTATTTTTCTCATGCAATTTCACTCATGTATTGACTAGTTTGGCAGTATTTGGAATAAATTTTATAAAGTAAATGAGCCCCACAAAATCCTGCCAAAATAAATGAAAATTGTAAAAGCCTCTTTAGAGGCAGAGGATGGATCCTGAGGTCTGGGCTCAGACTATCCATTTGCTGTACATTGCCAAAGCAGGGAGAAAGGGGAAATGCCAAGGGCAATTTGGGTCTGATGTGATGCTGGGAAATCACTGACTCTCCACCTTGACACTGTCTGCAGATAGTCCTGCATCAGTTGGACTCTTGACTTAGCCTCCTCAAGTGATGTATCAAATGATAGGTTGAAACCCTGGAGTATGTGAAAATTCTACCTTTTTAGAGACAAAAAAAAAAAAGGTACTAATTTCAGCAGAGCAAATATTTCCTATGCTTGGAGATCTTCTGTATATATGAAATACCAGCATACGTTCCATCCTTGCTTGCCTTTGTCATGTTCACATGCATATTACCTCTCAATGTGACATTTTTGAGCAATTTAAATGCTCACAAGGTAAAGGAGGACTTGAGGGAGAGGGATGTTTCATTCTCATTAATATAAACTTGAACTTTTATTTCATTTCCTAGATATTGAAAAAATATTGTCAAATATTTGTAAAAGTCAATGAGATGTGGATAGGCCAAACATGGCATAACACTCTCATCTGCCATGCTGACATTGCACTAATTAGATTTAGAATTGCTGCAAAATTAAAATTCTTTGTGAAGAATACATTCTAAATATCACCAGACTTGTCACAGATTTCAATTAATGTCCTTTAACACAGATTCAGAAATCTCTTGTCCTCATTACTGTAAAATCTATATTGAGCTGATAAAATTGCTTTAAGAGACATGTAAGCAGAGCTTCCCAGAAGGAGCATCAGGTAGCATAGGCAGCATAACAAAGGCAGGACTTAGAACCATAAGGTTAAAAACTAGCTGAAAGTGTGTACACTATAAGCTCTTGTTCTATATGTCCAATAGTGTATATATTTTGTGTACTAAAATAAGCATAAGACATGTATATTTTTACATAATACACTACACTAATGTATTATTACATAATACATTACAATATACTTCTGTAGTAAGTAACCTTAGAAAAAATGTCTTACTATGTCATATGCTGTTTCTTTATGACTGCTGATTACTCAATATACTGCAAACACACAATCTTCAGAGTTTATAAGCTAGAATATTGTGCTGTGTTAAACTGAACTGAGCAGGAGGGAACCCATCTTTTAATTTTTTTCCATTTAATTCTGAGTATAATAATAGCTTTCATTGTTATCACAGTTTTGCTCCNTTGGGGGGGGAGTGTTTGTTTACGTTTAATAAAGAAATGTCAAAAAAAAAAAGGGTAATATCACAGAGGTTATTCAGAATGCAGCATCTGCATTACAGTTACACTGCACAGAGGAAAATTCTGTTTAACTTGATAAGTGTCCCTATATATAAAATTCACAGGTCCTCAGCTCACATTCTCACTGTAATGGCATCAAAAACAACAGTGCTCATCTCAGCTGAAAATATTCTGTGTCTCATCATTTCCACTGCAGTATGTACATCTCATAGATGAGGATTTTTCTTCTTATGTTTTTTGGCAACAGATCCAAATCACTAGACTCCAAACATAAATTTTGGGCTAGTTAAATCTCAGTACAACATTTGAGTGTACTTACAGGTGATCCATATATTTGTGCAGCACTGAAAGGTCAAAGCATTTATGGATACAAAACTGCTGCCAAAAGGGCTTTGAGAGCAGACATTAGTTCAGGTGAGGTTATAATATGATTTTCTTGCTCCTAGGTAATTTACTTATTAAAGTGAATATTGACTGTACATCTTTGCTCACAGCCTACAATATCAACTAAAGAAGCCAAGTGATCAAAAATGTATTCAGAGCCTGCAAAAGCAGCAAACATGAAATAAAGCCTTGTTTTGCAACAAACCTAAAGTGCCTGTAGCTTATATTGGAGCATGGAATTCTGATTTTCAAAATTTTACAAATGAAAGAAGTATGTGAGACTTTAGAGGTTGAAAGAGTAATTTTTTACTTCTTACGTCAGCTCAAGCAGCAGGAGTATATACTCTTTCTCCTGCAGCAGGAGTTACCCATATTCATCAAATACACTCCTCTGGTAATTTGTATCCACTTTTTGATTTCCCTCTCATCAAAGAAATTATTAAATGTGTAATATTAATAGCAATTCCTTCAAAATATTTTATTTATAATCATACCTGAAATTTTATCTATATTAGCTTCAGCACCTTTGGTTCTATTCTTTGTTGCTGGTCACAAACTTCAGGAAGGTGGCAGATGAGAAAGTACATGTGAAACAACTTTTGTGGGAGTATAAACTAGGTAGCAATTTGCTCTTTAATTCCTCCTCACTTGAGGGCAATAAACCATAGAGGAAAAGAGGCTAGCAGTTAGCAGCTCCAGTAGTATCCCAGTGTGATACCCTGCCATAGCCTCATGGTCAAGACTGACATCCCGAATGACAGCTGAAGGCAAAGTGTATCTTCTGTTCAATGGGTCACAGCATGACAACTTCCTATGTCTGCCCATAATCACAGTATAGGGGTTGCCTAAATTTTAAAGTTATCAGAGGGAATTGATAAATATGTAAATAATTATTCCTAAATTAATTTTTCTCTTCAGAAAATTAAACCTGTATGAAAAATTACAATACTGTTCAAAATTCACCAGGAATCATCCTCGGCTGGTGTAGCCCTCAGACTGCTGGCGGGGTTCTGCAGGCCTCCGTCCTAGGCCCTGTGCTCTTCAACATTTCAAAAGTTTCTTGGGTGCAGGACTGGAAGGGACTCTGAGCCGGTTCACAGACAATATGAAACTGGGAGGGGTTGCTGACTCCCTGGAGGCAGGGGGGCCCTGCAGAGAGACCCTGACAAATCAGGGGCCTGGGTACCTGGAGGGAGCCTACAAAATAGCTGGAGAGACACTTTTTACAAGATCATGTAGTGAGAGGACAAGGGGTTATTGCTTCAGGCTGAAAGAGCGCAGGTTTAGATTAGACATTAAGAAGGAATTCTTGACTGTGAGGGTGTTGAGGCACTGGAACAGGTTACACTGGGACGTTGTGGCTGCCCCATCCATCCCTGGAAGGGCTCAAAGCCAGCTTGGATGGGGCTTTGAGCAAACTAGTCTAGTGGAAGAAGCCCCTGTCCATGGCAGGGGGTTGGAACTTGATAATCTTTAAGGTCTCTTCCAACTCAAACCATTCCATGATTCTATCAAAATTTCAATCTATGTGCATTTTTATGACAACAAAACTCTTCCAACAAAAACTTTTTTAACCAATACTAGCAGGTACACAAATTAAGAAAACTATAAGAAATAAAAAGAAAGTGACATGAAATTGCTATTGCTGCTAAACTGCTTTTGCATTCCTTTTGTTTCAATAAAAATCATTATCTTTTTAAGGCAAAATTCAAACTGTTTGTAACCAAAACAACTACATTAAGTGACAAGTAAAAAAAATTTTAAGGTGTACTAACCAAATTCCAGAATTATCACAATCTATTTGGGCTCAATATGACAAAAATTAATTTAATTCTCTTTTTAAATAAGTTGAGATGGGGATTTAATCACACTTGTTTGAAGGCTTGCCATATGAAGTGCAAATCCTTAATCCTTCTGCGAGAAGAAAGCCACAAATACCTGTCTTCTCCTTTGCACCCGCCTTCCTATTGTACGGCAGAAATGAGGCATCCTAAATTCAAAGCAGCCATCATTTAAAAGCAGGCACCCTTCAGGTTACTTGCCCTTGACACCCAGAGCTGCTTTGAACTTCACAAAGAGTTTCTTCTTCTTCTTTAGATTATAATGAGCAGTATCTGGACACTAATGGCAGAATGTGCATTCTGGTAAAAATATTCTCTGGTAAAATATTCTCTGGTAAAAGAAGTTTATAATTCAGATTTTAAAAAACAATTATCTTCATGTTGTGGAGTCAAGGTCATGAGTCACAAGAGCAAATATATATTTTAAATATTCTTTTCCTTTAAGGTCTTCTGCTCCACAACTTTTTTTCTGTTCACATTTTCTTCCTTTTAAATCTTGAAATAATGACATTTTTTCTGATTTCTTTTAAGTTTTCCTGCAATTCTTGCAGTTTTCTATACCTTTATTTGTATTTCATTAGTTCATGAGACTGACCTAGTATTAGAAATGGGATGTAACAGAAACAAACATCAGAAATCTTGGGATCCTTGCTTGATCCTCCTTGCATGTCTAATATGTTCTCCACCCTATTTCTGGTCTCTTCAGCATTTCTTCAAGCTCTGATTATATTTTTATCTTGTTCTTTCATTACAAAAATATACATACTTGATCCTCCCACTGTGTAGTCCCACTCCAAAAGGTGAACAGAACATGCAGCTGTGCAGCTGCTTGNAAGGGAAGGGAAGGGAAGGGACTATCTATTCATATTAGGTGACATTGAAAACCCGATATTTTACTGGATTATAGTCTTACATTAATAAGTGAGTTTGGATTTTAGATTAATTTTGCTTCTTCCTCTTTCCTTCTGCACCTTTTCATATCAGGGCAATCACTTGTAAACTATTAATCTTGTCTTTGAATAAAAGCCAGATATCTAAGTGATAGTGATGAAACATTAATTTTAAAATGCTCAAGTGGAACATTGTACCTATGCATTTTACTTCACACTAATTGACTCAGAATGAGACAAATCCTGTAGCATCAGAGCTGCTTGAGAAGAGTAAGTGGATCATTCCCAGAACAAAAAGTCAAGCATGGCGGTGCCACAGCTGGTGCAGTCTTGCCCCAGAGAAACTGGCTGTGCAGTAGCGGGGAGAAGGCAGGAGAAAGCAAGAAAAAAAACAGGAAGAAAGAGGGGAGAAGGGGGAAATCAGACAGGAGTTTAGGCAGGCCAGAGGATCCAATACTATTCATATTTTAGAAGCAGAATGCTAGAAGGATTTTCCAGATCCTCAGGCCCAGAAGAAAAGTGGTGGTACCCAGTGTAGTTGGATGCTGCCCCTGAAGTGGGGATAAAACAGCTCAAACAATACTCTGCAAAACTATCAGTGGTGAATAGAGAAGGGGCTATCATGCTGGGTTTGCTGTCAAAGTGTCGTGATGCGCTTCGATGTTACTGAACTTTATGGAGGCACGACACCTTCCCCCAGGGCCCCACGTGTCCCTGGCAGTCGCCAGCGGATCAGCGTCAAGAATGTGACATGGGCCAGCTTGCAGCTCCGAGAATCTTTTATTGTAATATAAAATGCAACCTAACTCAAAGACAGAGCAGAGGCTAGGACCTAAACATCTCTAAAAGAAAAATCAAAGAAAAAGTCCCTCTCTCAGGGCAGGGCAGTGGATTTTAAGGAACTGCTTTACGGGCAGAGTTCAGGATAAGGATCCAATAGGCCGAGGGGAACAAGGCAGGGATTACAATACTGAAAGCAATGGGGAGGANTTCTATACCTTTATTTGTATTTCATTAGTTCATGAGACTGACCTAGTATTAGAAATGGGATGTAACAGAAACAAACATCAGAAATCTTGGGATCCTTGCTTGATCCTCCTTGCATGTCTAATATGTTCTCCACCCTATTTCTGGTCTCTTCAGCATTTCTTCAAGCTCTGATTATATTTTTATCTTGTTCTTTCATTACAAAAATATACATACTTGATCCTCCCACTGTGTAGTCCCGCTCTAAAAGGTGAACAGAACATGCAGCTGTGCAGCTGCTTGTGGTAAAAAAGAAACAACAAAAGTTAAGAGCTTCTGCAAAAAGTTGCAAAGTAAACTACACACTTGTCATGGAAATTCATATGGTGGTCCTGTCTTCTGGTATAAGCACTCAGCAGTGTATTTTGAATNGAGACAAATCCTGTAGCATCAGAGCTGCTTGAGAAGAGTAAGTGGATCATTCCCAGAACAAAAAGTCAAGCATGGCGGTGCCACAGCTGGTGCAGTCTTGCCCCAGAGAAACTGGCTGTGCAGTAGCGGGGAGAAGGCAGGAGAAAGCAAGAAAAAAAACAGGAAGAAAGAGGGGAGAAGGGGGAAATCAGACAGGAGTTTAGGCAGGCCAGAGGATCCAATACTATTCATATTTTAGAAGCAGAATGCTAGAAGGATTTTCCAGATCCTCAGGCCCAGAAGAAAAGTGGTGGTACCCAGTGTAGTTGGATGCTGCCCCTGAAGTGGGGATAAAACAGCTCAAACAATACTCTGCAAAACTATCAGCGGTGAATAGAGAAGGGGCTATCATGCTGGGTTTGCTGTCAAAGTGTCGTGATGCGCTTCGATGTTACTGAACTTTATGGAGTCACGACACCTTCCCCCAGGGCCCCACGTGTCCCTGGCAGTCGCCAGCGGATCAGCGTCAAGAATGTGACATGGGCCAGCTTGCAGCTCCGAGAATCTTTTATTGTAATATAAAACGCAACCTAACTCAAAGACAGAGCAGAGGCTAGGACCTAAACATCTCTAAAAGAAAAATCAAAGAAAAAGTCCCTCTCTCAGGGCAGGGCAGTGGATTTTAAGGAACTGCTTTACGGGCAGAGTTCAGGATAAGGATCCAATAGGCCGAGGGGAACAAGGCAGGGATTACAATACTGAAAGCAATGGGGAGGAGGATAATGGTAGGAGATTTGTAGAAATAGACAAACGGAGCCTCGAATAATAGGGGATTTCCAAAGGGGCAGTCCAGGCAGGGGCTGGTAGCAGGAAAGATTGACAGAGAACATTCGGGAATAGGGGTAGGTATCCAGGAAGACTGACAATCTGTTGTGGATACAACTCAGGCTAAAACACCACCCCAAGCCGGGGGGAGGGAACAAACCATCAGATATTAAAACACAAAATTATACATAACCACACTGAAGAATGCTAAAACCAGCCTGACTCATTAGACTGGAAGTTAAACACCTTTGTAGTGAGATGAAGATGCGGCAGACCTGATAAGACACCAGATAAAGAAAGCAACAAGTTATACTATACAACTACTAAACTTATCTAAAGATGCTGAGCTAACATAGCTGGCCTGGAGATATATGACTGACAGTCTATCACTTTATAATATAAAAGCCCAGCCCCGCTTTTTAACAGCAGGGTCTTCCAACATATCGTTTTTTGAAGAATTTGTGGACATTCCTCCCTTGAGGATGACATCCTTCAGAGTTACTCCTCAAGGCAGAGAAAAGGAGATTTGCTCAAGGTAGTTGCTGAGTAAGATCAATCTCTACTCATTAATTATTTTTGCTAGCTTTAATATAATTGCTTCAATATTGCTTCAAAAATAGTGCTACCATATTAGTAGTTACAGCTACCTATACTGTGTAGTAAATAATTCTGATTAAGATCTTTTAGTGGAATTTTTGTCATAATAATTAATTTCTTTTTATAGAAATGTATTTTGTTTGGCATCATTAATCATGCAGGACAAACCTGTAGAAAGATTCAGTCACACCTATATAATCTTTTACACAAAAACCATTGACAGTCTAGGGCTACGATTGGAGCCAGCCACACCCAGACTCCTCTCTGAGAAGGAGTTTAGAAAGCAAGGGGGTCCATTCTGCACCTTGTGACTCAATGGGAGGGACGGCTTCTCTAATAAACTTTGTCTGAAGCTCCATTCTGACACTCAGCCATCCACACAGTACCTACGCTGCTTAGCAGCTTGCTCCACTGCATTGCAGAGCTGTACAATGAATTTGAAATATATCTTCCCCTGGGGAACAAGAAAAATTTGTGGATTTTACTGCTCTATTTTCCTAACTTTTTTTGTATGTTACTAAAATGAAAACATAAGCATTGAGAATGTCATTATATAATCACTGTTTTTGTATAATAATGTGCCTGTTTTTCTTCTAATACCTGCAGAGGCTAAAAAATTTATGAAGTATATTAAAGTGGTCAGCTTCATCATTCAGTATTATGTCTAGCTGAAACAGCTATATTCAAATGCAGGATTAATCTGCTGTTTATATGGCAATCTGAATTCCTAAGATTCATTGTGTTTAGGGAATGCATTTACTTCTGAATCTGAGCTTATTTTTTATGTTCGTAATGCTCTTTTTATTTCATTTTAATTGTTGGGGTTTTTCCTATAAAATTCTGTTTTTCAAGTTTTCATAGGATCAAAAGTCCTCAGCTTAAAGATAAACATAGTAAAAATAAACAACTTCAAGCAAAAATACAATTTTGGAAATTTTTTTTTACTTATTTTCAATCTTAGAAAGCTAATCACTTCTTCTGTTTTGCAACACTGCAATCAACCCATAATAGCAATATTGCCACTTGAAAAATCCGATGAGGCAGAGTACATGTGATTACCTTGCCTGAATGTCAGCACTCTGCTGAGATGCCCTAAGCCCTCTAATACTTGCATCAGGAAAGCAAAACACCTGCAGATAATAAGCTTTCTTCTACAGCAGTACTTTTAGGCCACACACGTGATTTTAGGGAACTTCTGACAGCATTAGATTTCTTTACATGGGAATGCACTTAGTTAAGGAGACAGCCTTATAGAATTATAGCATCTAGAAGTCATTTGGAAATTCAAGTCAGTGCTGGACATTGCTGCCTGGATGTGGAAAAGCAAAGGAACTGTGATGCCACTGACTGTTCTAGGAGTCATGTTTTTACTCATTCTTTTCATGACAGCAGCAATGAAAAAAAAATCAAAGCCCAAACCTGATTAAAAAAAATATAAGTAAATATTCTCTGTTTGATTTCCATGTGAGAAAGGAAGAATTATGATATATTTTCACAGGTAGGTGTCAAATATTTCTCTCCGTAGGACAACTCCCAATTTCTGAATGTTAGTCTCAATTTGAAGAGTATTTACTTCCAGCTTTATTAGAAGAAATTTTGGGGTTCCTACTGATATAAATTTAACACAAGAAAATCAGTTTAAAAACAAAAAGCGGCTCTTTTGAAAAATATGTGTATAGAGAACATCACATTTGAATATTCATTGACAAAGTTTTATGTGTCAGCCTTAGTGTCACAGATTTAATATAACACAATTGAAAATTAGCAGTAAAATAAATAAACTCAAATGGCTTAGATGGAAATAATTTACACTGTTAATACTTTATGCAGTCTCTTATTAAAAAATGTATATAACAATGATTAAAAAACGTGGCTTCAGGCAAATAAGTAAAAATTTTCTGCTGACAGTGAAAGTTCAGTTTACATTGAAAGAAATTTATACATATTTTTTGTAATGAGGAATGACAATAAGTCTTCTCTGAGTTTCCTGCACAAAAATAACCCTATGAGTTAATCAGAAAGGAAACTTTTTTCTCATGCATATTCCTCAGTGATCTTCATAACCATATACTGTTCAGCATTAAAACTATGAAAGGGATAGACTGGGTAGGTTTTTGACCTTATGTAGCCTCAGCAGAAAGGAGTTAATGCATTGCTTTGCCTCAAACACCAATGAACATTCAAGCAGGCAAGTCAGAACTGCATTTGCTTGGAAGGGGGCAGAGGGGAGCATAGGAAGGTATGTCAGCACCTTTCTGGAACCAATTTACCTGTTCAGCTCCATGAGGATGGCACAGTATGGAGCACAAGCACAAGTGGGGTCAAGTAGAAGGCAAGACCAATAGAATCAGAATAAGACCACAAATGGACCCTCAAAGCCCATCAGCCCCATTTCCAGAAAGTTCAAGAAGAATGGACTGCACATGATAACTCATTTAAATAAAGAGCAATAAACCTAATCCCAGGGTGGAAAACTTACCTATAAAAAGGTACCCCCACAAAGCCTGTGTGGTGGCCCCAGGACACTGGACACCCTCTCAGCTGGATCAATGTTGGACCCAGCACTAGGGATCCCCTTTCCTCTCCTACCTCATCTCCCTTTCATTTTTCTTTCTTCCTTCTTTATTTTTATTCTTTGATGATGATGATGATGATGATGATGATGATCTCAATGATGATAAGATAAAAGCAAAATATATACCAATTTCCATGGCTTTTATAATTTTCTTTCCACCATGGGCATCTACAGATCTTGGTGCTCCATTGCTTCCTTCACCAGCATTTTGAAAACTGTGCGTTGCACAGTGCAGATCTCTATTTGTAGATACGATTCTTCTGGCCTCGGTAGAACATGCTAGCTTCGAGTTTATTAATCTTCATATTTGTTATATCCTGAAAATGGCCATAAAAATCTGAAAATTATATTATTTTGCTGTTAATTACAGGCTTTTCTGTGAGACACCTTCCTGCAGCAGCAGAAAGCACTTGCGTCTGGAGACATCATGGGAGGGGCATGCAAAGCACTGACACACAAGGAGAAATCTTGAGGGAGGTCATCAAGTGTTCAGATATTGCAAATATTGCTGTCTTCGACTTCAACATGTCTTAATTCCCCCCACTTATCCTCTCTCTTCACATCCTAATGCAGAGGATCTTTTTTGTAAATTCTGGAGTGGTTCCATTTGGATAACCACTAATCTTTTGTCAGCTTTTAGATGAAATATAAAGCATCACCTGTCAGAGACTATCAGAACATGTGCTATGGAAATGTCAAATTAATTAATAAAATGCCACACTATGGGTGTATAAAGTTCTATGTGCTTTATGTAAATAACAACCCCTAGGAATTTACAGCTGTTAAATTAGCTCTAACCTTTACTTGAATTATATAGCCTCAAACTTCAGGTTTTAATTAAGTTTTTTCTTGTGCAATAATTTTCAATATGCTTCTGTTGAAGTCAAGAATCAGTTGAATACTGTATAAAGAAAAAAACTATAATTTACTTTGGAAGATTGCAGCCACATAACCCAAACAAAGGCTATTCTCTGGAAAGTACAAAGAACTGATCACTTAGTAAGCTGGCGTTTTTCAAACAAAATGGTTTAAAAATGCAAATTCACGTACTTGGAAGCAAGGAATACCTTCAAAGTTAGCAAGTTCATCCTGGAATAAGCAAATCCAGAAAGGTGTTAGCATCTAAATTGAAAACCATCAAAATATGGACTTTTGGGATGCTCTTCTGACAAAGGGGCTTATTTAAAGTCCAGATTAATCCATTGCAACTTGAGACCTTTTGTAGGTACTGCCAAAATGTAAAGTTTATCTCTGAGTCTTTTTATAGGCAATGTCAGGAGTCAGGTATCTCCAGAGAGTGATGCAGGTATTCAATAAGTTGAGTTACCTCACTGAGGCTCTCTGTCTTTCTGTTAATTACTGAGCTCCCAATTTTGTATACTAATTATGTTTCCTAAAATGAGTCTTGTAAATCTAGGCCCATGCCTTCTAAAGTGAGTGTCCAACAGCTGTCTGACATAAAATGTATTTCTGATCAGATAGATTCAAAGTAAGATGGGAGGGTTTCAAAAGATGCACCCAGAAAGGAGTTACACATCAGCCAAGGACAAGACACTGAATTCAATACAGAACCGAGGGATGCAATACAGCCTCTAGAATAGACAGACCAAACTCTTGGTGACCTCTGAAGCAGTGAAGAATGATCAGGATAGTGAGGACTGGTCAAAACCCTTTATATCAGCCAGTACTTCATGCACCAATCCAGCAGTGGCTTCACTGTCATATCTTAGCAATGTCCCAATGCCAATGCAAGTTCATAAATCACTTCTGAAGAACATTCAAACCTAGAAAATTCAATCTGAAAAGCTGATGGGTTTACAACAGCAAATCACCTTTGAAAACGGGAATTTGGGCTAGAAATCTTCTGTGTTAGTCTGACTAGCTCCAGTCAGAGCTGCCCTGTGTTACCTGTGTGGTGAGATACAGCAGCTGCGTGACAACACACAAGGCAGGGAGACAAGAGCAGACCTGTTAGCAGGTTATCGCATTTGGGAATACTGCCCTACTGGTGCCAACCTTAATGTAGTGCCCAGAAACCTGATGAAGCTCTCCATCCTATGTGGCTTTTTACAGTGTCTTAGTTTAGACTCATGTATCTTAAACTGGATTTATCTTGGATTTCCAGTCTGATTGATAATAATTTTCTATTTTTAGGATTAGATTATTTTCCTATTTCATGGACTCTCTAATTTTTACCATAAACTCAGGAAGGAAGGGTTAGAGATCAGTCACCCCAAACTCATTCCCACCTTCAGGAGTCCCTCTCAGTCATGAAACAATAATGAGCTTCATAAAATTAGCACATGCATATGTTTTTTTTCAGGTGTGTTTTCAACATTCAACTAGAAATATAAGATCAACCAAAAGATGTATTGCACAATGATCCAAGACAAAGAGAAAATTAGGCACATGGCAAAGCAGACTATACCTTTTAAAGAAAATAATTGTTCCCTAACCAGTAAAGTTGGGAAAAAGCTCTTGGTCTAAACATCAGTGCGGTCTGACAGCCTTTCAGCTCAGGAAGGAATAAATAGCTTCTGAGGAGAAAGGGTAATGCAGACTCTAAATCTATCTGATGGTGTGATTGCAGGGCTCTGATGGGAGCTCATTTATATAGGTGAGCTGCTTGGTCTAAAAACTCTCTTCATGCTTTAGATGCATCTTGAAATATACGTCACTCACAAAGCCATACCTCTTTGTCAGAAGAAAGGAAATCAGCAGAATTTTTAACTGCTTTGGCTGCTGCAAATTTAGTATTGTATTTAGAGTTTACCCAGCTGACAAAGGCAAAAAAATAGCTTAAACTGTGAATGTTAAGAAGCATCAGATAATTGGGTTTACATCTGTCTGCAAGTCAGTGTTTGAACATGAACTTTTGCACTCCCAAGAAGAAGTCTGCTGCCTGCTAGACAGAATGGGTATTGCCTGGCTGTAAATTCTGATAATGAAAAAAGTGGCATACCCTGAAGCCTCTTATTAATAGAGATGAGATAGAAGCGTGAGATAGAAGGCTGATCAGGCATTAAGCCTGATTCTAAGAAGAATCAAGAGAAAAAAATAAAACTTGTGAGTTGAAATAAGATTGGTTTAATAATTTAAGTAAAATATAATACTATTAAAGTAATCATAATAATAATTAAAAAATAGGAGACAGAGTGGGTTAAAACCCAAGAAAAACAGGTGATGAGTAATACAATTGTTTAACACCTGCTGAACAATGCCAAACCTGTTCCAAATCTTCAATTGGCCCCCTCCAAGTACCTCCCCCACTTCATATATTGGGCAAGATATTCCATGGTGAGGAATATTTTTGGCCAGTTTAGGTCAGCTGTTCTGTGCTCCCTCCTATATTTGCTTTGCCTCCTCACTGTTAGAACATGGGAAACTGAAAAGTCCTTTACTCAGAGTAAAAACTGCTCAGCAGCAACCGAAATGTAAATATGTTATCAACATTATTCTCATTCTGAATCCAAAACACAGTACTGTAGATTTCTCAATGGATCCATAGGGACCCATTTTCTCATCACAAGTGGATGACAGATCTGCTGGTTGATCCCACCATAATACCTGAATTTTGAATTTTGGCCATATTTTTGTTAAACCCTTTGCTCTGCGCAAGTCCTGTCTTTCCTAGTATGAGAAGTCCAATGCAGTGAGGCAGCTGGCCATGAGATCACGCACAGCACTGCTTGTGTGTAAGAAGGACAGAATTCTCAGTGGATTCATCTGACACACTGTGCTTGGAAACCATTTTGACAATGTTCAAAAGCCTCAGCTGGGTATGCCCAACGCAGCAACAGATTTTTCAGCCTTGCACTCTGCAGTTCTCCGGTTCTACATGCTTTGATATGCAATAAACCCATAATGTGTGTTTATGGCAACAGTGCTCCCCATGCTTAGGACCATGATATCAAAGTAGAAATACTTTGCCTTCACTGCATGATCAAACAAATATCTTGAGGAAAAAAACAGTTATACAGACTATCACACACCTTTAAAGCATATTTCTCACATAATGATAAAGACTGCCTCTAGTATGTTGCTGCTGGAAATGTTCTGCCAGGTTGCTATAGCAACCTTCTGCTATGTAAATCAGCAAGAGCTTTATCAGAAGATTTTTAGATTGTTGGATTTGGGGGAAAATTTTGGAATAAGAGCTGAAGTGAAAAATAAACTGGAGAAGCATCTAAAGGGACCAATTAGTAGTTAGCCATGGTCCAGTGGCAACTGGATACTAAATGATGTTTTAAACTACAGTTTTCAACATGATTCTATTTTCCCCTAACAGTTTATATTGACAAAGGTGGGGGCACTCAGGTTGAAGAAACTCCCGTTTAGGCCTTAAGCTATTTTAAATAATCCACTTAAACTCTGGAAAGGCAGAAGTGAAGAGGTGCAGTATCTGTAAACTTAAGGCACTTTAAGAGGCTAAAAACCAAATGAGCAACCAGAGAAGAGAAATACCTAATTCTAAGATGACCTCAGGTTGTTGAATTCTCTAAACTTTTGAAAAACACTGGAAGGTCATTTTTAACATTGTTCTGCTCAATAAAATAGCAATGTGACTGCCAGGGGATTCTTTTTCTAATAAGCCTTTTCATCTCAAAATGGACCATGAATTTCTGAGTTTTCTGTGTCTGATCCAAAGTATATTGAAAGGCACCTGGTGATCTTAGCTGATTCTGTATTAATCTCTAGTATATTTAGGGAAGATTATTTAGTTTACAGATAGTGACAACCTACTAGCTAGAGATCCCCAGCCTCATTAGTGTTTCTCAGTAAAAATTATTAGGTGTACAGACAGAATACAGTAAAATGCCCAATCCTTTTTTCTAGGAGACTAACAGACCCATCAAAGAGTAAAGTAAAATGTAGGGGGAAAGCAGCTTTTTCTTTTTCTTTATAAAAGCAATATGTCTGTGGTTGCCTGGTGGTGCTTTCTCACGTTAACTGTTGCTGTTATTGATGCCAGGTTATTGCAGAGTAGTAAAAGGAAAAGGACTTATCGCCCCTCATGGTGGGTTAGCAGGTGACAGGGGCATCAAGAGCAAAAGGTGAGGTGATCCAAAGGACTGCCTGTCTGATAATGTGTCCATTTGCAAAACATTCGAAAACTCCTATATTTAGATCATTGGAGGGCACAATATGATTTTTCCCAATAGAAAGCATTTCAGACAAAAAGTTTAACTCTTTCACAAAAGTCTGGGTTTTGTCAAAAATAGACCATTTATTGGTATGATTCAGTGTTTTTTCCAGGAATTAAAAAATATGAAAAAAAAAAAAAGAGAGAAAGAAAAAATGTGATACAACAACAAAAACCTTTCTAGTAAAAAAATAGAAGAAAATGTTTTCAATGAGGATTGGAATACATAATATAAGCTTTGATGTGTATATATCCATCGTAATGATGTATGAAAAACCTTTTACATAGAGAGTTTTACATTAGTTATTGATAAATGTTAGGTTGATTATTTTGGAGAAGTTTATGACAAATGAGGTTTTTTAGTTTTATTTTTCCACTATATGTGTAGACTCTGCATATATAATTTTTCTTCCTAAAACATAGAATGATTTAGACTATACACCAAAAATAATTGACATTACAGACGGAAATGCAAACACTGATTTAACACAAAATTCACTGTAATTTTTTTTTTTACTATTTGTTTACCACCTGACTTACACCTTCAATCTATTTGGTAGGAAAGCTGTGTGTATTAAAGATACATCCTGTTATTTTAGAGGTCAAAAATTAAGCTGTCAATGACATTTTTACAACATCAGGGAGATTTCTAGGAAAAGAAAAATTTATATTCCTGATATTTTGCACTCAAAAAGACATAGGTTTTATTGATAAAGTTGCCACCAAAACATATTGAGATTTCCCTCTGCTCCAAGTCATATATAAGAAAAATTTTCATCTTAAAAAATAATCTTTATGGAAATTCATCTATTAATATTTTCAACTAGTCTCTCTTTTGGAACTATTGTTTCTTATTTCATACAGGATCTGAATTTCTGCCATCTGCATGTCAGTAGTCTAATAAATTGATGGTGCAATGTGTAAATATTTAATTTTTAAATATGGAAGTTAAATTAAATTTTACCTTTTTTCACTAAAAATATGATCCAAAAATTACATTCTTATTCTCATTAGATAAGAAAGGAAAAGTTTGGATAAGAAAGAATGAAGTAAGACTGCTATGTGGTAAGAAATTCTAATTTTTCAGCTTACTGCTTTGTATACTAGCCTATTGTTAGAACAAAGAAGAGGGAAATAATCTAAAAGTAGAAAAGCTTTATAGGGAAAAAGAAAATAAAGCAGTCTTCTTATTTTTAAGTAAAGATGTAATAATGAAGAGAGGGGCATATTTGTCTAAACACTCAGATATGAGGGTAGGACAGAAAATTCAGATGCTTCAAACATACATTAGAAGACTTGAGTTATTTAAACAGTATCCCAGCATGGAGGGCTTTGGATTAACAAACAACATGATTGGAAAATGGCAAGAAATTGGGGAGGAGAGGAGGTTGTTAGTATTAGGATCAAAGTAGCCAGGCAGCAAGATGAGTGAGAGTCTGGAGAAAGAACTTGGAGATTTATTGTGGCCCTTAAGAAAGTTACCATCAGAAAAAAAGACTAGCATCATTCACCAGAAAATTCACATTTCCTAGCATATCAAAACTAGGGTGATGTTTCAATCAGCAACAAATCAAGAATGATAAAATTTGGTGTCGTCTGTGTCATTAGTGATGACATCAGATGACAGTTTTTAGGTCATAGCATTTGACATTGGTTTGGCAACCTTAATCCAAAACCCAGGTAGTCTGTTTGTCTTAGTTCGGAATAATGATTAATCAATAAGAATCAGGCACCTTCAAGGGTTTCAGTGATACTCTGCAAACTCTGTGCACCCTCCTGGATCTGATAAGTCCTGCAGGTAGAAGTCAACAACTATTTGACATGACTGAGCTCTTCAACTTGTAAAATCTCTGAGAATTCAGATGATATTGAAGAGAAATTTTGGTTCCTTTTCTTGTAGACATGGACAGCTCCAAAGCTTCTGAAACATATGTTTCTTACATTCATGTAAGCTCCATGGTACAGTTTGGGCGCTAATCACATTAGATCTCTGCCCTGGGACAGAGGTTTTAGGTTCACTTGATCCCACTTTGATGTCTGAAGTCTCTAAGTTTTATTCCTCTCTTTCCATTTCCCCATCTGTGCCACTGCATACTTAATCATCTCGGATCTGTGATAGCAATCCTGAATCTCATTACAAAGTCAGGCAAAGAAAAAATCAAGGCATACCGTGATGCTAATTAGCTAAATCAGGCTCCAACTATAGCTGCTTTGCCTTTGCTCTTCACATGAGCTGGTAAGAGATGTTCTCAGCTAATTATTTAAAAGCTATGGCTTGCTCTATTGCTTAATGTACTCACTGAGCCAAAGCCCCAGTAGAGGTAGTGCTGATAGACACAGCGCTAATTGCTGCTATCAGACTTTGAAAACCACTTCCTCTCAGCTTTATGTCCTCCATGTCATCAGTCATTATTGCCTTGTGCATATGGTCCCATTATCAATTTTGAATTAATGTGGTCAGTGGTCCTTTGCAGGGTGGGCTCCTGACATGTGAGTGTCAGCTGCTTATTAGCAGAAATTCTCATGCAATGCAAGATGTGAAGCTGAGAGAGGTCAGTACTACTCTGATTTGATTTAAATATTAAACAATCTATTCGTGTCATCCTCTCCTCTGACTGGAAATCAATGGAGCTTTACTGCTCTGAAATGGAAAGGCTATCTTGACAAATCAGGTCTTTTCTGTGTGCAGTTCAATTAATACAGTACAATGAATTATACATAGCCAGTGAACAAGATGTTTGACATGGTCATAGAGCTGCAGATGAGATTTGGTAGGTGACCTACAGGTTCAAATCCTCCTCAGTGCAAAAAGATGCAGCTCTCATTGTGGATTATGATATCCAGCAGACCTCACAGCTCTCCTTCCATCAAGGTGCTGAAAGCCTTCCCTCTCTGTTCATAGTTAATATGTTCTATATGTAACTGAATAACTTGCATGGTTAACAGCTCTCCTTTTACATACATGATTGCCTAACAACTAAACAAAGTATTTATTATGACAGAAAAAAGCCAAAGCCAGTAACAAGGCATTATTTTCACTCCTTGTTTCACTCCTTGTTTGTTTATCACAACAGAGATAATATCTTTAAATAACGATTTTTTAAATGTGCATTATTTGCATTCCAATTTAATGCCCTATGCTTTAACAGTTTAACAGAATGCTACCACCCTTGTTTTTATACAAGAGAGGCAGAGAATTCTGATTCTGATCCCACTCTACTTTGTAAAATTCAACTGTACAATAAGAAACAAAGAACAAAGGGCTGAATCTCAAGGCAGAAGTGCCAAAGTGAAGCTGAAAGGCATTAATATTAACCTATGGTTAGAGTTTGAAATCTGAGGCATAAAAAAATATCCCAGGATTTGCAAGGCTTCGTTTATACACAGATACTCAAACCAGACAGAATTACCAGCTCAGAATTACTGATTAAGTCCCTGTGCTAATCACCAGATAATGGTAGTTCTGAACTTACAGCAACTATTTTTTCATCGTTTTCTGCAATTCTAATTTTATGCTTAACAGAAATGATTCAAGATCTGGATAGATATGATGTTAGTCCTTCCAATTCAGGCAACAAATGATGCAGGTGATTTTACTATCCTCTGTCAAGGGCTGACTGCTTATGTGTGTTTACTCTGGATTTCATATAATTTGTGTTACTTTTACAATAAACAGATCTATAAAAGAAACAACACTCATATTTCAGATAGGCACATGTTCTATTACCTACATGATAAATCTCTGGACTTGATGAAGACATTCTTAATGTAGAAGTTATAAACAGTATGATATTATCTGTTTAAACTGGGTGATAGAAGAATAAAATCCCATAAAATGTTGCTTTTTTTCAGGAAAATAACATTTCTCTTTCTGTAACCCTGAATTCATAACATATGTTATATAATTTGCTACAGAAAATCACTTCTGCAGCAGAATGCCCAGCTGTGTCCTTAAAGTAAATTGTTTCGTAGGGGAACAGTGCTCTCCAGTGATCAAAGAAGGGAACTGTTTTAGTCATAAAACAGACAATTTTGGTCTCCTTTATTTCCTAAGCTTTCCTTTCTTTTTTCCACAGTGATTGGTAGAATTATCTTCCACATAAATATTCACATTCTTACTTCTAGAATTTTTTTCCCTTTTCTTAATATGTCTTGTGAGGTTAATTGTTTTACACACTAAGTTCTTGAAATCTCCACAGATCCCCAAACACACTTCTAAGAACTTAAAGCATTTCTCTGCTAAATCACATGAGGATTAGCAAAGATTTATTTAAAAAACTAGTAATAATTTTCGTTCATGTAAGTTTTACACCTATGACTACTTAATCAAGAAATTTATTGGAAGTATTCAATTCAAAGTAGCTTGGTTTACATTCTATTAAGAAATGAATTATGGTAGAATTTTCAACTAAAGAACTACAGAGAACCTTACTTTTTTTCTTTTCCCTTACACCTTAAGAGTATGCATTAACAAAATTTTGTATGTCTTTGTTTTCCTGTAATTCTTGTCTCTTTCTAAGGGAGAAATATTAACAAATTATATCTTCACTTTATGTGATGTACACATGCTTTATATCAGTACATGTAAGCCAGTAGAGGAAAGGAACAAGACCCACCTTGATATTTTATCCATCCATTATCCAGATAGCTGGTAAGCTCAGGTTTCTGCTGTACTCAAAAGAGATAAATAGCTACACCATCCCTTTCTGAGAGGTGTGAGATGAACCATCTCCTAGAGATAACTTAGTGACTACAGAATGAGGTTAGAGTGCTAGTGCAAATGTCCATCTGCAGATGATGATGATGACTAGTTGAGGTGAATGTGCATTATGCTGGTTGATATGATTCAAGGTATTAGATTCTGGACCAAGAAAATAACATATAAATTGAGGAAAAATCCTCACCAAAACCAGAATCCAAAGCCATATTTTGTGAAATGTGTTTTAAACACTGAAACAGGATAGATTCATTACTATAGTATTTTTTTAATTGCCTCTATTTTCATGCAGACAGTCCCATCAGTGTGAAAACTCTGAGATGCAGTTTTAAATAATGTCACAACAATACAGCCTACAGCCAGGTAGTTCTTCAGAAACAAGACAACACTGTTCCATGCAGAAATTTTCTTCTGATGATTTTTCACTAACTCTGAGCTATGGAGTCAGTTCCTTTTGAATCTTCAGTCTCTTGAACACAAACATCTACTTGAGAGTATGACTGTATTCTAAACAGCAATGACTGCACCATTTTCATGTTTCTTAGGATCAGAACCCAGATGCCATTTATGGATTAGTAGAGCAAACTGCACTAGGGAGAATCTGATGGATGAAACAGTTGGTGTTGAAGCTTCAAAGTCCTCATTGTATGCACTTCTAAAAGTTTTACTTCAGTTGAGTTCGTGTCGGACCCTACAGACTGAATGACCAGATTGCATAATCTGTACTACTGATACAGTTTCTCAAGCTTGGCTTCAACCAAAATGAATCCAGCTTGAGTATCCAACTGCAAACTCTCCATTGTCAACCACACTACAATGCAAACCAAACTGAAACAAAAGAGAATTATTCGGAGATATTTTCCTGATTTGGACTACATGAATTAGAACACATACAGTGGAGACACTTGGTGTTCCATGAGTATTGCAACATATTATCTTTAAAATGCTAATGGGACATTTGGAAGCCATTAAAGTTTGTAAAAGTACCTTTAAAATAAAAAAAAAAATGACATCCACATCCATGTGTGCACTTTAACTTTTATAGAAATACCCTCTACAAAGCAAAGGTATTGCATAAAGATCTAATGCTTATCTGTTACTTTTACAGATTCACTTTTGAAAGATGGTTTGAAATATTTTAAAACAGGCCTTGTGATATCTGCCTTTAAAGCTGATAGATTGTTTTAGTTGGTAGTAGAGTATTTCAAATGTCTTCCTATAAACAACAATGTGTATTTACTGCACATGCAGGTTTACTGTGTATTTATGTTTACTCTAGTAAAAAGGTTGTTTTTTGATCAGCCTTCAGACCTAGAAAAGACCTTGTATCACTAGAAAAATTATATCTTGCTCCTAACCTATTATGAGAAATGTCTTTCAACTTCAAAGTCAAGCTTTTGTTGCCAGATATCACAAAGATGATATTTAGAAAAATACAGTTGTTTTAACCATTATGTTCTAAAGACAAAAAAGAAGCAAAATTTATGGAGGTATATAAGGCAATAAGAGGCAATGAATACTATCATAACACCTATACTTATGCTGCTTACCCCTATTTTTTGTGCCAGACAAACTGGCATAGTTCTAGCCACGTTCATACTTTTACCAGCCAGAACTGTGGCCACAACCAATCTTTTCTTTGAGAAAAATCCATAGCCCCTACAAACTGCCATGTTGTAACTAGGTATTGTTTAGGAAAATGATCATGGGGTTAAGAACAGAAGCGTTCCAGGGTCCATTCTAAAAAGAAAATGCAATCATGTGGCAAAACCCATGTCCACACCTGGCCCAGTTTAATTTTTGAGTATTATTATTTTAGTAGGATTATTTGAGACTTACCTGCACAATGCTACCAAAGTTTTAATCCCTGTACATTAATCTTAGTCAAGGTCCCATATTTATATATATGGAAAGACACTTTGAAACACAAATACATGGTTTCAGGGATACTCATTATTTCTGTCATCTCCTTAGCTTTTTAGCTATAGGTATTCTACTTAAAAATAAAATCTTAAATAAATATCATAATTTCACGACTAGCTCAAGGGAGGTGGTCACAGTACCAGCCTTTCAGAGTTCAAGAAGTGTTTGGACAATGCTCTCAGGCACATGGTGTGATTCTTGGGGTGGTCCTGTGCAGAAACAGGAGTTGGACTTAATAATCTTTGTGTGTGTCTTCCAACTTGGGATATCCTGTGATGATTCTATGAATCCATCAAATCAGATATCTTCAACTGAGGAGTTTTTTTCCTGAATATTCAGGTAGTTGAAAATTATAGACAAACAAACCAGGAAAGTGATTCAGAGACTGTTTCTCTCAAAGCTCCTCTCTTCCTCCCTCACTCCCTCTCATTCTTCCTCTCCTTCTGTCAATATTCCAGTGAGTTTTGTTCAGCCTCCTTCATTCTTGCTTTCATTGCTTTGGTGGGAGTTACCACATTTCATCACTAAAGATTGGTGATATGTGTGTATAAAATGTTTTTCTCTAAGTAGTGATTTCAGCATCAAAAAAGAGAAATATCTTTCTCATTCACCAAGAAGGAGAATAGCACCTTATGACTTTGGAATAACTTATGTATCATTTAACAGTATCTTAAAAACAAGTACTGAGAAAGAGAAGAAAAAGAGACAAGAATTCAGACTTGGGTTTTCCTTGTGGATCTCATTCTGTGAACAATAAAGACAGTTCCTTTGAGGAAAGCCACTCTAAAAAGAGATTTCCAGAATCTCTACTGAGAGTTCAGAAATCTTCATCCTAGATTCCAGTAAGATATTAGCTGATCCAAAAGCTAAGTATAGCACCAAATCAGGTCTCTTCTGAGGATCTATTTGTGTTCAGCATTAGTCTTTTTGTTTGTTTTTCTTGTTGCAGACATAAAAATGCAGTTACCTGTCACATGTAATTTCTGATCTAAAAGGTTACAGAACAACTAATTTGCTCCCATGTAAGGTATTCACAAATGTTGAATTAAAGAAAGATACCTGAAGGTTATTTTCTCATTTTCCGATGACCATGGTGATATCAAACATGTCCTTGCATCTTAAGAGGAATTATATTCAAATTTTATTTTGCATTGGTTTTGTTAATAAAAAGTATATTGACCATCTAGCCTTTGAAAATATAATAACTGATTTAGACTATTAGTTTTGGGGTCAGGGTCCCTGTTTACCTATACCTGTTGTCCTACTTAAATATAAGTTATAAAAATAATCCAATAAAGTCAATAAGCATCAAGGCTGATATTCTTTATTCCCCTTTAGTTATTTTTGTGGAAGATGGATTCAAATTTTATGAAAATTACACTGAAAATTACACTAAAAATTACACCTCTTGCACTAAAAGTTGTTTCTCAGCTTAAAATGGCTTCTTGCAGTGACCGGGAATATTTCTTGGTACTTGCTCTTCATTTTGGTGCTGTTAGAGCTAGCAAGCGACCATTGACGTCCCACTGCCCGGGGAGCAGTGCTTAGACAACAATTTTTGTAAATTCACAACTTCAGAACTTCCAGTTTCCCACATCCCCTCCTAAAAACGACTCAGTCAACCATCTGATTCATGTCTAGAGGTGAGCTCGTTCCCCTCATCACCATGGGCTGATATCTCACAGGTATCAGCTCAGTTTCAGAATCGTCTTTGCAATTATTTCCTAAGTTCTTAAACAACTTGCAGATAATAATCCTCCCTTCTGCCACTATTCACACTCCATACTCATATCTAAGTGTTCCATTTGTCCTTAGCTTAATCCAGGTTTAAAATTCCATGAATGTTTACTCACACAGTCAGTTTCCTTACACCACCCCTTTACTCCTTCATACATCTCCATTTCAATTTTCTGCCTGTACTGTAACTCCTGACTGCAATATCTTAGTGTTCAAGGTTTAAAGTACTTGACAGCTACCGGTTGCTATGAATGCCAAAAATTTTTTTGAAGTTATTGAGAATTGTTGCTTATGTTTCATAGTGGCATGGAATACAGAGAATTTTCCTACTGCAGTTTTTTTTCTGTTCACTTCTGTTAGTAATACCACCAAAGTCCTCTTCTACTTATAGTCTGGGAGTTTTCTGTCTGTATCCCAAATCCTGTTACTAATTATATTAGGCGAATTTAAAAACCAATAGCATTTTGAACATTCTGTTTCTAATCTTATACCCAGAAGTTACAAAAGTTTTATTTCTTGGGTTCCTCTGTATACTAAAAATCACATGGAGTATACTGAGCTCTACATTTTCTTGTGGTTACTAATTTACATGCATTATTTGTTTCTTGCACATCTCCTCTTTACCCTATTTGTATACTTTCATTCAATTCTCTTTTTTCTGATTAGTTCAATTACAATTGTCTTGGTTTGTTCAGGGCCCCAGTGGAAATCGTTCTTCTTGCAGATAACCAGGTAGAGAGAGCTCACAGTCTGGCTATACTCAGGAATGTGCACTGTCCAAAGAAAGCTTTTGTTTCCTTCTTGCTGGTCGGTGGAGAGATTGCTGTGATTTTATTGATGATCTCAGCGGGAATCTGATGCCATCCATCTTGCCATTTTACCCCCAGGAACTGGATCTCTCAGGCAGGTCCCTGGACCTTGATCTTCTTGATAGCAAAACTGGCTTCCAGGAGAATCTGGATGATTTTTCTCTCCTTTCTCAAACATTACCATTGCCCTGTTCCCCCACACAATGATGTCATCGATGTACTGCAGATGTTCTGGAGCCTCACCCTTCTCCAGTGCAGCCTGGATCAGTCCGTGGCAGATGGTGGGGCTGTGTTTCCACCCCTGGGGCAGTCGGTTCCAGGTGTACTGCACACCCCTCCAGGTGAAAGCAAACTGGGGTCTGCATTCTGCAGCCAGAGGAATGGAGAAAAATGCATTGGCAATGTCGATTGTGGC
>WBMY01010793.1:225309-249047 GCA_013397315.1 Donacobius atricapilla | reverse complement strand
TTCTGCCTAGATAAAAACCCGACCTTCACAGCATCAAGTGGCCAGTTTTCCACTGGATTCCCAAAGGAGCCTGTTTTTTTTGTTTTTTGGTTTTGTTTTTTTTTTTTCTACTGGAATACCCAGAGGAAGACCAGACTCATCTCACCACCACTGGACCCTTCTAGAGGACCTGCTCTACTCCAACAGAATTACATCTGTTACTCAGGGAGGACTTCTCTGGACTATTCCCAACATCCTGACCAGGGTGTCAGGTCATATTCTGACTCTGTCAGTGTTTCTAGGATTTGTTTGTTCATTTGTTTGCTTTACTACATTTGTATTTTTTAATATTCCTAGTGAAGAACTGCTATTCCTATTCCCAAATATTTGCCTGAAAGCCCTAAATTGCAAATTTATAATAATTTCGAAGGGAGGAGTTTACATTCTCAATTCCAAGGGACGCTCTAGCTTTCCCTGGCAGACAACTGTCTTTCAAAACCAAGACAACCCCTCACTTATAATTTCAGCAATTCAAATCTTAAGAGTGGACCAGTGAATTGGTAAATTGAAGATTACAGTTTAAAAGGCAGTGATGACTACTTCGTAACTTCCTATCTTTTACCCGAAGAAAGACCATTCTAAGTATTTCCAGCAGTTCTGTGGAGGACTAAGTATATGCATAGTTTGTCTCAAATATTATGTTTGTTATGACAGGAAAAGTGTGATCGAAACAAAGAGTCCCAAGGAGATGGAATAGCACTGTCCTGAGACAGCTTCCTGCTCCTGCTCAGTCCCACCACAAATGACTTCCCAGAGAAAGGCTCAATGAGCTGCCTGTGGATGTGCAAACAAAACAGCATGAAAGTCTCATTTACGTAAGAGGCTGCACCAGGTTAACTATAAAAGGAAGTGAACACATTGGGTCTCCTTGCTCACTTTTCCCATATCTTTCCCAGCTCTGGACCATCCATGCAGCAGGACCAAACACAGGAATCTACAGATGGTGAACTTCTTTAGTCTCTCTCTCTCTTTTCCACCTTAACTTCTCCCATCCCTTGCTTTGCCTGGGCAAAGCATGGCTGTCATATTTTTCCCCCCTATGAAGGGAGAAATGAAGGGCTTGTTAGCCAACACCTTTTGAGTTTAATAATAGTGGGAGTTGTCAGACTTATAACAATAGTGCAATAAAGCGTAAGAGCTCCCCAGCCTGTGGTCTGGTGGTGTTGTTTAGGCTCGCAATAATTTACAACAAATATCACACTCCTACCAACAGCTTACAATAAAAAATTGGCATCACAGACAGGATTCTTATGAGGCTGAGAAGGACTGAACAGCTCTTGAGCTATTTTTAGTTGGGATGGGCTCAGATATCTCCATCTCTGACTGGGGTACAGGATGGATCAGGAACAGGGAGAAGCAGGACATGACAGCCCAGGAAATGCCAAGCATGGACCCCTTTCCTGTTATGAGAAAGTATGACCTATACACTACATGTTGAGTACTGTGTGTCATGCTGATGGAAACACAAAAGATAAAAAGATTAATGAAAATGTCTAGATAGAGAGCAAAAAAGAAAGAAACACTCCTATAAAACTTGGTTGACTCTTTCCAAAAATGTTCATACAGAGAAGAGAGAAAACAAGAGGTTACATTTAAAAAGGAAAATGATGATATGCCACTGTATCTATAACTGTTAGAAAAAAGTCCTGGCACTGTCTCAAATAGAAGAACAGAAAAAACCAATCCAAATAAATCCTACAGTTTGATGCAGCTGCTTTTAGCAGACTGAACCTTGTGACTCAAATCCCTTCCATGTTGGAAATAAGTACGTATCTGAAATACACACTGAAAAAAAAAGGGAGAACCATATTAAAAGAATCCACTAGTTCTCCCTGCTAATAAATGTATTTTTATCTAACTATGATGATGCAAGCTCTGGTGATGATTTTCATTATGAGTCCTTCATCTGCTTTTCATTGCAAAGACATTACAGCTTTTCATTAATATAAGAGGACAAAAGGAAAAGTCCACTACATATTCAAAGTTCTTTCAGCACTAGTAATAAATTACTGATACACTTAATTATGTTAGTTCTGTCATGACTTCAAGCTAAGTTACTCAGTAAACTTACTTCAGGCTTTTTACTCAGCTGGGAACAAGTAGATCTAGGATTGAGATATTTGGAAATCAAAAAAGTAAATGTTGCCAACAAACAGTATTATCTGTGACAGCCAATATAGGTTGAAATGGCAGACAAGCTTGCTAAGTTGCATATGTAATAAAAACTCTTTTAAACTTAAAAAAGTTTAAAACTTTTTTAAAACAGATCAGATAAAAAAAGTTCCCTTGCTCTACATGATCAAGTAACTAGTGCTTAAAAATACCCCACTATATTGCAATGTATTTCTAAAGGTGCTTTGCAGTAGACAGCCTTTAAATACAGAATTCACAGATGATTTTCAACTTCCACTAGACATACAGAATAAGTTCATCAAAACAAAATTAGTGTAGATCTGATTTAACACACAGTAACCCTCAAAACTGTATCCAATGTTGCTCTCTCAAGTCACAATTTACATGTTCTAAAAACTTTTACTACTCCCAAAATAAACATTTTCCAAAAGGAGACTGATACCAGTATTTTTCAGGTGTTTATTATATGTTTGTAATGATTTTCAGATTTATTATCTAAAGCCATGCATGTCTGTTCCCACAATTTACCTTTCACTTTACTATGCTGTGTAAAAAGTTCTGTGCTACTGCAGCAACAACAAATTAACTGGAGTCCTGTAAGTCCTTCAATGATAAAAAGTAACCAAGTGAATTTCACCATAACTTCAGTTATGAAAACAGTCATTTACCCAGAAGTTAAAAAAATACAGAAGCAAATTATGGTGTTACCAAAGTAGTTCTGATGATTGAGAAAAAGCCAAACCATGACATACTAACACAATATCCAAAAGTATCATTTTTGCAAGAGAAGTAAACATATTATACAGCCCTGCAAATACAACATGCCTACCAAAGTGATGTGTAAATACCAGCAGTTAGAGACGAAAAATAAGTGGGGGCAGGAGTGTGGACATTAAAACACATGCAGTCTCAAGAATTTCTGGAGTTTCTCTGTAGTCACCTGAGGTTAAGATTCACAGTAAATTTGCTCTTCGTCTACTTGTTGGACAACAAAAGAATCTACTAAGATGACAGCTGCAGAGCAGATCCTTGAAGTAGCATTAAACCATCACTGACTTTGCAAACATAGATTTAGCCTTGAAAACAGTGATAACAATTAAAAACTTGTTTTACTCAATATGGCCAAACTATATAATTACATCTATCACTAATTGCTTTTATCTAATTCAATGAAATCATACAAAAAATTATAGGCTTCAATTAAAGAAATCAAACTGTTAACATCTGAAACGAAAAATGCAATTAGTTTCTCATCCCAAATCCTTTAAAAAATATTAACTTACCAGCTTAATTGCCACATAGTCATTTGTGTATAAATTTTTTCCTTGAAAAAAAATAGAAACAAGAATGTGAGACACTGGCTTTTCTGTTCAAAGTAAATGCCATCAAGAAAGTCTTCAAAACATTTTCCATCTAAGGCCCTAGCTGTTCTGGCAGTGACTCAGGCAATGTGGGTTTACTAGTTCAATACATTATTTTAGAAAGAATTATTCCTTGAATAGTGTAAGAGGTAGAAATTTCACAGAGAGTTTCAGATATTTCACCAAGTTTGTGATATTTTTATGCACTAAAAAAGCTTGAAAATTGGTAAATCACAATAAGCAGACTGTGATATTCTACATTTTCATAATTACTACTGAAGACTATTTGAAATTTATTTTTAAATTGCCATATAATTTTGAAACATCAGCCACTAATTAAAACTAGAATTAATTAATCAATTAATTGAGGACTATTTTTCCTCAATTGTGCAATCTACTAAGCTAAAAATTAGGACAGGACAATGACACTACTGATAGGCTTATACCATTTGGAAAATGCATCTGCTGCTTTAAAAGGAATTCTGTAACTAGATAGAACTTTTCAATAAGCATCACTTCAAACTGTACATAATGACTAAAATGTTAAACAGTTTTATAGGTGTAAAATTTAAAAAATAGCAGATAAAGGATAAATTAAGTTGCCACTTCCAACACTTTTTGGTTTTTTTACAACCTTCAAGTGCATTTAGTATATATTATTCCTAATGATAATCCTCCTTTTTTCTCAGTAATATTACTCAGGTCTGAATTTCCTATGTTCTGCTCAGTTTTGTTACGGAAATCAAATGGGGAAAAGAAATGGACCAAGACTGAAAAGTTCCCTGTGAAGACAGTTACACAGAATCATAGAATATTCTGATTTGGAAGGGACCCATAAGGATCCCTGAGTCCAGCTCGCAAGTCAATGACCCACACAGGGACTGAACTCCCAACCATGCTTTGACCAAGTTACACCAATAGTCAAAGATAGAAGTGCTAATAATTCTTTTAAGAAATAGAGTACTCTTCTAAAGCTGGAACAACATGCATTAAAAGCTTGTATCTCTTAGTGAATCAACTTCACAAAAAAACAAACAAACAAAAAAAAAAATCCAACAACAACACCACCTGGCTTCACAACAACAAACACATAATCAATATGAGCAGCATGCCACAACCTGACCCACAAAAGGAAGTGTACTCCAAGACCTAATTAGAAACTAGTGTGGATATCTAGGCAGCCTAAGTCTTTCTTATCTGATGATCATATCAGTTACATTTTTGATAAAAAGTATGCTTTGTTTGAAGTTGTTTCTGTGTCTTTGCATTGTACTACACTCCCTAAGACATAAGAGAAACTCTTGCAGGACTGCCCTGCTCATTCCATCTCTTACACATCTTGCTAAGTAACAAATCTGGTTACAGTTAAGTAACTGGACATTGAGTTCCAAAAGCTGTAATGACATGCCTCTTCTGAAGTACTGTCAGAAGCAACACTAACTTTCCAGTCAGGAAAGTCCGGACAACTGTCTCTCTAAAATACAGCAAACACATATATATGACACCACTGTAGATCTGTCCACGAACACACCTCAGATACTGAGTAACGCATCACTTGCAACAGCAGCAAGTTCTCTCTTGCTACCTTATTGGTTTATCTTAACTTTATCAGTTTAATTTAACTATACCAAAGAGTCTTAAAATTAACAGCTCAATATCCAAACCAATTTAATACTTTGCAAGCTAATGGTTGAACATCACAGACAGTCATTTACTACACACAGCCAATTTCCCATTTGATCCACAAGCCACTACTGAAGTCAGACCATCACTTTCTTCTCAGGTGGAAGAACAACAGCTCCAGATACATAACTGAATTTTTATCTTCTGAGCACAACTTCATCACTTCACAACTTTACTCCTCCTTTAAGTCCCTCAGGTCTAACTTAGGGCACATGCTCAAAATATGTTCCCATTTTCAGAAGTGCATATAAAAAACTAAGTGCTTGTATAAGTCTTTGTAGAAAGGGCGCACAGTAAGTACTTGCTACTGTAGCAAAGCGATTGAAAAAATCTAAAAAATCAAATCAGAATCTATAACAGCAATATTAACTCTTGCTTTCAGTAACTTACACTTAAAACATCTTACCTCACATGAAAAAATAAATAGGGATTTGAAATATCTAGAATATAAGCAAAACCCACAGATATCAAAATGAGAAACATTTTAATAAAACAGCTGCACTTGCCCTGGTGACTGTTGCAGGCCAGTACACTGCCCCATAATCTTCCTCCTATTTCTTTCACTTACTTGCTCTATTTTATTTTTGTACTATCAAACTATAAGCCTTAACTAATTTAAAATTGTATTTAAAATAAAATACATTGTTTCATGGTAACAGTTGCAAGTAAATGAGTTAATCAGATATTAATTTTTAATCTGCTCTGTACCTTGTGACCAAAATAACACACAGACAAAAAATTAACTTTACTAGTCTGCAGTTACCTTTATGTAAAATTACTCCTGCTGGTTTGATTTAGTTCATTGAGAGGTTTGAAACAAAAATTTGGATTTGAAGGCAGTACACAAAAGTTTGGGAAGTGAGGAAGAACAATTTTTCAGCTTGATTTGTGGACTGCAAGGGCACAGATTCAATACTGTACATGTCAAAAAATGTTCAACTATTAATAGTAATAACAAGAGTACCTATTACTGAGACTGCAAAATTTGGTGTCCTAGGTCAGAGCTGCAGTAATATTGTCTTTAATCCCTCTACAGTATCAATTTGTTAAGCTTGTTTACATCCTGACAGCCCCCAGAATGCACTATATTAAAACACATAATATTTTATGCAAGCACTATATCACAAATATTGTCTGAAGGGCAATGAATATTACTTCTACCACAGGGAAAGATCAACAGAAACATCATCCTCTCAAATACCTAACTTAGAAACCCACCTCTATTTAATGTGTGAAGCACCTTAACTCAAGCCTTCTAAAAATACTAGAATAAACTATGGCCATAAAGAGTCAAGTTGTATTTATTAACACATACTTGAACTTACACATCTTGAAAACCCTGGCTCATCATGCTGTCCATCCTGGAAACACAAGTCCCCAAAACTGATTATATGATCTTCCAAAACCACATTTCCAGCTTTGCTGCCCAAATTCCTCAAAACTCTCTAGGTCCTTCTCAGTCTGTGCCTTCTCCATCATCTGATTTTCAGCCATCTGTTCAGCAGAGAACTAGAGCAACTGAATTATCCCAAATTTTTTCAACACATGGATTCTCACTGCTCTGTTTAACAGCAACTCAATGTTTAGCCTCACTGCATTAGAAAAGAAACCAAGGAATTCCCATGCTCGCTGGTTTTAAGAACGCTGTAGTACCTGGGTACAGTATCTCCAACAGATCTGCCAGACCTACAGGATAGGGATAAATATACCTCAATAAAGTGCTTCCGGAAGTCAGAAAAGACTGCTACAATAACCTTGATGTAACTGCCAGCATCTTCGAAGAGAAAACTGACTAAATTTAGGAGAGCATTGCACATAGTTAGAAAACATTTTAGTCCCAGAAAGTATCCTGCTATACAGATTCTTCATGTCATCAAGCTTGCACTGGCTAGGATAAAGCCACGAAAGATGGGTTCAATATGCCTTGCACATCTGAAGCTTTAAGGCAGTTTGAAGAGCTGCACGGCATTCATACAGAAATTTTCCTGCCTAGACTGCGTAAAAATGGGCTTGAATAAAGTAAACTAAAACAAAGAAACAAGAACCTTACCTAACCGTAGTTCTCCAAAATTACCACATCCAATTTTTTTACCAACTCTGAAGTTAGGGCCAACCATTAACACTCCAGAATTTGAAGAACCAGTTCCACGTGGATTATGGCCTGATCTCCCACTAGGCCGTGCCATTCTTTCATCTGGTTTGTCTTTGTCTTTCTTTTTATTTTCCATGTCAAGTTTGTGGTACTCCACTTTGATTTATTCCTCTTTTTAAAAATCAGTATAAGCAAATTCCAGTTGGACTAAGTGAGAATGAAAACATCATGAGTGAGGTGCCCAGCTGGTTACTGTCAGTAAGCAGTCAACAGCAGCATGTTCATCCTGTTCGCAAAGCCTTGGTGGTATCTGTAGTTAAAACGTATTTCCAGAATGCATGACCCCAGCAATATTTCCTAGTCCTTAGAGGAATTCTGTTAAAAGACAAACAAAGTTATTCAGGACACTAAGGTTCTTGTACAAAATCACCTTTCCCTTCAACTAGTCACACAATTAAGCTATAGCTAATTATATTTGCTTTACAGATCTATTCTCTCTATTTCTAGAATGTAACAGCAAGAGATATTGGTGTGATTCAAGTGTGCTAAAATTTCAACACTTCAAGCAATAGCTATTTTTTAAAAAGCAACAAGAAAGCCCTATAAAAATTCTTCCTGAATAACTACACTTAAAATTGACGCTTGGACATACTCACTTCATCTTATGCCAGCTCCTCCAAAGAATGCATTTTCATTTATTTTCCCTCAAACAGTATCTGTTGTTTTAAGCAAATGCTCAAGCTGCACAGTTATTGAAGTTACAGAAATATGTATTTTCTGAATCATAATTTCTGAGATGCACAAATTACAAACTCATGGCAAGGACACTCGAGTTCTTTCATTAACTCCTAGAATCTAAAAATGAAATATATTTACTTATTCTCCCCAACTAAACTTCTGTCATAAATCTGTGTCCCTGCTCCCCTTCTCCCTTGTTTAGCATCATTGCCTAGACACTAATTCCTACATGGATTTCAGCAAAAACAATGTTATTTTACTACTGTAATAAAGAACCACAGGAAAGCTTTTGTTTTTAAATCTCAGCTATAAGAACACTGGTTATTGTTTTCTATTTGATGACAGCGGCATAAAACCCTGTAATTCAGAAGGTTTTACGCTGGCAAAATTCCACAATGAGTTAAATTCTTCTCCAAAATAATTTTCTTACATTTGCTTCAATGTTGGGAATACACTGTAGTAATGGAGAACATCCTCTGGAAAAATATATTTCACGTGCTGCAGCCTGTTTTAAAGTCACTAGGAGCTTATTTTTAATGCTTTGAGCTGAAGACGCTTTCATTTTGGAAACCAATTTCTCACAAAGTAAAACTGCTACTCACATCACAGGTTACCACAAAATTTCAAATATCAAAGAGGTAGTAATAAAAATGTACCAAATAATTTGAACAGTCACATGAATAGTTGCATCTGCTAAATCATACATAGTTATATAGCATAGTTATAACTAGATGACATTTAAAAATCATTAATCAACGGCTGACTAACATACTACCTGAACAATAAAGTACATGGAAATGCGTTTGGCAAAGAAACATGACCACAATACAGTGGAAGGGGGAATGAAAAGCTTCTTCTTAGAGCAATGAAAAAGCACAAATGCAGATTACAATCCAAGATGACTTGCTTAATGCCAGAGAAAAGCACTTCAGCAGTGGGTAATGAAAGCTGGGGTGTTTTATGGTATCAACAGAAGCGTTTAAGAGAAAAAGACAGGGACATTACTACATAATATTGCAGGTTTTCAAGCACCACCACCAGATACCCTGAAGTCACCTTCTAAACCACAGATCTCAAGGGAACTGACTCAATGGGAAGCAATAGATCATTTTCCCTCACCCAATATGCTACAAAAACTAGGGAAGAATTAAGTAAGCTAGACATTAAGTGTGTTGAAGTAGAACTTCAAGGTCACCATTCAGTTCTTAGAATGACAGTCACACATTTGATGCAACAGAATGCAACTAAATATTTTAGGTACCAAAGAAAAGAAGACTAATGTTCCATATCTTACTGGCTTTTCATAAAGAACTAACAATAAAAAATCCTGGAATTTTTAGTGTACCAAATACATTACGAACAACATACATTTCGATTTCCAGACATGTGTCTATTATATGGACAAATCTATTACACAATAACTTATGTCCTCCCCTTTCCTCCTGTTGAACCAACAGATACTCCAGTTACATTATAGATAAGATTTCTTACATAAACTGAAATTACTACTTTTTTATATGATACCTGCTAAACAAACAACACAAGTCCCACACATCTTTCCCAAACCACATGTCAAAAGGAAGACACGCAACCATTCCTGTCACAGTTTCTCCAGGACACAGGTGTTCTCTTACATTTCCCTAATAAAATAATCTGCAACTAACTCAAATTAGGGTTAGCACTTATGACTTCCTTCATTTTGAAGTTCCTTTACAATATTTTATCATGCATTTACCTTAAAAATACATAAGTTTTTCGTGGTTATATTTATTTGTATTGCACTTACCTATGACAGTATTATAATGCTGATGGCAGAATCTTTTCTTCACCATAATGCTCACATTCTAGAGGAAAAGCATCAAAAGGCAAAGACACAATTATGTGGTATTTGCAATTACTTAGCATGTAAAAAATTCTGATACAGAATGAAAGTACAGTTTTTGGAACTGCATTCGTTTTCTTAGACTGTTAAGGAAGATGTGGTAATTTGTCTCAAAGACTCAACATATTTTTTAAGGCTCAGAAGTCAGACATCATTCAAAGGTGTGCCTCATCTGAAGTGCAGAAGAAATACAGCGTAAGCATTCTAAATAATTTGCGAAATCTTTTTCTTGCTATATGATAGTTATGGACAATCTGTCTGAAAAGCATACCATCCTCATTTCACAGCTTGATTTTCTGTTTAATTTTCATTTTTTCTTTTCTGCCTATATAAATGAGCACACTTAAATCATAAACTTCAGCTCAACGTCAGGGAAATACTGTTAGGAACTAAATAATTATTCTTAATTAAAAAAAAAACCCATGACTAAATATCAGGATAATGGCAAACACACCATCAAAGCCAAACTGACAAAGTAATATCATAGGAGTGAAATAACTGTGTTCAAGTATGAAGAGAAAGAGCAGGCAAAAGAAGCTTCCGAAAGAAAGGTCAGAACGGTATTACATGCAAGAAAAAGTAATTAGAGCTCAGTTATAAACTAAATCTATCATACATATAGACTGAAGATAAAAATAAAACCAGATTAGAAGAAAGCAAGTAACTTCAGAGTAGCTGACATGCACAATTAACAATAGCTACCAGACGATTAATTTTATTTTTGGTGTAATCTGATACTTTCCCAAGCTCTGTAGAGAGACTGTGTGAAAAGCAAGGAAAGGCACAGTGAATACAAGCAAGAAAAATGGCAACAGGGTTTCAACGGACTGACAAGTCACACACCTAACACTTGCAGAACTATCCCTAGATTAGAGCTATAAATCTACACAATCTCTCTAAATCTCTGCCTGAAAATGTCCCGATTAACACTACTGAATATGCCACATAAGAACACTATTCTGTAGCAACAACAAATCTCTAGGACACTACATAAGGCAGAATAAAAGAATAGCTTATTTAAGCATCTTCTTTATTCATACATTTCTCAAACGCCTGATCCTACAGCAGCAGCAGGAACACCAGTGTAATTATATGCAAGCTTACATGTTCCAAAGTGTTGCCAAGACAATGCTCAAACTCAAGTGTGCAAGTCACCTTAAAAAAAAACCTTACTATCTACCTCTTTCATTTTCAAGATTTATTCCTAAAAAAAATAATTAAGAGACTGTTAAAGCAGCTAAATAGACCATTCCACTGCCCAAGAATGACAAACTGAAATGAAACATGCAACCATAACTGCTCCCTTAGGTAACATAGGCATTACCCATCATATTTTAATTACACGATCATACATTCTATCAGTATAGTAACATTTTCCTCTACTTTTAAGAAAAGCATATGGTAGCAAAAGAGCTACATAGGAAAATAAATAATTGACAGAGGTTTAAACTAGATTGAAGAAGGAGAAAGACATAAACAGGTTTGACAGTGATAAGCCATCGGATGTTGTGCCACAACTCAAGGAACTGAGAGCTAGTGAGATCCTTGAACTGGTCCATGAGGTGTCAGCTACAATGGATCACACATAAAATGTTTCTACACCAAAACACACAGCATGTGCATCATCAACAGAATAAGAGAAACCAGGCAGAATGAGCCCCTTGACTGGAGTGCCACACTGAATGGCCACAAGCTCTCCAGGAAGGACAGGCAGGGCAGGGCAGGGCAGGGCAGGAGAACTGGAAGGGCTGCAATCTGACCTGAAGTCAGCAATGCAGGCTGACAGCGTCAGTCAGTGTCAGTAAGGATTAAGAGACAAAAAAATAATGTGGATGTCATTAGAGGAGTCTACTATAGGCCACCTAGCCAGGACAATGATTCCAGAGAATTACTCTTTGTGGAACTAAGGGACAACTTCAAAACAACTGCCCTTGTCCTTACAGGAACATCAACTTGTCAGATGTTAACTGGGAGCATCACACAGCTGGGCACAAATAGCTCCAGAATAGTCCTAAATCTGGATGGCCTTATGATACAGCTACTAATGCAGCCACTATGAAAGGAGTCCTCCTTGATTTGTTGCTTATTAAAAGGGAGGATCTCAAACAAAGTGGTGACTGGTGACCACCTTGGCCACAGTGACCACAAAGCAGTTTTGTTTAAAATCTCCGTTATCGGGTGGAAAAGTGACAGCAAAATTCCACTCCTGGCCATGACAAGAGCTGACTTCAAGCTGTTTAGGGAACCAGTAAGATGCCATAAGAAAATGCTTTTGAGGGTGCTGGCATCATTCAGGTCTGGTTATTTAATAAGCACCACCTCCCAGGGGCACAGGAACAGGCAGTTTCAAACTGTCATGAGTCATGCAGAGGAGGCAGAAGGCTAGCTTGGCTTGAGCAGGAATCTTCTCTTGGAAACAAGGCAAAAAAGTGAGATGTATGCCCACTTGGCAACAAGGCCTGGTGAACAGAACTACAGAGATGCTACAACCACTAACTGGACCTGAGGGAATGGCCTGAAGTTGTGTCAGGGGAGATTTAGTTTGGGTATCAGGAAAAGTTCTTCATCCAGAGGTTGGCTGGGCATAGGAACAGGCTCCCTAGGTCACAACACCAGCCTGACAGAGCTCAAGAAGCGTTTGGGCAATGCTCTCAGGCACATGGTGTTAATCTTGGGGAGTCCTGTGCAGGGCCAGGAGTGGACTTCAATGATTCTTGTGGGCCACTTCCAACACAGGATATTTTCTTATTTTATGAAGCACAGTAAAGAAACAGACCTGGTTTCAGCACAAGGCCTTTAAAATTCACTCAGCCTTCTGGCATTTTCATACCTCTGCAGTTTCTCAACTCTCAGGCGTCTGTTCACATACCTCTAATCCCCAGGGCTCATGATTTTTGGCAATGACAGTAATTTAGCAACACAGCTTTTCCTCAAGTCTTCTGGAAGAGTGCAGACAAAGTTTCTAGTGCCCTGCCACAGATTTCCAAGATACTCTCTCTAACATGACATGTAGTTTTTACGGGATTCTTCACCTACTATAGGCTTCAGCTGAGATAGAGAACAGTCACATTCACTTTCCAATGATCATTTCACTGTTACAAATACATTTGTACTGCAGAAAAAAAATTTCAAGATTCCACCTAACAAAACTCATTTAGAAATACTTAAGAGTAGAAAATCTGAAATTCATACAACAAATCTGAAACCAAGCAAGAGCTTCACTGTGAGATGTGAATACAAAATTTAAATATCTAATCAATTACTTCTGTTATTTTTGTATGCCTCATGGAAAGCTCAAGCTGTTCTTTCTTGATTATTTATTACTGCATCATTTTCAATCACTTTTATATATATGTCTCCATGCAACAGAGGAAATCTACAAAATTCCAAATCCACAGCAAATAGGCTCATAATTGAAGATCCCTTGAAAGCTTAGGACAGAAGTTTCTAACTGCGAGAAAGTTTTCAGACAGAATTTGAATTGGAAAATATCTGTAAAATTATATATAATTTAGTTAGAGTGTTTATTTAAAATGAAAAATAAACATTTAATGATTGAAGAGTTATTATTAAATAATACTACATTATTTTCACTTTAGTCCAATAAGAGAAATTCAGGCTTTCACATGACTTTCATGTGACCCAAAGGAGTTGAGTTGCTATTCCAATAATTTATATTACAAATAAATATATCTATAGGTTTATTTTTTGTATAGTATTTTCCTAAGCAAACTCTAAAATAAAGTTGTTAAATGACTCATTGCATAACTCAAATAAATGTAAACAAATTATTATATAATAATTCTTCAGATTTCCGAAGCAGAAAAAAATATGCAAAATCATTAGCACTTTAGTCATAAATAAAGACAAAACGAGTGTGCTGAAATATTCAGCACATAAAACTTCCACAGATGGCACATTCTCATGATATCAGCTTTGAAAAACAAAGAACATTTCCAAATAAATTTCTCCTGACACTATTTCTCTCTCCAGCTTTCAATAACCTGTATCAAAATTGCTCATTACTGAAACATTTTACAAGTATTAGATGATGTTCTTTATATGTGACCTGATCATAATGAAAACTTACTCATCAATAACTCATTTTGCTCTCAACAATATAATCTACTTCATATACCTGGGGAATTCCAAGACTAATGGCATCCAATTTTATAGCTTTTTAAATTTTTTTTAACATAAAAACAAAATACAGCTTGGCACTATCTGCTCTTCATATTGTCAGAAGTTAGTTAATTCATTAAAGACTATTCTGTTCTCCCATTCCTTAGGTACTTATTCTGACTTCAATTAGGTAACAATTACCTTGGAAGCACTGTAAAAAGAATATGCAAATCCTTTGAAACAATGTCTTTTTCCCTAGAAAAACCCAGTGTTTTGCAGCAAATGTGAACTAATTCAAGAAATTAGGATGGTCTTTTTCAGCTTTACATGGGAGGACCGCTCTCTCCACAATAATATAATAAGAAACATATGGACATAGGAGAAGTGACAATGCACCTAAATAAGATCTTCAGCAAGATCAACATTCAAGCCATCAAAAACCACTGCCACATCCTTTCCCTGTGGGCCTGCCTTTCAAAATACTGAACTACAGATCCCACATTTGCTACATTTCTTTCACAGAGAAAAAGTACATAATATACCAATAAATTTGAAATCCTTTCTCGAGTTTCATCAGCAAAGAGGGATAACACACAAAGCAACTGCTGCTTCTTGATCACATAAAATTTTTCACACTTCAGAAGACATGGGTGTTTATTTAGGAAAGCAAATATAATAACCTAATCTCAAAGGCAAATGAAATCTCTAACTAACAAATCATGCAGCAGCTCAACAGAGCAGCTTACTTCTCAGTGTGCATGGCCTCAGAACACTTATTTTGACTCATGTTCTTCAGCACTCCAAAGCAACTAACAGATCACAAGTGCACATGAATTTTGTCTGCATCACCAAAACTTCCAACAGTACAATGTTCGTATCTCAAGTACCTTCTACATTACCATTTCTTTTTTATTTAAGTCTCACTTTTTCACAGATTCTTATTTTCACTTTCTAAAACTCGGACAACAGTACTGTTCTCACAGTATTCAGTCTTTTTCCACACCTGCCTTCTGTAATACCAACCTATCCTATACTCAGCTAAGTTTTGCGAAACCAAGAACAGAAATTATTAATTTTGGTGTACAAATTAGACTATCAGCATTCCTAAAAAATATTATTAAGATGTGTATTTGCTTACTCTTACAGGTATGTATGATTTTCCTCAGAAAACAAGGATTTAGGTAACTGAATGTAAGTGTACATACAGAGTCTCAATCCACAAACACATATGAATGAGATGCAAAGAAGCAGCTTAATTGAAAGTGTGATGGTAAATCCAAGTATCTTTCTTATGAACAAAAATTTACAAAACCAAGCCTTCTAAAAATGTCTTCTCCAGCAGTAAATATATTAAATAAAAAATTACATTTTTCTCTTACCATACCAACTGCCACACTATTTCCAACGAAAATAATTAATTGGAGATTCTAGAATAAGCATTTCAATTTTCATGTATATAGGCATTTCCCTTGGGAAAGTTCATCAACAAACCACATATGGCCACATATAATCCTCCTTTAATGCACAGAATCTAACAGAGGAACAGCTTTATTAAAGCATTTAATCAACCACTCCTCTGTACAAGAACTAACAAAAAACCTACCTCATCTTTACTGAAGCCTGTTTAAGAAGTCTGTTCTAGTTAAACTTGTGTCATTTTTCTTGTACCAAAGTTTAAAGTCACATGAACAAATCTGAGGGCTGCCAATATCCAAAATTCAGTATCTGCTCTGCACATTTAATTTTGTCACTTGGAAGTCTACTACCTAATGAACAACGTATCCTTCTGCACCACCAACTGCCAGTTCTGGACAAAATGCTGTCACATTAGAAGATATGTACAGTATTGAGTTAGGGGTCATCCTAACTCAATACAATTTTTCCAGAAATGACAGTCTGGACTAACTATGCAGCAATTAAGATTTCCAGGCAATCTCTTAATTTCTGTTAATTCTAAACAAACATCAGCTGAGATGGCTGTCTCTTGCTGCATAAACATTTTTATTTTCTCATTGACCTAGAAGGCAAGTTTGGTTCTAATCTATGAATTACATTTCACCACAGGGTTTCACCACAAAATCCTACCAAGCTTACTTTTAGGATTCCATGCAAGTGCATGCAGTTACTTGGTTAAAACTTCTGTGCATGCATCCTTCTTGTACTTTTATATAATCACCATTACAGAGTAAAAGATGAAAGTGAGTTTTCAGAAAGGAGAGCCATGACACAAGGAATAATTTTTTAAAGTCTAATAATGCCTCTATTAAAACTAATTTACTAGAAAGAGCACAGAAAGTACAAAACTGATGGTTAAGCAATATTTCAATCATTTGTTTCTTCACTTCTCCTCTACCGCCACAACCACACAGACTTAAATGGGCTATATTGTCGACAGCTGACAGAAAGCTAATGCTGAGCTAGCTAATACTACATAATGGAGGCTTCAATTTTCTAGACGAATAATTTTACCACGGCATGCAACTGTTATAGCAATAGAAGGCTCAGCAACAGAAAGGTTCAGATTACCCTAAGGCTAAGCCAGAGAAACTGTGAAATGAACCCATCTAAAAATTAGAAAACAAAGCACAGAGTACTGCATTTCACCTATCACTGTAGCTACATCTGAAGACAAAATTAAGTACCATGGTGAAGCACCCCAGTGCTACATGGAAAAAAAAAAAACAAAACCTTTTCGAGAGTCCAAAAGACACTGCTTCTATTTACAGGTTTTATCTTGCATAGGCTAAAATACATAATGTGCTCTAGAATCTCACAGTGATTGTGAAGATCAGTTTTCAAAATTAAAAGTATTTTTAGTTCTCTGACACAATTCCTTCTATCACTTACCTTTGATTACATAGTTAGATCCTACTTCAAGAATTTAAGACAGGAGACCAGATCAAATATAATAACTCTACATGTGAGGAAAGGGTAACTCGCAGTACAGGAAAATGTCTCCAGACTGGGTTTTGCAGCTATGAATCTGTCAAGGCTTTCTAATAATAACAAACTACATGGCAATCAAATGACTCTGCTGTGTTAGTAGTGTCCGTAAACTAGATAGGTACCTTCTACAGCAGTTCCAAGTATTTTATTATGAGAGACACTTGCAAATCTCCTCTCACTTACATGGCTTTCACTGCAATGTATACTTAAAACATTTTATTAAACTGAAAGCACAGTTCTATAGTTTTCAAAAGGCTATAAACTTGTGTTAAAAGTTTAATATGGAATAAAATGGTATAGATAAAGTCTCAGACACCACACCAAATAAAATTATGTTTGACACCTTCATACTGAAAGCATAAGATACACGGCGACACAAATGTAAGGAAAAACACTAGCCACAGTTACAATCTTGGATTCATCATTAGTGATGTAATACAAAACATACTTAAATCAATGCTTTCCTATGGAACTCAGAGACAAAAACAAGTCTCCCAGTGTTTTACACAAATTCAAACAACACTGAATATGAAATCACCTGAAGTAAATTAAAAGTTCTGAGAAAAAAACAACCTGATGCTGTTGACATCAGTTTTGTTAAGGTCAGATGGCAGTTACTTAACCATATTGATTTTAAATCAAAACAAAATTCTCAAGCATTAAAATGGGAAAATGTCAGTATGTTGATGTGGGCACTTCTGTGTAGTAAACTCTTGATGTACTACTTAGGAAGATTAAGATAGAATCATTCCTCAAAAGCATCAAAGTTAGTTAAATTTAGCTGTCTACAAATTAGTGTTCAACACCCACACAGCCCCAGTGTAGTAATTTCACCTTGCTGGATATCTTCCACTTTTCCACAGCATTCCCGGGCCACCCTCTGATACATCTTCAGCTGTCTTTCTTCACAAAACCCCTTCTTTCTTCCCACATTAAAATGTTCCCTTCTTGCTCAATGAAGAGAAATATTCTATTGCTTCCCTAATCCTACCAGTTGCAAACTGAACAGTTCTCAAGCTACTACCACACAAAACATATAACATCCTGCCTTCACCATGGTAACGTTAATATCTAGTATCTAAATTGTTTTTTATGAAGCTTATGGGAACTTATCTTCACAGGCATAACAATCTAAGCTTGGTTAAAACTGCCCTAAAAATTCTGCATTTCTACAGGGAGCAGATGAAAGAGCTGCAGATCAAAAATACCTCATTTCCTTAAAAACCAGACTTTTTTCAGGAGAAAATTCAAAGTACAATCAACAGGATTTACTTAAAGTTCTCACAATGTTTTACATAAAAACTAAGAATAGTGAATGCTTTTAGAAAAATTAAAAGCACAAACAAGAGTATTTCTGTAAAGACACTTATCTCCCAGTTTGACAAAAGCTTAAGAGTAAATTTAGTTATTCTGTCTTACCCTGGTCTGTTGGAAAATTCCACCCTCCCTCTTTACTGTTAACCATAAATTCAAGTTTCATCTTCTGTTTTTTTATTTCTCCACATTTACAGATGCCTCAGCCTACTATCAGCAAATGAAACTTTAATAAACTGATACACTGAGCAACCTGCTGCTGGAACATTGCATGCAATGAGAGAGTGCCAACTGAGGTGATCTTCCACAGAAAGTACAAAACATTCTATACTTCTCTGTTGAGTAAAAAGAGAGCATTTGCAAGGTACAACTAAGAAAATACTAGTGGTTGAGGTTAGAAGTGCAACATGTCTCCCAAGACCCTTAAAGTGATCATGTCCCTGACTTCAGCTTCCACATTACTTCATCTTCCCAAGATTACTGCACAATTACTTAAGATTTAAGAAAGCTGTATTTGCATGGACATTACTTAGATTTAAACTGACATCAAAAATATCAGTACTACACAAAATTAAATATGCGCCTCATTATAAGCTATCAGAACTCCTCCAAAGCAACACTGAATACCTTCAAAGATTGCTTTATATCATTATATTAAAAAGCTGTTGAAACATGCTAACAGTCATGTTAACTACTTCATTTAAGTTCAAATATAAAGACATTAAATGGAAAATACTTAGTGCCTTAAATACAGAAAGATACTTACAGGATTCTTCTACACATAATGATACAGTTTTTAAATAGTATTTTCTTCTAGGCTGCAGACATGTGTCCTATCCTGGACTAAATCACACCTTCCAGCATGATGAAGGGAACCTACCAAGAAGCCCGTGCTTTTAAGCATTTTCTACAAAAATGCAGCCAATGCATTTTTAAAAATTTAACAGATCCAACATTCACTAGGTAATTAGCACCTCAAGCTCAAAGACAAACTTACCCAAAAGGAACAGTTTTATTGGAACAATAGAACCTTAGTCTGAAATTTGCAAAATGCAAATACAAAAGATGAAATGCAATTCGACAACTCTGACGGTTTAGTACAATGGCTCCTCTCCTACTGCATCTGGCACACTACCTACTGCTCCTGTGGCACACCAGCCCCAGTACTCCCACACCTCAGTGAAGCCATTGCTCACTCAGAGTACCAGAAAGCTCACAAACTCAGTAACTCCCTACTGAACAGAAGCTGAATCAACCCAGTGGAGGACAGAAGAGAGAGGATGGAGAGCAAGAGTGGAGCTACAAAACTGCACAGCCAGAAATGGAGCAGGAGAAGGCCCCAAGAGAGAAGGGCCTTTCCAACAGCCGGCAGCATAGCCAGAACGACTGGTGTTTCACAGCCCATCAAGTGCATCCCTTCAAGAACATCACACTCCAGTGACCTCCATACATAAACTGCCACCCGAACACCGCCTTCAATTCAACTCTTGCTTCTGCTGCTCCATCTGCATTCAGTTATGGCACAGGGCTTATTGAATAAAGAGCATGGCAACTCACAAATTACTCAATGAATAACTGCAGAGAGTACAAGAAGTGACAAATCACATACTTCAAACTGCTATCTAGGCTCCGCTTGTCATAAAACATCTGTTTTTTTGGCCTAATGGGAAGGACATCATCTTCCACTGTTGTAGTCCATATCCTGTCTTAATCAAAAATAACATCATTGAAACACATGGTTGATGAAGAGTAAAAATTACCACCCAGGGTATCTGGAGGAAAATAAAATTATTTCTAGGAAAATTACATTAAATTTACTTATTAAGTTTACTTAACTTAGTAATTTAAATTTATTTAACTTAGTAATTTACTTAACTTAGTAACTTTTTTTTTTACTTAACTTAGTAAAATTTTACGTAGCTTAGTAAAATAACCTAGTTATTTAAATTTACTCAACTGAGTAATTTAATGACATTAAATTACTAAGTTAAGTAAAACAGTTACTACAAAGCCTTGGTATGTTAAAAGCCAAGCTGGCTAGTAAGCATACAGAGAAGATCCCTAAGCTCAGGAAAAAACAGTTGTAGTCATATCAATGATGTTACACACAAAGCCAAATTAAGTAATAAACATACTTGAATATGCAACTCTTACTTGTGTGTGTGTGTGTGTCATGGGTTTCCATGACCTACAGTTATCTGAGTAAACATTTGGGCAAAGACAGTTCTGATTGATCAGTACATCTCCTCCCATTCCTAACTCCACAGCACAAGGCAGGATACCAGACACAAGTGGTAAAATAACTGTTGAGCTTTTCATATCTACAGAATATACTTATTTTGTACTAAATATACTTTGACCAGCCAAATGGGGATTTTAATCTATCTTAAATTAAAAAGGTTTCCTATACAAAATCAAAAACACCAGATAAAGGAGGTGGTGAAAAGAGGGAAATATAGATGTTAAAAACGTGCTCTGTAAGAGATAAGGAACACATGGTTCAATAAACATCCTAGAAGAATGATGCATTGGTAAACATATCTGTAATATTCTAAAATTGTTGTGTATTTAACATTATATATTTACCACAAATATTTATATTTTTAACATATATGTATACTTAATACACAAATATTCTCCGCCCCTTTTGTTAGAAAGAAACCTTTTCATAAATTTAAGGTTATGAATATCTATAAAAGGTTTATAGAGGTTATTTAAGGTTTATTATTTAAGGTTATGAAAATCTATAAAACACTAGAACTAAATATAACAGGTGAGTGAAATCTCATCAAAATAAATTATTCCATCATTTACTACTAAGAGTTTCAGAACTTCCCCTGAAAGTACTGCTTTCAGAAAGCTCCCTAAGTAACCACAATCCAAACCAATTCCACAGCATGAATCAGCGTGTGACATCTCCTTTTCTTTATCCTCCTTGTGCCAAAGAGGAGACATTAAATTATAATTGGCTTGCCTAAGATCACAGGCAGGGAGAGGTATTCCAGTCACTGTCTTCATCTGTGATCATCACCCTGGCTTTTAACCACCGACTCACTAGTCTGCTTTTATTTAAGCAAATATTTATCTTAAACACACACATTTGTCTTCACCCAGCTATTTCAGATGCAGCTTACAAACCTCCAGAACTCCAGTGACAGTGTCTCGGAGGCTACTCAGAATTACACTTAAAAAACAAGCACAGCAGCATCAGGCTTGATTTCATTGCACTGGTTCTGCAGCAGCACTGAGGAGGCATTAGAATGCATGCACAGCATAAAAAAATTAAGCATTCTTAGAAAATATACAACAATTACTTCAAAGTTACTTTTTTATCTTTAACTAGATCAGGGATACCAATTACACAGAAATCTCAAAACGTTTTTGAAAGAGAGTTAAAGGCCCAGTGTACATTGGAAACATACCCTTCCACTTTATATTATTAAATGACTCCCAAGTATCGCAGTCAGTTTTAGATAATTTAAACACAGACCACAACTGAAAACATTGTCCCACTCGTCCCTTAAGCACTGTCAGGTATTTTGTTCATATAGCCTGAAGAGAGGTAGTAAGGGTTGACTGAGAACTCTTGACATTAATTTGCAGTTGAAACAGTGAGCTTAAACTGTGAAGAAACAGTATGTCAAACTCCCTTACAACTTTGTTATTCCTGTGGTTTGTGTGTGTTTTTAATTACATTATTATTTTTATGTAAAAAATCACAAAAAAAAACACCAAAAAGTGAAAAGCTTGAGAAACAAGACTTAAGTATATGTTTTATTTACAACAGACTGAAAAAAATGTTCAGGTGGAGAAAAGTTAGATAAAGACAATTATATACAGCTGATGAGTCCCCTGTTCTTTAGCAAGTTCTTTTATGCAATTAGAAGATATTGGAAAAAAGTAACCACAGTCACTTCCCTATTCCTCATGTTCCATTTATTGTTGTCTCAAAGGCATAACTAAGCTAAATTATTCTTAAACATCAGGAGACTTCCTAATCCTTTTTCAACAAATTTTCAAGACAAAACTGTTAGAAATACCTGTAACTTGGATACTTCCAATCACAGAACCCTTCAGCACAGTAGTAACTGGTGAACCAAGAACAACTCTATTTCTCCATAGGACAAACTATGTGGATACAGCTGGGACACTAAAATTTGATACAATGCATGAGCTTTAATAATGCAATTAATTTAATTATGAGACTATTAAAAGCCAAAACATTGCAACAGGACGTAAATTCAGTCTTGTTACAGGTACATAAATAGGCTGGACAAGGGAAAAACTTTTTGTAGATTCAGTTACTCTTCTTTTTAGAGGAAGAACAACTTCAGAAGGGTTAAGACATGGCCTGTCCCACATTAATTCTCCTAACTAATCTTGAATATATTTATCTTGATCACACAGAAGGAAAAAAAAAGCTCTACAGAAATGTGATGCATAAGAACTAGTACTCTAGATTCTGAAATTCATTTACAGTTTGTAAGCTAATACGTGTATTTGATGCAAAGTGGCAAGAGAAAAAGATAAATTTCATTAGCTGAAAGTCATTCTCAGCTGATGTAAATAGTCTACCAGGTAATTTCTCCATTTCAGGCCAGCACAACCAAATATCACTTTTTATCCACTGCAAATACAGTTTAACTGTTGAAACGTCTCAATTAAAAAGAAACTGACTTAAGGATATTGAAATAGAGAGAAGATATCTCCTAAAATACAGTTATCTCATCTTTTCTCTTTAAAGCAAAATTGAAATACTCCCATCTTTGATTTTAATATCCCAATGCAGCTCGGGTTAAAATGCATTTACTAGACAAATGCGTTAAGAAAAGGTTTGAGTCTGAAGAGCAGGTAAGTTGTTTATCCTTACAAGCAGTCATAACCCAAGCACAAGACTTAATGTGCTTAACAGTGTGCTTCACTTATAATCATGCTTAAGGACATGCACAGTATCTAACTATGTATGCACTTACGAATGATCTTAACTACAAAATTCGGCAAGAAAAAAAATCTTCGATTATACTCCAATTTCTTTTTTACACACTGCGTGTCACTTCACCACTCACTAAGGGTGTACCAGTAAAATTAACAAGAATGCATGACAATAAGGCCTGTCCCAGTTCCATGGTGAATTACTGAAATATCACTTTTAGAGATTTTAATTAATCAAAAACACTACATTCTGAGCGTACTTAAAAATTACTTCCTAAAAAGCAAAGTTAAAGGTGAGAATAAAAGAGCTCAGTTTGCCTCTAATCCGCTAATCTGACAACCCAGCACAATCGCACTCCAGCAACCTGCTTCTACAGACCAGGAAAACAAATTTATTTGTTCCTACAAACCCAGCTTGGTCCTCGGTCGGACCAAGCACCGCCAGCAGCGCCGACACCGTCCGCCAGGCAGGGAACCCCTCCGCCGCAAGCAACTC
>WBMY01010793.1:210675-222049 GCA_013397315.1 Donacobius atricapilla | reverse complement strand
TTTTTTTCCCTTCCTATTAAATTGTATTTCTGACTTGGAGTCTCTCATTGGTTTTGCTTTCAAACCAGTACACTCACGTACGGGTGTTGTAAACACTGGCAATGTTTTCATAAATTTAAGGGGTTTTCATTCCGGTTCTTAGAGATATGGACAGCTGATGGACAGTTGTCTTGACCAATGGGATGGGGAGAGGTGTCAGCCTTCTCCCCAGTCCCTGGCCTTTGTAGAAATACTATAAAATGGAGTCACATCTTAATAAAGCAGTTCATGCCTTCTCACCAAAGAGTGTGTGTGTCTGTGTCTGTGTGTCTGTGTGACAAACAGCGTCAAACAGGCAGTAATATAACCTGCTGGAGTAAATGAATTATTTTTTATGGATGATCTAAATTCTGTTTAATTACCCTTTAGTTTGAGTTATTTGTTCTGGACTAAAAGTTATCAGTGTGTGATAAAGAATTACTGCAACATAGTGAAGTACATAGTCACAAGCCAGCACTTCACCAGCTTTTAGGTCTGTGTGGAGAGGCAGTGGAGAGAATCTGTTCCTGGCTGCTGCAAATGTGTGCCTATAAACAGAGAAAATAAATAACCCTGGCTACTTTTCATTTGTTCTAAAGTTCATGCAGTTTGGCAGCAATGCTGATGTGAAGGAGAAAGCCTTACCTGGCTGGACTTAGCAGTATGCATTGCAGACTGGAGCCCACTTGTAGGTTCCGAAATTTTAGGACTGCAAGAAGCATTTTATAGTCCTTGTATGAATGGGGAAAGCACACCAAAGAACCTGGATTTGTTAATATCGTATGAGAGAAATATAAGGCTTGAGCAGTTCATGGTGTAGTGCTGTCATTTCTAAGGATGGTTATATGACCCCTTAGAATTCCCTGCAATACATCTATGTTGTACATAATACAACAATAAAAGATTGATAGAATGTCATTACCTTAAATAAAAAAAAAGCAGTATCTCACTTTGGTTGTTTATGTTATCTGACCCATGTACAAATGTTATACTACTTTCTCTTCAGAATCCTGAAATTGTTGGTTGAGGTAAGACCTCAGCAGATTGCTGGTCACCATTATTCCTTGGAAGAACTTCCTACAACCAAGGAAGAGTACTCCCTACATGAGGGAGAGATGTGGAAAAGTTCTGTGATTAGGCTGATCCCCTCCATGCTAATGAGCTTTTAAAAGCTGGTGGAAAGCAGAGTTGCACCAAAAACAAAACAAAATACCAAAAAAGAAAAAAGGATGTAAGGACATGTAGAACTTCATTGGTAATATGCCTCAACTGCATCTAAATCTGTTTCCATGCAACTGGTAAATTATCCTGTTAAATTGTGTAATGAAAAAAATGTGAGTCAGGTCAAGTGAAAATACTGATAAGGCCACATACGTAAGAACCATGTGAGAAATCAGCAACTTTGGCAAAATGCTAGAACTCTGGAGTTTGAGATAGTGATCAGTGACCTGGTTGTTGATCTAATGCTGCTTCATGTACTGAGAGGATTTTGTTTGTTTTAAGCATGTAGTCATAGACCTGCTTAATGTATTATATTCAGTTTGTCGTTTCCAAGAGGTTGAACAGAACACACGTATTTTTTCATGTAATTAAGAGTGATCATCAAAATCCAAAATCTAGGGACAAAAAAAATGGAGATTGAAAGTTTGTGGCAAAAAATCAAAGAGGCATTTGAAAAGATTTTCTGTCTCATAAGCACTTTCAAAGCTGAGCTTCCAAATAAGTGTTAAAAATAAAACGAGACCCTTGTGTCAGATATTTAGAAATAAATCTACAGATTTCATTATAATACTACTTCTTTGTTTTCCTTCTATTATTCCAGCTGTAACTATTTTAATTTAAAGCTGATACAGGCTTTTTTTAAAAAATGAACTTTGTTTTATTAGGATAGAGTATTTTTAAGAGTAATTTTTCTTTTTCAGCAATATAAGCTTACTTATATTCTCTTTATCCAATTTTCTGTTTTCAGTAGGATTTAGAACTCTTCTGTTTTCTGTTTTCAATATGTTTTAGCCTCCATAATTCTGGAAAACTAATTTAAAAAAAACCCAAACCCCATAAGAATACTGCAGTGATGTATTTTTTTTCAATCTTTTTCAGGCACTGAAATCAAATCTTTGTGATTATTTTCCTCTTTTACTGTAACAGTAAGAAGCTACAAATAAACTATGTGTTTCAAGCTATTCTGCAATATTTCCTTTCATAAGAATAGTTTGTAAGTTTCAAGGTTTTTAAAATGCTACATTTGCTAATATATCACAAACTGCACTAGAAATTGTACTTGATTTTTATGCCAGTTGCTAAAAGGTTCATAATTTGGCTTTGCCAATATTTGTAGTTCCCAATCCTTTCCCTTGGAGAGCAGCAACAAATAATCCTTTGAATCTAGATTTTTACCCTTGTTACACCCAAGACTCTGTCCTCAAATCTGTTCTGTAGGCTACAAATTGTTTGAATGCTACTTCAGAAAATCAACAGTACATTAGTCACATTAGGGTTTGGCTTTCTAATTGTCCGCCCAATTAATAGCATTCTGCTCATTGACACTAAATTTTTTTCCTGAAATAGAACATTGATCAGATACTGAGCTACAATGCAAAATTATGGCTGTGCTACCTAGACCAAGTGGCTTTTGTATAATAAAAGCTAGAGAATTCTCTGAAGATTTGTATCCTATTATGAACTGTACTGGCTCTTATGAAAATTAATGGGAATGTGTGTTTCTCATTAAAATGTTAAAGAGAAGTAACTCATATCCATCATTACTCAAATCTTGCTTTCCTGTTGGAAGTAACTAGTTTTACAGTAGTAAAATGCATGTTCAGATTTGTATGGCTTTTGCTTATGGTCTTCCAGATATAAATATTGCACTGGATAGGTCACAGTATTTTACATTTTCTTTGAAAATTAAGATGAACTTTATTTTACAGATAGAAAATCAATGAAAAACTGGATCTAAAAAATAACTTCACTGTTAAATCACATTCAAAAGGAGGTTCTCTTGGCTTTATGTTACTATCTATGCTGTTGATTTCTTAAGAGTTTAATCCACCAATTTTGACACTAAAAAGCCCTTATTAAGATATGAGTATTAAATTTCTGAAAATTATATTCACATGGATTTGGAGGACAAAATAAGATTTCCCGCTCAATCCAGAAACAGAAATCATTTATACCATCAGATGGAACATAGGGGATGAAATAGCTTGGCTTCCTTAACATCACTCCCTTTTCATTAATTCGATAAAAATCTTTTTTTAAGAGCTGCTTATGTGTTCTGTGTTGCTATTATTATATAATTTTCTCTGGAAACTTGCCAATAATGTGCTGAAAACATGGGTATTTCCACAGAGCTCTTCTTTATTTATGAAGAATAATAGCATATTCAGCAAAATGCTAAGCTCAGGGGATGATGATTACTATTACAAGATCAAAGACATTTCTATGAACAGCTTTTCTGTGAAAATCCTTGCATTTGCAATCTAAAAATTCTGGCAGCTGTTGCTGTACTGGAAAAAAATGATTGTGTGGGGAAAGGTAGAGAGATAAATAGAATGTGAGGGTTTTTATTTTTACAAATAGTTGTTATATGTAAGTTATTAGATGTTTTGGGGGATTGTTTTTTCTTCTTTGAGTTTTGGGAGGTTTGCTTGTCTGGAGAAGGGGGTTTGGATTAGGTTTGTTTGTTTGTTTGTTTGGGGAGGGGGGTGGGTGCTGCTGGTGTCCCGATAATGGAGTTATTACTTTAATCAATTAAACTTAAGAGATTTTTTTTTTGTCAATCCAAAACCACACAAGCAAATTTCTAATTCTAAGAATCATATTTTGTCCTTGTTTAAAGTCGCAAAGGTAAAATACATCCTGATTTATACTCTTGTATGAGCAGTTGAGGATATTCAATTGAGGACAGTGATGGAATATGCTGTCTTGAAGCAGCTGGTGGATCCCTGGTTAGACTGGTTCATGCATTTCTTCATTTTCTCTCCATTGTTCTTCCTTCTGAAGACAGCTACATTACTGCCCAGAGGTATCATCACCTGCTTCCCGTTTCCATCCGAAAAAAAAAAAAGTTGACTTTTGCAAAACTTCCCAAACTTTTCCCCTATGAAAATTACTCTGATAAGATACCTTGTAACCGTATTGTATTCATAGAAACCCCATCTGAAGAAACTCTAACAGTAAGATAACCCCAGTCTGATTTAAAGGTGTACTGAGGGATTTACACCTGAACCAGCAAGGCTTGAAGCCTGCGGCATCTTTTGAAATCAGCCCTTGGCCTTTATATGAGAACAAATGCAAACAGCATTCCACAGGATCTTTGTTATTTTTCCAAAGGACTGGAACCATCACTGCCCAAGGATTAGTAAGAACATAGCAGTCACATATGAGAGTGCCCCCATGTATTTTCCAAATCACCAAGTGCTTTCAAGTCAGGGAGTTCCTTTGCTTTTTCTGTTTAGTAGCCCTCAATAGATCTCTTTTGCAATATTAGTCCAGGCTCCATTTGAACTCATGTCAAATCTATGCGCTGACAACATCCTGTAATGAGGAGATGCACTGATAATGTAGTCCCTGTCTGAAGAACTTTGTGTACTTTGGATCTGGCTCATCTCTGTCTTGACTCTTATTAGAAGTCCTGCTTAATTTATGCACCTTGATTTTGCAACCTTTGACATAATCCTTACTAAACTGTTCATTTGTGGGGGAGGGGAAATCTTTGGTTTGTTCGGGATGTTTTTCACAGACTGAAAAGTCCCACCTCATTCTCTTGTTCCTTGGAAAGAAGTTTAAACAAACTGTTACATGCATTGGTCATGCTTGTTATCCTCCTCTGAATCTTATACAATTCCAATACCTCTCTTCTGAGATCAGGGGAAGAGGGTATCAGGATGACCCTCCTTGGCTCTTTCCATATTATTTTCAAACTCTTTTTAATTCCTAATTTTCTTTTGTTTTGGCCTCTATAGAACATTACATTGAAGTTTTGCACATAAACTAGGGTCCGTCTTCTGCATAGTTACAATTAGCCCAGCTTTTTGTGTGTGAAACTAGCATTGCCCCAGGTCCGTCAGTTAACATTTATCTGTCTTGAAGTTCATCTGGCATTTCAGCTGCTAGGTGATTTGGTCTTACAAGATGCAGGAACTTTTATCATTAGATCATTTAAAAAAATCAGATGGGTGCACATTTCTAAGATACATTTAAAGTACAGATCAAGCTTGGGTTTGCAGTTCTCTTCTGTTGTGAAAAAATTGAGAGACACTATAGGATGAAACGGCAAAGGACAAGACATTTAAGAAAAATAGAAATTCCATCATACTTAGTATAGAAAGCCATTGTACTACTACAGATTTATCTCTGTGCATCTGACACAACAAAACCCCAAAAACTCTTTTCAACAATTTACTCTTTTTCAAAATATTGCCGTTAACTTATTTTTTCCCATTTAAATTGGCGTTAAGTTCATACCTTTGTTTTTTCATGTGGGAAAAAAGATCCCTGCTATGTAGTTTCAGCTAAAACCCACACTGGATAAAGGAATTTAATCCCATTTTCACTACATACCTAAAGGTTCAAAAGAGTGTGAATGTCCACTTCATTACAATAGAAGCTACTAGCAGGATGTGGCTCTTTAGGGTTTTTGACATTGTTGAATTTGAGGAATAATGAAGATAAGTGTTAAGACAAAGAAAATATAGGAAGTTATTTTTCTGCTAGGAGGACAGTAGGAGAGTGGAGGAAGGAAATCCTTTAAGGTGTCTAGACCAACATGCCTCTGTTGTGCGATAAGTGTGTCTCGTTTGTTCTTAGTGTAGTTAATAAAAGCTCAGGCAGTGTGCAGTGTATGCATTTTACTTCTCATCACAGTCTGAAATTCAAGAAGGAAAAAAGAAAAATTTAAGAGTCTGAGTTATGAAGGCATGGCTTAGGTTAACAAAATCTAAACTAGAAGCTGTAGCACTGCTTGTAATATAGACTACATTGTATATTGATAAATATGTATTTTACACTTACCCTTTAGCTTTAATTCTGCTTTAATTCTGCTATAATTCTTTTTCAAATTCTGTAAACTTCCATATATTCTACATTAATTATATTTGTGTAGAGTAAATTCTCAATTATTTCACTAGTTGTGTTTTATTTTTTTCCTCTGGCAAGGTCAACAGAAGTAAAATCTTGAGAATTTGAAGAAACTATGAAATCTTCCCTTATTCCTGTTATGCTATTAAAATGCTATCCATTTTTAGACAGCACATTGTAAAAATTTTGATAGCAACTAGTTTCTTAGTTGCTTAGATCATTGTGACTAGATAAACCTACAAGCAAAAAAAAAAAGAACACAAAACCCAACCAACCAACCAAATAAAAAAACCCAAAACAGCTAAGCAGTTATGGCAAGGGGAACTACTTTTTGTGTCCACACACAACGTTGCCAAAATTAATTAGTGTTGCTTACCAAGTGTATTTTTAACATTCAGCCAAAAGATTCTTTTATCCTCCATCTGAGCAGTACTACTATTCAAAGGAATCATTCCTGCCTCCCCTCACCTTTGTAGCATTCTTGGAAAAACATACCAGCACTTTATCCTAATTTGCAGCGGGATAAAGCTGTCTAACACTGCTTTTTCACTTGTAATTAGTTTCTGAATTTTGTGACCTATGCTCATGTAATTTCTGTTGACTTCACTAGGACTGCTTACATTTTTCAGGCATAGCAGGGTAAGGATTACAATTTTTATGATGGTAAAAAATCACTAATTAAGATATAACCAAGGCAAGCATTTCTTAATGTTAAGAAATCACAAAAAATATGTCTATTATCCCCAGAATACAATATTGTAAAAATGCAGTGCAAATAAACCAGATTTAAATATGTAGCTATCCAGTAAAATTCAATATTTTTAAGTTACAGCTTCTGTTTTAGTATCATCTCATAAATCAAAATTTGTCAGTGTATCTTTTGTCATTAAAACATTCTTCTCACTAACACATTTCGGCCCTTGATTCTGATCTTACCTAATGCCTCGGGTGGAGTCCACCACCCATCAGTGCAAGTAGGCATTGTGCCCCTGGCTTCTGACCCAAAAATTCCTACTTGGAGCCCTGGTTATATGCAATCAAAAGGTAAATTATTCTATTCAAGAGATCCATCCTTAATGTGCAGGTTATTTATCTGTATTAAAACAGATAAAGCAAAAATACCTGGGGTTCATACTCTATAATGTGTGTTTTTCTTGGCCATACACAGCACCAGTAAGAAAGTTTTCATTACATTTTTTGGATCAAAAAAAGTAGGAAAAACAAATAAATCTTCGAAATCCCTGCTTTAAAAAATACTTCTTGTACCATTCCTGTCTTTTCAATAGGTTGCTATAAATATAAAACGGCAGATTAAAAAAAAAAAAAAGTAAGAGAATATGTGGAAAGGGATCTGTTTCTGTGATTTAGTAATCATTCATTTTGGCAATACAAGTGAAGTTTTCAACCACTTTAGAACATATTTTCAGATGTTGTTTTAATTTACATTACTGTATCATTCCCTTACAATTCTACTATTAAAAGACAAACACATCTGAAGAACATACTAGAAATGCTTTCTGAATCAGCAACTAATGAAAGATTCTAGAATTTTAAATAAATAGAATAAGTTCTTAGATTTTTTTATTCAGAGGCCTTGCTGATTTCATGTGGAGAGATTTTTGGGGCTTGTCACATTGGCGTACAGCAGAATGTACTAACTTGCAAATTTATGCAGTATATTTATCCACCCCACAGGTGAACTGATATGGAAATCATCTTACAACTCTATGTATGTCTTGAGATCAGTGGCCTTTGCAATCTAGTTGCATTTCAGTAATTGCCTCGTTCTAATTTTTTCAAGGTTATTTAAAATATGCAAAAGAAAACATATAGGCACCGCTACATTTTGCTTATCTGGGACTGTGAGTACCATTGATTTTTACACATCACTTTTATAAGCTTATAGCATTTAGATTGAAGACAGGGAGAAAACTAAAACCCTCACTGTCAGTAAAGTGTGTATGTATTGTTTGACTCTATTTGTATGTATGTGTATGTACATATCTATATACACCTGGGTAAGTATCCTCGCAGCTCACATCTTAGTAGTGAAGAAGAGAGCAAGAAACGCTGTTTTCCTTTAATATATGTTTTGTACTAAGGAACCTTGATCCTTATTTGAAGCATCTAGTAATCAGTACTAGGGAAAACAACCCCAGCCAACTATAGCTGATTTACAGTATTCCTACAGTAGCTTTGAATCTGTGCATTCTCCTGCCACACTAGACGTGTTCAACACTGTGAAAATCTAAATAGTTAATATTTGTGGCCATTTTGTTATAGGTAATAATGACAATGGTCACACTTTACGTTTCCATATCTCACGTACTTCCAGTAATGGTATATGCTTTTTAACAATGCTGGAAGAAAGAGGCCTCACACAAAATGTAATTGAGTCAGCATCTGTATATCACTCTGTATAAACGGGCAGAGATGGCGAACTTTGAATAAATTTTATTATACCTAATAAGAAAATATTCTGTTGGTTTAGACTAGGCATTTCATCTAACCATTTTACATGGATTTTATTTTGCACATTAAAAATATATTTAGCAGTAGCCATATGCAGTATGGTTCAGCATCTCTTTATGCATTAGAGAGAAAAAAAATCAGAATGGCTTTTGTAGTGTGAATTTTTTATTAGGGTTTTTTCAGTTAGTAATACTGGCTTAATTGGGTGTGATGTAATGAAGCAGGATTAAGACAATTCATTTAAACCTAGTTATCCCAGAAATACATCTTTTTTTCACCTTGCTGACTGCTATTAGTCATCCAGAAAACACGTAGGATCACATGAAGACTGGTCACTGGGTTCAGAAACTGCTGATGGTATTGCAATGCCTATAAATATGTATCTAGGGAAGAAAATTATCATTCTGATAGTGGAGGAAAGGACTCACCACTAAAACCATTTTAACAATACAAGCTAAATATTAAACTACTACTAACTACAATTAATTCAAACTAATTGCAGGCCACAATTATGAAAGTTGCAGTTATGAAAGTTGCAGTTTTGGTTTTGGGGTTTCTTTTAATGATATTTAAGTGGTAAAATTCTTACTATTCCTGTATAAAAACTATGTTGGAATATTTGTTTACATTCCTTCTCTCATGTTCCAGTCTGAATGTAAAAATAGATCCCTTATGAAGCCCTGAAGTATCAACACAATTGAGTCAACTGCACATCCATATACCTCTCTTGTGGGTATAACACACTAAAATGTAGTTGACAAGTCCAGAAGTTGATAACATCATACTTAGAACAACTAATCTTTCACTAAAAGTCTGTTTCAGCCAGATTTTAACTATATGGGAAATAACACGTGGCAGATCTTGAGAAGCAAGATGTTTATTTTACAGTTCTGTGAAGATCACTGAAAATAAAGTTACATGTTTATAGTCCATCATTTCAGCTTCCTATTTCTTAAAGACTAAGTGGATGGTGAAATTCTAATAACTAGTATTGAAAATAATATTAACAATTATGTTAAAAAGTAACACTCTCTTGTTTACCACTAAGAAGAATTGTAATAGAAATCGTAAGCAAAACTGAAAAGCTCTTTACAGGAACACTTCTGAGCATAACTTCCTGATAAATCAAAGTAGAAAGCTATACATCGCACATTTACGTAAGAATAATCTATATCTGCAAGTTCATTTTTCCCTCATGAAAATTCAAAGGGGATGCTTATTTTTTTTAAACTAGACTAGGAAAAATAAATTGTGTCCACTGTCTGCAGTTCCTTTCGATAACCACTTAAAATATGGGTAGCACCTCTGTCAATGTCTGGTGAGCTTCCCAGTGGCATGAAAGGAACATGTGCTTGCATTCAGTGTACGAGGTAATTTGCAGTGAGCTTTGGATACTTGATAAAAAGCTGATTGTGCAATGCAGGACACAGTCCGTCCTTTTCTGCATTTCATTTTTAGGTACTGTACAAAATTTCTCAGGTGATTTAGCTCATGAAAAAGAACACAGATATTTCACCACAGCATATTCTGTTGCACTTTAACTCTTGTTTTAAACTGCCACAATAAAGTAAAGAGTATGAGAGATGACAAAAATGGGTAACTGATCAAGCTTCTGTTTTCTGTGTCCTTATAGATTGACTTCATGGAACACAAAATTTTTGAGCTCCAAAAGCAAGATCAGAAAAAAAATCAACTTTTCTCTTTGGATATCTCCTAGAGAATTTCACTCCAGGTCCCTCAATGGAGTGAAAGCCTTTGATTTTGCCTTCTTGTAAAGGGAGGATGTACAAAATTTCTGGGGACAGTGGTGAAATTATAATGTACACATAAAGGATTTATATCTTTGGAGCACTCAAGCAGAAATACAAAAAAGCTCAATGGCTGATCTGTATGGACAGGTATAGACCCTTCAGGAGGGACAGGCAGGGCAGGCAGGGCAGAGGGGTTGGACTGTACAGTGTTTGCATTAAAGGAAANGACAGTGTTTGCATTAAAGGAAAATAAAGCTGATGTTTTTGTGGGAGTTTACTATAAATCAGCCAGCCAGGACGATGCCACCAATCTATTATTCTAAATGGAATTAATGGAAATTTCCAGAGCAGTTACTCTGGTCCTTACAGATGACTTCAAATTCCCAGAGGTTAACTGGGTCTGTCATACAGCAGACAAAAAGAGGTCCAGGAAATTCGTAGACCATGTTGAAAATGCTTCGGTACACACTAAAGGAGAGGAGTGGGAGGAGTGATCTCTTTTCTCTGATGTCTGGTGATAGGACACAAGGGAATGCTAAGGAGGATATAAGAACTATCAGGGGAAGATAAGACTGGATAGTAGAAAAAACATTCTATGAGAGGGTGGTCAAGCACTGTGTAGTGGTTATCACATTCGCCTAATTTTCATTTTAGTGGAATAGGATTAAAAGAAAAGCAAAACAGGTTCAATTCAAAATAGAAACAGTTAGATTTATTAACATACAGTAAAGGTAAACAAACAAAAAAACCAACTACGAAACCCTCTCAAAAACAACCCCTCTTCCTCCCTAGCAACAATTTACTTTTCCACGAAAAAACAATGCAAAGGGACAAAACATCAGAACTCTTAAGTCAGCATCACTTAATAAAATAGTCTTTCATTCAGTCTTTTGAGAGAGACAAGTCCCTCCTGATTCTTCTGGTAACTTTTCACAAGAGACACAGTCTGTTTGTGACTTCCAGCTCTACTAATGCAGCCCGCCCGACACTGCATTATGTGAGCTTCTCAAAATGTAGCTTTTTATATGACTACATAAGGGCTTGTGGATTTT
>WBMY01010793.1:176807-202129 GCA_013397315.1 Donacobius atricapilla | reverse complement strand
CTTCCCCCGCTTTATTAGAAGGCACGTCTCAGAAGCACCTGGCTTTCCTCCTCTGGCAGTGCAGAGCGCTTGTGAAAAACCTTTTTGTTCTTTTATTTATGAGGTTCCCCGCCCCTGTCTAACACGCCGCGCCACGGCACCGCCGCTGGCCATGGGGCGGGCGCGGAGCGGGGCCGAGCGGAGGCGGTGCCGGGGCCGAGGAGAGGNTGATCGTCGTCGCTGTGCTGGAAGGTAACCGGGAGGGGCGGGAGGGTCGCGGCCTTCCGGCTGCTGCGGGTCCCCTCTGTCCCGAGAGGAAGGTGAGGGCTGGCCGCTGCCTCCGAGGTGCTTTCTCTGGTGGCGTGAGCGGGGTAAGCCGAGCAGCGTTGTTTAAACCGATTTTGCTAGTCAGGCTTTGGACGTACGTATCTTAAGGCCAAGGTTGGCTACCCTCCCTCCGTTAGGTTTTGGAGGTATTTATGCAGTGTATTGTTTTAGATGAATGAGATAAGTAACTCTTCTTCTCCGAGGATTTCGTCTTTTTTTTTTTTTTTTTTTTTATTTTGTGGGGTTTGTTTGTTTGTTTTTTAAAGTGGTATTCTGGTGTCTATCGCTTCGTAGCATCACGCTGTAAGCTTTTTTTGGTCGTGTTGACTCAAACGTATATCTAGTTGTTCATCTTGCATTTCTACAGGTTTTAGTTTCTGTGGTCTAATTAGAGTGTGTGTCTGTGAGAGTTGTTTGTTGGGATGTCTTTTGCTGTTTTGTAGATCAGTGGGGGTTTGGGTTGTTTTAGCTAAATGCTTTCTCTTTGTCAAGTAAATCCTATTATCTCTGTGTCCATTTATGTAGTTTGCCAGAGGAGCTTACAAATAAGATCCTGTTGTCTGATCTGCCTGTAATATTATCTCCCCACACTGTGATATAAGTAAATTTTTACTTCTTTTTGTTATTTCAAATCGGGATATTGGATGATCCTGAACCCAGGACCAATCCAATACAGTTTTAAGGCACTCTCCCAGTCTGGAGAAGCAAGCGGCAGGAAAACCACCTTTCACTACTTTTATAAGATCGTGTCTTTCTATTTTGTTGTCATAACATCTTCACTTGAAGTAAAACATTCATTCTGTCATGTTTGCTCCCTCACCTATTGCCAATTATAGATTACTCAAATAATTTTAATTGCTTGCTACTTTATTCTTTGTTGCTTAATTTTCTGTTTCTTCACAACTAGTTTCTTTCATGTTACATTCTTTATTATTTCTGCATAATGCGAACACTTTCTTTAAAGAACAGAGCAGGGAAGGTGATACAGGAAATTAATTCAATGTAACTGATTTATGGCGTAAATCTGAGCTCTTGCGTCTCTTTTAGTGATGGTGCATGCAATGCTCCTCTTTTACAGGGCGCTATTTCCCTAAACGACCCAAACACATGCTTATAGTTGAAGCTAAGTTCGATGGTGAACAGTTGGCTACTGACCCCGTGGAGCATACTGATCAGCCAGAATTTGCTACAGAGTTGGCCTGGGAACTTGATAGAAAAGCACTTCATCAGCACAGGTAATGTTTAAAAGTGAATTCTAATTTGCTGATAAAATTTATTTTTCTCATCTTTACAGTTAGTGAAATATAGTTTTTGTGTTACTGTCATGTGAATTGTTTTTTAGAAACTTTCACAACATTATGGTAGATAGAAGTAAAGGAAAAAATTTACTAATGTACAAAACAGGTAGTATGTGCCAAGATAAGTGACGTTTGAATATTCCAAAGGGTATATTTTTATACTGCTAAAAAACACCCTACAGGCATTTAGAGCAAATTAATAATGCTGTAATTCAAACATTGCAGTCAAGTTTCCTTATGTATACTGTGACACAAAATTAACTGAACTTAAAATCTGAAAAGCCTATTTGAATATGTCAAGGAGATAAGCTAAGAAATTGAATGTTTCCATAAATGTTATTTGGTTTTACGAGTCTTACAACTTGCGGGTTGTAATATTACAACCATATTATCAAACGAGTTAAAGAGGCTGTATCATTTTTATTTGACAGAGAAAGATGCCTGCATTTGCCATGTGCTAGACATCTTATCTGTGCCTCGAAGTAGTCGAGTGCTTTACCCAAAAATCTTCTCCGGAAGTCCTGTTTTTAAGATGTCCCTACAAGGCATCTTATTCAAACTCAAATTTTGTGTGAGGCACTGTGCTTATTTCTTTTATGTGGATGAGGTATTTATTTGTTGCTAGTGTCTTTTTAATGGCGCTCGGGACTCTGAGGCTCCAACGCACTCTTCTTAAAAAATTAAACCACTTGTTCATTCTCTCACTTAATGATGACTTTATATGTCCAATAACAATTCAGTTTCTGACCTAAAGAAATTACTTATATAACAAGTTTTATATCATTGGCTTGCTGGAAACTTACAAACTATCTTTGAGAATGAGTTGCAGGGACACATTTTATATTTAGTATTTCAACTGAGTTACTTTTTCAGGCTTCAGCGTACACCTATCAAACTACAGTGTTTTACACTAGATCCTGTATCTTCAGCTAAAGAGAATATAGGCTATATTGTACTGGATTTAAGGGCTGCCCAGGAAAAGAAACAGGTATGTTATGGAGTATGAAGACTTAAAAATTTGTTTTGACAGCAATGCTGTTACAGGTAATATAATTTGAATTAAAGCATAGGCTGAACTTTTGAGTCTCGTTTTGGAGTACAGCTAATCATGTATGGGGATTTTGTTGCTCTTCTTAAGAGGAGAGACATCTTGACTCTGAGAACCTGTGCAAATGAAAAAATACTTTTGGTACTAATCTTGCTTATTACTGAATTGGGTAATTGGGTCACTAGCAAACAATTAGTCTACACAATCTCATTATTTAATCAACTGGAAAATTTTATCTAAGCAATAGATATGGAGCAACTGAATTGAGTCTCCATCATCAAATCAAGTCTTAAGTTGTTTTTTTTCAGTGGGCCTCCATGGAAGAAGATGTGTTAGGTGATCATTTCTAGCCCCTTAATACAGCGAGTAAGCATTATATAATTGTTTATATAAATTTAATTAGCCAACATCCTTGTATCAAGCTTAATCAAAACATAACTTTGATATGGGTCATACAAGGACCCTGGTGTCCTATTTTGACGTCATTCTTCTAGAGAATTTTCAATGTGTATGACTTACTGTGCAGTTGAGGTCTTGAAGGTTTTCTAAATAAAGATTTGTGGTATATTTCTCTTACTTTTTCACTGTACAGGTCAGTGAAAAAAACACAGTATGTTTAGCTAGTCATCCAGTAACCATTCTATATAATATTTTAGTACAATAGTGTATTAAATAGAACAAATTTTTAGGAACAAGAAACAAAGTGTATTTCTGTAGATGATGAAATAGAAGTGCTAGATTATGACTGAGTTTTCTGTCATGGTAGTATACTTTTTTTTTTCTGTGGTTTTTAAACACTCTTGGGTCTTATTTTTGTTTTTTGCTATGTAGGTCCCTAAGTGGTATCCTTTGCTTAGTAACAAGTACCCTAAGTTTAAACCTGAAATACAAATCGGTGTTGCATTGGAGGCAGATTCAAAAGCACCAGTTGATGATTTTAAAGCAAAGGAGGCACCCCCTAGAGAAGGGACAGGTAAGTAAAATGACATCACTCACTTTGAATTAAAAATCTTCCTGTGTGATTTTTAGGGGGACAAGTTGCATAACTGGTATTTAAAATGAGAATCAAGGGCTCATAGTTAACTCCCTTGGATATTTGTACTTACGGGCTTTGGAAAGTTAAGAAAGAAACAGGAAAGGAGCTTCTTTATAGAAAGTAAAGTTTCAGTACCTTGGGTTTAGAACTGTAAGGTAGAAAAATATCTCGTTTGTTGGGTAGGCTGGCTTCTTTGGTGGGTTCTTCTTCTAATCTTTAGGTACTTAAATTATGTACTATTGTTAAGTCTTTTTGTAGTAATATCTGCTTACTGTTGGGACTCATTCCAATTCTGGATTCTCTTGTTCATTTTTCTCAAAAGAAATCAGTGAAATGTGTCAAAAATTAATTGGAACTCAAATGTTAACACTGGTAGGTGCCTTTATATGCTGTGCCTTTAAGTCACTTTTCGTCTGTGATTTTTTTTAAATGCAAGTTAGTAGTTGTTAAAAAATAAAAACTAGATGCTAGAAACTTGATTTAAAGAGTCCCAAAACAAAAACATATTTCAGTCTTGCCCTGATCGCTTAACCAAATGCCTATTTAACTTTTGAAAAATGAGTCTTTTGGTACTACTAGTGGATTTTCTCCTGCATACCTTGCAATACTTTGTGTTCTTGCTGATGATCTGTGGCTGTGATTTTGTAGAAGCAGAGTGATCAGTGGCAGGGAGTGTTTTACAAGCTTCTGGCCCAGAATTCACTGACTTGGCTGTATTTCAAGATGAGTTAAGACACGATTTAAGTTTCAGTATAAGATAGCTTACTCCATTCTTTCAGGTTTACAACAAAACACAGGGAACTTTCCATATTGTAAAATCTGTAAAGGAGGCGAAGAACTACTGTAAATGATTCCTTAGTCTGCATTTCCCATGTGGTCTTTGTGCCTGCAAGTTCTCCTATACCTCATGACACTCACAAAAAAATTAGACATTTCTGCCTTTACTCAGCCCTGTTTCTCATTTCATGTTTTCTGTGGAATAATTGCTACAAACAAGTTTGCCAGGTTTACCCTTTCCTTCATCATCAAAATTAGTCAATATCATATTTATGTAATGGGGAAAAAACAAACTGGGTTTTCACAGTTGTGAAGTTAATATTCCAGTCATTGGATATGACAAAGCTGGATTACCCAGTTCTAGTCTAGTCAGATATTTTCCCATTTAGCATTCATATAATCTTTTTTCCTTTATTGACTTAAGTTTTCTAAAGCTTCCAGTATTTGAAATGGAGGTTTTTTATTCACAAAATGCTATGTCATTATTTGTATTTGGTGTAACCTGAGGGCTGAATGTGTTGAATTACTGGCACTATGGAACAGAAACTAGCAAACCAGAATACAGTGTTTTATGCGTTGAAGACTTCAGATGAAAAGTCTTTGAATGAAACATTCTTAAGATCTGTGGAATGGCGCACCATACTTGTTCCAATAGACTGCAGTTAACTGTCCTGCATTTCCTTTAATAAGCAAAGTAAAGAAACAGCATGGTTTCAACAGCATTCTAGTCTAGGGAGATAAACTTCCAGTCACTGTTGTGTTTCTCATTGTAACACAAAATAAAAATAAGAACTAGAATTCTTTTCTAGCGTGGTGTTCAACGTAACAGTTGTGAATAGGAGTTAATTTCAGAATTTTTTGTCGCTGTTCTGAGGCATACCTATGGACTTTTGTGTGTTTCGCAAAACTTTGGTACCAGGCATCAAGATCTTTATATGTAATTTTTCTTTCCACATATAATTTCCACGTGTAATGCTTAAAAATAAGATTGCAATTATATATCAGATTGCCGCAGCAATTATAAATTAAAAAGTTACTCATGTTTATTTCTGCTCTCTTAGGACTCACCCTTTTTCCAGGACTAGATCCTAAAAGTATTGTGCCAGTCTTGAATGAGGAAGAGGGATATCATCAAATTGGACCAGCAGAGTATTGCAGAGATCACTTTGTCATGTCTGTAACCATTGCATTTGCCACACAGTTGGAACAGGTTGGTTTCCTTGCTATGTGTAGCTTTTAGAAGTATTATCCCACATTAGTATTTTCGTGCTCCCATTCCTCATTTCTAATTAGTTTTTTTTTTTGTTTTCTGAGTTTTTGCAAGGAATGACCTTGTCCCATAGTGAATTTATATTCATTTCAAAACTTTATGAAGTCCTTAACATGTCAGACTGCAGATAAAATATAATTCTTTCAAAGTGCTAAAACTATATTTACTTTAAAGTATGCATTTTTATGAAATGCATACTTCTCTACTGCAATATAGTGTAAAAAGTTAGTGTATGGATAATACCAGTCTTCAGTATGGTGCCCATGCACTGGAGTTCAAACAAGGTGAAATACTTTTCAAGTGTGTAAGACAGAGTTTGTATATTGCCTGAGGGAAGGCCTTACTAGCTTGGATGAGGTGCCATGCTAATGGTTGTTTCCGCTTTAGACCTCAGCTGCTGTGTTTATACATATGTCACCTTGTGACAGCATGGTTTTAGTAGGTCTAGAACTCATGGTGTGTGATAAACTCTCTGCAGTCTTGTAGTCTGTCTTTTTTTAGGGAAAATGATTTTCCATGTTGGAATTATAGCACCTTGAGAAGTAAAATTTATTGTGATCGTTCTGGAGTGGCTTGTGCCTCTTTAGGCATTGAACCTGCAGTTGCAGTTCCCTACAGGGTGAAGTAGCTGTTCATCTGTTTCGGTCTTTTACTCAATTACATAAATTATATAACAGTATCTAATCCACATTATTTATATTGGGAATATTTTATGGAGCCACAGCTTATTACTATGTATTTGTGCAATACTTGATGTTATTAAATACATGTCAGTTACAGCCCTTGGTGTTGAGGAGTCTTAAAGGTAATTCAGAGTATTTTGCAAGTTGTTATGCTTGTAAGTTAAAGCTTGCTCTTTTTTACTTAAAAAACCCCAACATTTTTAATTTGAGTATTAATATAGTAAGTGTATATATGGGAGCGCAATATATATGGGAGTGCAAGCTAGAATTTAGGTCAGCTGGTCTCTTTAAGCTCTAATTTCCAAACTAGTGCTTCAGAATTACTGTAACTCTGCATCAAGGAAAGAGATATATTATTCTCTTCTGCATCTCTTTCAGTTAGTTCCTAGTACTATGAAGCTTCCAGATCGACAGCCTGAGTTTTTTTTTTACTACTCATTACTGGGTAATGATGTCACAAATGAACCCTTCACTGATTTAATTAATCCAAACTTTGAGCCAGAAAGAGCTTCAGTTCGACTACGTAGTACAGTAGATGTTCTTCAAGTTTATCTTTGTGCACAGTCAAAATTACAGGTAAGCTGTTTCATTTCAAATGTGAATGAAAATAAATAATTAAAATGAAACAAGTAGAATATGTCTCAGGCTGTATCTATGAAGCATTTCTGTTTCCAAAGCTAAGATTGTATCATAGCATTTTGTCTCAAATACAAGTTTATATCCCTCTTGCTGATATGAGGGAAACCATAGCAGGAATTTTCCTAGCTCAGGTGGAGTGTTGTCTTTTTAATTAGTTGCTGTTACAGCAAGCTGGTTTACATGTCATGATAAAAGGTGTTGCTGAAATATGATCTTCACAAAGTACTACTGTGGCACTTTCAAAAGCTCTGAGCTTTGGGGCCTGCACTGCAATCAGACCATCTGCAACCTAGAGTCCTGCTTTGTGCTACCTATGGTAATCCCATGTCAGCTGCTCAGGTCACTCTTGCCTAAGTTCTAAAAGCACTGTCCTCAGCACTCGTTGTGAATGATTAGGGAGGTCTTTCTTTTTTCCCTGCTCTGTAGCCAGATGCTATTTCTAAGTACACTACAGACATTGTTGGGCTGTTATGGGATATTGCTTATCTTTAGCCTTGTCTTTAAATGGGGGACATGGTTTAGTGGTGGTTTGGTGGTGTTAGGCTAACAGCTGGACTCAGCATTCTTAAGGGTCTTTTCCAAACAAAATGAATCTATGATTCTAAATATCAGGTAGTACTTAGAGTGTTTATGGCAGTTTGTGCATGGCTCAAGCTAATTACAAAACAGAGTGCTTTGTTGAGTGTGGGTGGTGTAGGGTTTCTGATGATGTAGCTGGTAAATATGACAGTATTAGTTATACAAAGTTAATTTGTGGATCTGGACCTTTTAAAAGTTATTTTTCTTTAAGTTTATACAGACTATTGTAGGGTTTTTATGCAGGATGCTTTAAGAATTTTTGTTTAAATCTTGTATTGTTTCAGGGTTTTTTTTTTTTGCCTCAACTTTGAATATTCTTGGAGCAACATGTGCTGCAGTGGTGTGTTTGGAATTTATTCTTACTCTACAGTCTTAAAGTATTTAATATAGTACATATGATACATATGTACATATATGGGAAATTATGCATGTTTGCATCCTGTGTAAAGAACAACTTTTTGAACGAAAGTTCTTGTGCATTCAGACCTACATTTTGATCTACGGTTTTCTTTCTTTGACTTCTCACTCTGCATCTTAAATCTTAGGATACAGTATCAGAGCACTGTGTTCTGAATCTTAATTTTAACATATATTTCCAAAAATGAAGACTTTAGTTGTAAAAGGTGCTTGTGGCCAGACTACAGCGTGTATATGTATGGATTGCATGACTGTATTTGTATGTATGTACACACACCTAGGTATGTATACTGGCAGCTCACGCCTTTCAGCAGGACAGTTTTCCTTCAGTGCCGAAGATACTAAGGATGGAGATACAGTGTTCTGATCTGCTAAATCAAAACTGAAGTGACCCTTCCTTGGGAAAAAGCAAGTTAGTATTTAAGTTTCAAAGAGTAACTTTGAGGAAAACAGGTTACCTTATGTGTGTTGGTTTTTATAAGATCCGCATTTCACACATTTGTGTAAGTATTAAGCTGTGTAAGGAGTAAACAGTTGAGTCAAGTTCTCAAATAATTATATTTACCAGGAATTAAAACCAGTTACTTAATTCCAAAAATCCTTTCTGCTTAAGTCGTGTCTAAATATATGCCCAAGGCCTTCAAGTAACCTTTTTCATTACTTTGCAGTCATGCATTTTATATGCCTATACATTAAGGGCAAGAATCCGTGCTGTGTTTAGAAGCCACAGAGTACTGAATCCATCTTACCGACGGAATCATATGACTGGCCCTCAGAAGGGCAGCGCAGTGATTAGCAAATCCCACCTGCTCAAAACTGACGTTTAACAGCTGTTCTTACTCTCAGCAGGCGGGGACTGGATTAGGGATAATAACTTGTTGTATTTATGCTACCTTTAGTGGAGGGTGCACAGATGGTTCCAGTGTAAATCACACGTACCAGTTACTTTCTGGCACCCCTGTGTGTGTGCAGATTCATCTTTGCTGTGGGGACCACTCTCTTGGAAGCACTGAAATTCCCCTGTCTGGACTACTGAAGAAAGGAAATGTGGAGATTGACCAACACCCTGTGGCAATAGAAGGACCATTTGTTCTTGTTCCACCAAATAGAGCTAAACAGAAACTGCCACAACTGCCTTTGGATCTAGCTCCTACTGTTGGAGTATCTGTAACTCTTCAAAGGGAGACTGTGACTACCCAGGTATGTCTTACCCATTCATTACTGGTTGCACACTGTTGCACAATTTCACATTCAGTTATTGGTGTTTCTAAATCATGTTTGACTGCTTTTTTGTGAAAAACAAAACAAAAAACAAAAAAAAATAACCCTGAAAGAATTAATTGCTTTATATGAATAATCCTTTTGTTGGCATTTTTCTCTGTTGAAAAGTAATCTCATATTATAAAATGTCATAGACAGCATTTTTCAATGCAAGCCATGATCAATAAGAAAACTATCGTTTCATTCAGCCTTTGATTCCCTTAAATGCTGCAACTGAACCCAGACAGCCACAGGAGAAAGTTCTTTCACCTGTTAGTGGAAAAACAGAGAGCCAGCAGCAGACATCCCAAAATGTCCCATCTCAAGCTGACCAATGTTCTTCAAAAGAAGATGTAGCAACAGAAAGTGAAGTGGAAAGTCTTAAGTTTGAAAAAGGCACAAAACCAAGGAAAAGGGGTATGTGGTATATAATTTTTTGCCCAGTTGCCAAGTGTGGTCTTGGATCATGTACTACTCCCTTCTATTACGTCATGAAGTAGTACTCATTTCTGGTGATAAATTTCAGGCAAGTCAGAATTATTTGCATAAAACAAATAACAGAAGGGGGATAAATGTTGTGATTTGAACATGATCATTATTAAGTACACTTGCAAGAGGCAGATTAGGGATTTAGGGGTGTGTAGATTACAAGTGATGTGGATGGTCATTAGCTTGAGAAATCATAACAGAAGTTTTTGGAATTTCCTCAAGCTGTGAATGAGAAGGTTTAGTGCAATGCCTATGAAGAAACTGACTTGCTCAATGAGATGAAATTGTCTAATATTGATTTATTCAATAGAAAAGCAGGGGTAATGTGAGATTTTTAAATTTTTGATGGAATTTACTATGTGGATAATAATTTGTGAAGACAGTTGTTTGTGTAGTACAGATTCCTGGACAAAACCAAGTAACTGGGTTGTTTTGTTTGTTTTTACATGATCCTTTTGTTTGGACTTGGTAGCCCAAGCCTGAGGAAGACTTGTTTCTGATTTGAGAAGTGGGTAGTGGAAAATGGAAGAGGAACAGGGATAAAAAACCCCATAATAACAGAAGAAATCTCAAAAAAATGTTGTTTAGCTAAACGATACTGAACATGAATTTTCTTAAGAGGTGGTTTATGAATAAAGCAGAATGATTATTTTTCTAATGATACTTGTATTGTTGGTCTTCTGAGATGAATCTTAAAGACACCCAGTTCAGTAGAGGAAACTCTATGTCCTAGAGTGGGCTCTCAGGATTTGTCTGCTAATTCAGCCAAATTTTCTTTTAATTCTAACTGATCTTTTCTAAGCAAGGATTAAGTCCTTTATATGGAATGTAAAAAGAAAGTATTGTGATCCAAGCAGCTGATTTGAATCTCTGGTTGAGAAATCCAGGATTGTGCTTTTTTATTAATAGTGATAGTAATTTTATAATTCTGTTTTGCTAAGATGTAAAACTTGTAATTTCACATTTGTCTTTCAGGGCTGGTGGCTGGCTGCCCTCAAGAGGTTAACAAAGAAACGTGTTTTGAAGAGCTTCCAGCTTTGAAATCACAGAGCAGAGCAAAGTCACCTCTGTTAGATCTGCAAAAACCCAGTAAGGCAAAATTTGTTGAATTTAGTACAATAAATGAAACTTGTCTATAGTACCAACTTAAGTGAATTTTAACAGTAAGCTGTATGTACTTTGTTTTGTGATGACCTTAAAATTCCACTCTGCCACTTCCTTGCAGCAAACAATCAACTGACATTTTCCTGGAATCACTTAAAATTGTTTCATTCATACATTGTGTTAACTAGCTGATGTTGAAGTGTTGCAGCATTTTTCTTTTTTGTAATGTTAATATTAATGCAAACAAAAGACTTAGAAAAGGGAGAACAGAATAAAGTCAGTGCTACTAATGATTTACTTCTTTAAAAATTACAAAAGTTGAAATGTTTTAAATGGAAATATCAGAACAAGTAGCACCTTTTGTAAGTGAGTGTTTGTGAGTTCTTACCTGACACTTTTAATTCCCTCTCTTTGTAGGGGCCTGGTAGCCCAAATAACCCTTAAAGACTTTCACAAAATGTTTTGAACATTTTTCAAGAACACTTTTTCAAGACACAAAACCTGTCTTCGGGACTTGTCTTTTTACTCTCTGAAGGCAGTATTGGGTCTCATTGTAAGGATGTGAGGAGCCTGTATGCAACTGGGCAGGCACTCAATGTTGCTTCTGCTTCCTAAATTATAAAATGCATGTCACAGTATGTGGGTTCTATGGCAGAAGCAGATATGCTTTGCACATTTCAGTTTGCTTCAATAGCTAAACCTATGCTTGGGGCCAGGGGTGATGCTGCCTTACATAAGCACTGTAATTGACCTATTAATCTGTCTTTGTAATTCCCCTAATGAAGTTAATCAATTTAAAAAACACCTACACTGCACTGCTAAAAATATCTTCTTTCCTATGCATGCCCTCAAGTTGGCTGAGAACAATTAAGATAAATTGCAGTCTTACAGCATCTCTCTGAAGAATTTAATATCTTTGATTGTAGTATAAACTTTTTTCAGTGAGTTAAACCTACATAGCTTTAAAGATTAATAAAGAAAGGAAAAATATTACAATCCTGTAAGAAGATTTAAAGTATATTGGGTTTTTGGTATTTTTGCTTTGGAAGCAGTAATTTACAGCAGGAGTGGTTATTTTTCACAGTATTCACTTATTTTACAGGGTACAGAAATCTCTTAGGGAAGCAACTTATCTACTTGCATTTAAAATGTGACACTAATTTTTGATATATTGTTATTTGGGCAGAACAAGTTATGAAAAATGCACATGAATTCTCTTCTGTGTTTTCAGCTGATAGTGGTCCAGTAGCAATATCTCAACCCAACCCTGTAGGTGTGTCCAGTTCTTCTGAGCCTGTGTCAGCACAGAAAATTGTCATTCCAGCAGCCTCTCACCATTTTTGCTTTTCAATAGACTTACGAAGTATACGTGATCTGGAAGTTGGTTTTCCAATAAATTGCATTTTAAGGTACAATTTATTTTTGTTCGTCTTGGTAAATACAAAGCCTTCATCATTTGAATGATTGCTAGCATTATGCTTCTCTGCTTCTTCATGCCTTTTATGCAGCTGATTCTCAGTAGCAAAATACTTTAGAATGGTCATCTGGCTTTTCACTAAACTGGGCATTAAAGATTTTGTGTAAAACTTTACCTTTTACTGTAATTGGTATTAAATCTTGTTTGAATGTTTGAGCTTGGACAACAAGGAGCATCAGTCTTTAAAGGAAGAGGAGAATTACTTTTCATGTTACTTTCTGGCTACATTTGCAGCTGATCAATGAAGTGTTTTTTTTGGTTTTTTTTTTTTTTTTGGTGTGATTTTCCACTTTCCACCTAGAACTTTTTATAGTATTTCAGTAAGAGACAGATCACTGGTTTGTATATGAATCCAAAGGAAGCATATTCTTTCATTGAAGAATCAGTGTAGTTACATACATTTCTGAGAGACTTGTAGATACAGGGATGATTCTGATGGTTTAAAAAAGAAATTCCACATTTGTTAAATTATTATTGATCGTGTATTTGAAGTCAGTGATTAATAATAGTTTTTACAATGTCTTCTCATTTCCATCAGGGTACTTTTGGTGTTTGTGATGAAATATATCTTTAAATGGTGATTCAGTCTGAAACCATTGAGGATTTCTGTCTGGGGAGGTGAATTTGCATTTGCTGCCTCTTTTCTGGCAGAGCTTGATTCATTCAGTTTTAACTGGTCACTGGGAAGTCTAGTTGTGGTGGTGATTCTAGAGGTTTAGATTTTGTCTGAACTAGGTTGAAAAGCTGTGGATGGGATGTAGGGATGAAATATTTTAAAAAACAGCTAATATAGAGTGCGTCATTAATGTCTTTCCATATAGGTTAAATTATTACTAAATAGTATGTGGAAAGCAGCATACAATGGGTGGAATTTTGCCACATAGAATCTTTTATGTAACATTTTAATAATTAATTTGTTTCAGAACAGTAACAACACATAGGTTTGTTTCATGTGCTTGAGTTTTTGTAGTCAGTGATGAACATGGCAAGAAGCTGAAGAGGAGAAACATCCAGATACATAAATGTTAAGAAAAGTTGCAGGGGAAAAAATGGCTAATTTGCTGTAGATTGGAAACATTGTTTTGTGCTAGTGTAAACAAGCTCTTTCAATAGCTCTCCACAAAAGGTGAAGAGTGCAATTTTAATCTATAGAGGCATCATTTGATGCACCTTTTATTTTGTTAGGAACTTAGCTGACAACTGACATCATCAGTTTGAACAAAATGAAGTTTAAGAGGTTCATGGCCTCCCCTTTGTTATAGTTTAACATACACTGAAATGTGCCAGTAGAGTAATTTCAGGCCACATTTTAAGTCATACTGGTAAAATTATTTGACTTGCCTTTTAGTCAATTAAACTGTGGAAATGAAAAGCTAATGAAATTCTCTTATGGTTCTGACACGGTGTATATGTATACCTAGTTATCAGTTATTGTATGTTAGTCTAGTCTGAACTGTAAGTATAGTTACAGATGTTCTCAAGTAACAATCTACATGTGAATATCAATTTTTCTTCTGTTTGGTCAGTTTATATAGTAATTGCAGAGTTCTAATAAAATATGAATTCATCTGGTTGCGAACATACAGGTTATTAAAACTTTTTTTGTCAAAACAGCAGCCAATATAAAGAAGCTGGATCATTCTTGAAGTAAATGAAAACATGAATACTTGAGAACTAAGTTTTATTGTTGTATGTAGTAGTATAAATTTTTCAAACTTTGATATAAGTCATGCTTTAGTAAATGATATCTAAAGTGGTTTTCCTGTTGCAGAAGGTATAAGAAAAGCTATCTAGTTATAGAAATTTTATTTTGTTATTGTTTTTATTAGGTACTCGTACCCATTTTTTGGCAGTGCAGCACCAATTATGACAAGTCCACCTGTAGAAGTTAGAAAGAACATGGAAGTCTTTCTTCCAAAGTCATATTGTGCATTTGACTTTGCAACTAAACCTCATCAGCTTCAAGATACATTCTTCAGGTAGTAATTTGTAATTTTTCATCTTAATTATGCTTTTCTAGATTTTGTAAATGTCTAGATGTTGTAAATGCAGTCACTTTAAGATTATCACTTCTAGAATTAAGTAAATAATTCAAGGGCTAATGCAAATAAATACTTAATAGCCTACTCTTCCAGTTTCTCAATTACATTTCAAGTCAGGAATTCTACAGTTCTTGGTTTTATCTCTTACATGGTTAGCTATTGTTGCTTACAGAAACAAGTGAAATTGCTGTAAATTCTAAAACTGAAGCTTGATAGCACAGTTTTTGACAAAGTACTTCTTGAAACACTTTTTTTTTTTTAATGTACAGTGACTATATGATATCTTTGAAAATACAGCTGGTACCTGGAAAGCAGCTCACAGTGTTGAGGGCTGTAAAACAGTTCTCCGAGTAGTCCCACCAGCATTAATTAAATGACTAAGATGTAAAAAAAGAATCATGAAAATAACAGTATTTTGAACATAAGAGTGGAGGGAGATGTATTTAGAGTAACAATTTGTATGTACGTATTAATAAATGAATATGATCAAGTTGTGTTAGCATTACTCTGTCAGTCACTTTCACTGTAACTTTGTTCCTCCCTAATAATTGAAGAAAGGAATGATAACCTGACTGAGCTAAGTGACTGAGAAGATACAAAATCTTTAAGTCTCATTCCTCTAAGGGAAAGGCTGTAAAACCAACTCATTGTTTGACATTTGTAACTGTCACTGATTTAAGAAGTTACTTTCAGAACATGAAGTTCTCTTGAATAAGAATGCTTCCTTGTTCATTTTGTTGCCTGACACTTAGATCACTTCTTTGTTTCAGATTGCCTCTGCTGGTTGAATTGTGGCACAAGGATAAAACAGCCAAAGACTTACTTCTAGGAGTGGCAAGGCTTCAACTTTCAAATGTTTTGGCTTCAGAAAAAACCCGCTTCTTGGGTGGGAATGGTGAACAATGCTGGCGTCAGACTTGTAATGAAACAGTCAGTTTCGCAGCAGCACAAGGGTAAAACTATTTAAAAAATACTTAACTGTGTAGCAAGTTTCTAGAGTTGTTTGTTTAGTATTTCTCTGAAAAACAGCAAGCTCTTCCTGCTTAGCTTTTTAAAGAGGTATACAGGTTGCAGTGTACTCCAGTTTGCAGAGGTAGAATAGGCATCCAAGAGATGAAAAGCTAAACTGCCACTTTGTATTGGGCATTGTCCACACTACTACCAAAGTCACTGTAATAAACCTTTGTATGATCATGATCCTGGGTAAATTAAACTTCACAGACAGATTAAGAAATAAATAATTGAAAAAAATGTTACTGAGGCACTTCAAGTGATTCTTTAAATTATAGAAAGTATTGATATTCCCGAAAATAGCTTATCTGTAGTATGCTTTTAGATACAACTGACTTCAGTGAAAGTTAGGAGGACAGATACTCCCAGAGAATGGAGACATCTCCTGTTTCAGGATAGTAGCAGGGGTTTCAACTTGTGTACATCAGGAGGAGACAAATGTTCATTTACAGAGAGCAGTGATGGGGTTTTATATATATATAATGTATATAATATATGTATATATATGCATGTGTGTGTATATTGTTGTTGCTTCTGTCCTGTATTCTTGTTGAAGAGGAGTAGTGTTCACAATCAGTGTCTAGACCCTCATCTTTTCTGTTGATGATGGAACTAGATTATGGTCTTAAAAATAAGCATTCTTTCTTTTAAGACTGAGGTCAGTTTTAAACCAGTAATGCAACAGATTTTTAAAAAAGCATGTTATATTTAACTCACGAGAAACTTCATCTTGGTGACTAGTATCTCCCCTCTTTCCAACTTGATAGAAAATTGACCTCTGGCTTTGTTTAAATTTCTGTGGGAAAGCCAGCGTAGCCTTATTCTGTGAAGAGTTACTTTAAGGTCTCACTATACATTAAGGTGCATACTTTTACTGTTCGTTAAATTAAACTTGGTTTTTGCACAAAACGTAACCACTAGATGGCATTCTCAAAATGCAATCAGGTCTGTGTTTTGCTATGCTGTACAGTTCTTATCCTTGCTGTTGTTGATGTAACCTTCTTTTCACACTGGTATGTTCAACAGATTTGTTGAATCAATTACTCAAATTTCTGAGGTCCACTAATACAAATCTTTTTTTCATTCTTAGTCAGTGGGTAATGGAAAGTTGTAAGAATTTAATGCAGCAATTTATTGTAACTTAAGTGAACTACAAACATTTATTGTTTTTTTTTCATTGCAAATAACTGCAGAAAGCTGCACCCTTGTAAAAAGCATTTTAGTGTTGTCTATCTATATTTGCTGAAAGTTATTTTCTGTGAAAACTACAGCCATGGTTAATTCTTTCAGCATCTTGTTGCTTGTTGCGTTCTGCAACTTCCAGGTGACTAGTGATTGTGTAATTTGCCTTACTGAGTGGTTATCACTGAAATGAGAGTTTTTTTGTTGACCAAGGTCTACACTGCATTGTACTTTGATGTGAAACTTTTGGTGATTTCCAGTTACATGACTTCTCTGTGTTCCTTCTCTTAATACCTTTCTGTGCAAAAGACTGGCTTTGTTTGCTACATTTTGACTGTGATTAGAGATGATATGGTTGGAAACTAACTGTTCTTAAGCAGAAACTACAGTTACTTTCAAATTAATTTATTAAATTATCTGTTACCTAGGCCTTGTTTCGCTGTACAAGGGCAGATAGCTGTTTTAACCTCTGAGTGATTTAAAGTTGCCGGTTTCCTGTGCTAAAGCTTCCAGAAATCTGTTTTTTTAGTAATCCAAGGATGTTTTACCACAAATTTTATGCTAAGTTACTTACATTGTGGATAACTAGAAGGTTACTGTTAAAGTCTAAACAAGAAAAGCTAAGGAAATTTAATGCATATGTTAAGTTGAAGTCAGCAGCAATGCTTAGATATGAACAGTGATATCATTTGAAAGATTTAAAATTGTAAGGTACAATTTTGGATTATTCCCTCATTGCAGGGATGTGTTGACTATAGTAATCTCTTAGTTGAATAAGTTTCCAGTGACAAGTTATCTGTTTAAGTCAGAAAGTTTGCCATAGATTATAAACTAGGCCCTAGCTTAACAATGTACGTACATGTTTGGGTTCTCATATAGGCATCTCTTTAGAGATTCTTGAGCTTGCACAGAGCAACTTCAGCTTTGCTGTTTTGTGTGTTGTATTACAATCCTCTTTCTGTATCTTTAGACAGTTTTAATTAAAATAACATTCTAATGTCACTTATAGGTCAGCCAGCAGAATAGCAGAGCTTTCGTATGCCGTCACCTTGGAAGACTACGGACTTGTCAAAGTGCAAGAAGTTATGGTGTCAGATTCTTCTCAAGTAATTTTATATAAATCTTTTCTTTTTCCTCTGAATATGTCTTTGAAAAGTTGAAGTTCCAATGAAAAATCTACTCTTTTTATATCAGGATATAGGTGCTGGTCAACAACAGCACATCCCTCACACTCAGCTTCGCTGTGCCCCGGAAAATCATCCAGAACCTCGAGAAACTCTGGAATACAAAGCAGCACTGGAGCTAGAAATGTGGAAGGAAATGCAAGAGGACATTTTTGAAAATCAGGTTTTTATTCTTTCTTTTTTATTACCTAAATTACATGATTGCCAGAGAAGGTTTAGCAGAGTTGGTACAGAGAATAACATTAATTTTATTTTATTTTACCGTTTCAAGTAAGAACTAAATTTTACTCATACAGAATATTAAAACTTCAGTTGTAAACTAGTCCATCCACAAATTCTGTGCTCTTAAGGAAGAAGGTGCTAGGTTTGAACTGCAGAATACCATCTTTATGATGTCGCACTACTCTTTATAAAAAAGTACAAGAGATTCAAGTTTCAAACTATTGATGTTAAATATTAATTTTGTATTCCTTTAGTTGCATCTCAAAAACCATTTGCTGTCTACTCTTGAAGTCACTTAAGGTGTTTTTGTTTACATAGTTCCTTTTAAAAGGTAGTGAAAATCTACTATCTCTTTGTTGGGATATTTTTCTCAAACATGCATTTACTTTGTATTTTGTACTTTAGGGTAAGAAATCTTTGTCTATCAGAACCATATCTTGAGCCATACAACTCAGCATACAAAACTCTTTCTTCAAGACTTAGGTCTGCTACTACTCTAAAGGTGCACTTGCGACAATTTTGATCTGGTTTGGGGTGTTTGTTTCTTTTATTTTTCCTCTGAAAGCTTAAAAAGAAGGAAATGGTCCATATGCAAGCACTTGCAGAGGAATGGAAGAAAAGAGATAGAGAGAGAGAGGCATTAGTGAAGAAAAAGGTAAGGAAATTCCTCCTTACACTTGCAGAAAGTCTAAATTGATATAAATTTTACAATTTATTATTTGTAGATTTTACAATTTACAATTTTACAATTGGTAACATATAACAAAGGGTCTGTGATTAGCCTTTGCACCTACTGGTGTATATGCATCTAGTCTATTATAGTGCAAAAGAATTAACAGTAGCCTTTAATCATAGAATATTTTTTAGAAATTTCCTTAGGTTAGCTTGCTGTTTATGGGAGCTCTTTAATTGCATTTTACTTGTCTGGTTGAAAAGGCCTTCTACAGCCTGGCTGTGCATGGCAACCCCATTACCTATGCTGAGTTAGAAGAATTCTCCTTTGCAAATTCTTAATTAAGAGCTGGAGATTTGTTTCATATGGAAATGTCTAAATAAAAGTTATCAATATTTTATTCTTTCTTTTCACTCCTTTGTTTAGGTAGCAGAATATAATGTTTTGGAAGAACAACTTCAGAAAACCCTGAGAGATCTGGATAAGCGAGAACGACAGCTTTTTAGTGCTGAATCAGAGGTAAAAACTGGTCCTGTTAAACAATGTAATTGCATTAGCTACTTCTATAAGATTGAGTTTCCACGTAGTGAGAACTGTGCTCTGTATTTAAGACATTAAATAGCCACATTCATAGTGATACGTAGAGGAACACTAGTAATTAAGCCAAGTTTTGTTACAACTACACTTTTTTACTGAAATAGAAATCCAGTAAGCTTTTAAATGGGTTGCTAGAATTACAGAACTATAAACGTATTCTTGACAGAATTAATGTCAGTGCAGACATTTGTGTAACATTAGCATATCTCAATTTTAGATTAACACTGTCAGGTGAGTATTGTACCCATACACAAGAGTGCCTCACTTCAAAAAGTAATTGCTAGATTAATTGTTGAAAAATAGGAGAGGGTGGCAAGGAGATCTGGGAGAATCTTCAGGTTTTGTTATCCAACATTTTCAGAGATCCTACTTCTGTTGTTTTTTTTAATAGTGACAGGGTCAAAGAGGATGCAGGAGAAACCAGTAACTACCACTGTACTGACCACTCCCAATCTGAGGAAGTGACTTCAGGGATGCTGGTCATATGAAAAGAGAAAAAACTGCCTATTCTTGTATTTCAGAAACTCAAAATTACATAGGTAGAATACTGTGGTGTTTTAGCTGTCCAACAAACTTTCTCTTTCCTGCTTGTAACTCAGATTAGTTTTTCTAGCCTACTAATCCTTTCTGTGCTTGTAACAAAATTGATAACTCCCAACACAGGAATTGGCTGGCTGAGCCTGTGTCCTGTTCAGTACCCAGGCGATTTGTACCTCAAGAGGCAGTTTGTGCTGTGAGTGATGTTTTGACTTTAGCATCTGTGCAAAAAAATCTGGCACTCAGGTTTGGCCAAGTGCATTTCAGTCTGAGTAGAAGTGGTTATTTTGAATCTCATGTGTATTTCTTGAAAAACTTTCTCAAAGTTCAATGAGATTTTGACCTGAGAGCTAGAGATGATAAAAATCCGTGGATTCAAAAAACATTTGGTCAGAATGATATAGTGTTCAGTTAGCAATTACACAGTTTGAGAAATGGGCCATTGGATAAGTTTCTGTTCAGCTAGCAGTTATCTGGGACAGTAGCATCTTTCTAGAAAGTTCAAACATGTCAAGGATTGTTCTTCTGCTTAGCTTGATGAGAAATTATCTCAGTATGCTCAGTTTGAACAGTGCAGTCTCACTGACCTAAAGACATTTTGGCTGTAGCTGTGACTTTTAGAGTCTCTGCAGTGAATTAGAGTAGCTTTTCACTTTGTATTAGGAAGGTGGATGTGAAATCTGCCTTGAGCAATCATGTAGAATCATGTAGAATGTACAGAAGAGCCCCAGAGAGCTCTCTTTTTACAGTAGTCAAGCAAGGGTATATTTGTAGCCCAAATATAATAATTGACAGATTGTTAGTTAAACTGAAATAAGAGCATATATAGTGAATATTTGGACAATGGGAATTTTATTGTTTAATTTCAGAAATTAATAACAACTTTTCTGTCATGAATAGCAGTAACAGTTTTAAGAGACTTCAAGTGAAGCTCTCACTCCTATGGATTAATATAAATATGTCTCTCTTTTTAAGCTTCAAAGAGTAAAGAAGGAGCTGCAAGCAGAGCATGAACGAAATCTGCAGGTGCTTCAGGATTCTCTGCGTCGAGCCGAGGAGGAATGTGCACACCAACTAGAGCTAGAAAGGTCAAAAATCAAACAACTGGAAGAAGACAAGCTTCGTTTACATCAGCAGGTAAACACACCTGGGTTTTCTAATATAAGTGAGCATTTTTCCAAGTATACTTAGTTAAGTAGTGGTTTGCAGGCAATTGTGTTCTGGCAACTTTGTAAAAAAACGTTTTCTTTAAATTGGGAGCTCTGTGCTGAGATCCATCCATGTTAGTCTTGCTTACTTGTATGGCCAGTTTGCAGTGCAGTGCTTGTAATTATTTCTTCAGCATTGAAAATCAAGTTTTATTTAAAAACATACATTCCATGAAGAACCTGAACAGTAGTGTACATTTCAGTAACTTAAAAAATTGTTGGCAATTAACGTCTAAGTAGTTTGATTGTGCAGTTAATTTTATTCCTCTATTGCAAAAGAGTATTTCTATTATCCTTATGGGTGCAGGGGGGGGAAGCTCTCTTTTAACTGCAGTCTTCCATTCTGAGAGTAGTACTTTCTAAACAGAAAACTTAGACCGTATTCTGTTGTCCTGTAAGCTAACTTTGGCTTCCAACAGCTAACTAACAACAAGAATAGTCTAGATAATTTTCCAGACTGTTAAAGTAAACTGTCAAAGTTAGTACTTACATTTTTTTAGCTGTTACAGCATTAGACACTTAGTTTGTTATTAAATAGATTCAATCTTACTAATGCCTAAGGGTTCTGAAAAGTACTTAATTTACGTAGATTCATTGCTTGCTTTGTGTTTTTCATGTCTGATATGTGATAGTGATAATCTTGTATTAGCTTTCACTGTTTCAAGAACTGTGTCAGCAACAGCCATATTTTTGTACTTATCAAGAGTTGTGGCAGATTTTGAGTGTTTTAGTTCTGTATTAAACACTGATACTAATGTACTGATTTTCTTTTTAGCATATGTTAATCACAGTAGAGTGAACTTTTAAAAATTTTAGCTAATACAAAAATGTTGCTGACCTCGAAGATACTCATTTTGACTGTTCTACTTGAGCAGTCACTGAATTGAGATGAACAGTTTCAAACTGCAGAATTTAGTCCTTTTCAAAGTGTTAAGTGGACCATTTTTGCATTTTGTATGTTGTTGGCAGCTACGAGTCCAGACAAGACAGGCAGTAGTTCTGCTTGCTCAAGTGGCCAAATGCCACCAGCTAGTATTATTATTTCATATTCATTCTTTCAGCTTCCACTGGCCAGTTTTAGCTTCAACAGACCTATTATTTATAAAAGTCTAAATAAAACATCAGAATCACTTTATTTCTCCTATTCAGGACAGACATACAGTTGTCAGACCAAAGATGATTTAGCTCAGTATTATGGTGCAGCAATGGCTGGATTTAGAGGATGAGAAAGTAAGAAGTGAGACTATGAAAAGGAATGCAATTTTGGTTCATCCAAAACTGTATATACCATCAAGGGTTATATGTACTTTTTGCCAGAGTCAGTTTCGTACTCGCTAGCTGTCAATGAAAGTTTTCTTCATGATCTCATATGATTCCTTTTAAAAAATATTTAGTATTGCAACATCCTATTGCAGTGAGTTCTAAAATTTAATTATATCTTCTATATTTAAAACCTTTTCTGTTAATTTTAAGCACATTTTTTAATATTTATGAAGAATCCTTTAGTGCCTGTGCAACATAACATTCCTGGTTGCATAGGTGGCTGTCATACTTTGTCTCTTCCAAACACAGTCCCCACTATCTTTTCTCTTGTTTTGTATGAAGGCCATTTGTTCCAGAGCATCCTGGCTGTCTTCCTCTGTGCTGTTCCTGCTATGCTTCAATATGTGGTGGTTGTTGACACATATTGTTCATGAGACAAGCTTTTTTCTTTTGCTTTGTTGGGGGTGGAGTTTTGTTTGCTTACTTTGGAGCTTCACTCTGGGACCCTGCTCTTTGTAGTGTGCACAAGCAGAAAGTTTCTGTTGCTACCAGATGAGTCTCGTTCTTAAGACCTTTTTGGGTGTGGAGTTTTTTGTTTGTGTGGCATTTTTTGTGTTGCTGTTTTTGGTTTTATAACACAGAATGTTCTGGAATAAGTGATCTTATTACTTACCTTTTAAAGGGGTTTGTCAATACACAATTTCCACACTTAAACATTTAGAGAACTCCAGAATTTAACTTGTTTTGAGGTAAGCCCCACTATGTACAAGAGAAGGTCCTTGAAGCATCCACCTTGAAGAACATCACCCTTACTTTCTGAATAAGGAGACTGTACTTTATTTGTGGGATTTTTATAGTTTCCTCTTGTCCACAGTTCTGAGGACTCCTGAGAAATTCAATTTTTTAAAGTTTTTCCAGAATCAAACAAGAAATTAAACATTGTTATAGAAGTTCTGGGGAGAGTTGATAGTTCTAATAGCATAAGAAGTTAGTTGTTGTCTTCAGCGTCATGTCTGTATGTCTGCTTTAAAAATAAATAGGTAAAAATGAAAGGTATTGAACAGCAGTATCTTTTGTTCAAGTTCAGTAGGTTATTGTAGTTCTGTGAGAAAAACAATGGTAGTGAACTCTATTTTTGTATGGCTCCTAGGAAACATATTTGCTTTCTTAAATTCATTATGTAACAATTATAAATGCAAAAGCAGAAATTTGTGAGAAAAATAGAGGTGACCTAATTAGAAGATCCAAATAATTAAAATATTGTTGTACTGGTAGAAATTATTGGCTTTGAAACAGAAATAAGTTCTCTAAAGCATTTTCACTCACTGTTGGATACAATTCATGGAAGTACTTGCTTTATCTAGTTAGACTAGACATAAATATAAGATCACCATGTGGATTCATATTCTGGTATGGAGTACTACAGTTCCATCAGGTGTATTAGGGTATTTATAGTTGAATAATATTTAACAGAAGAGGAAAACATTACAGAAAGTTCTTGATATTAAAAATATATTATAAAAAACACTGTTAAACATATGACTTCCTCACTTTCTCTGTAGCAAGTAATTGTGTACTGGCATCATTTTTCAAATTACCCATTGTGTGTAAAAAGCAAAGCACTCTCTTTATAAAAATCTTCTTGAAACTGTGGAAGTACACTGAGGGCAGAGGTACTCAGCAGTAAGTCATTAGTCACTGAAGCCTTTCTGCTTCAGCCTTTCTTCTAGATCATTTGGCTGTACAAAGTATTAGTCGTTTCCTTTTGCAGACATTCCTAAAAAAGTTATGCTGTGAAAGTGAGTAAGTAATAAAACTTCATAGAGTAAATAACACTGGCTTTCTTTAAGATGTGTAAATCTTATGTGTAAATTGTGCTTTCTGTATTTCTTCTGCAAGTTTTTTAGAGATGTGAACAAAAATGTGCATAAATCTTGATCGTATGTTTATGAGGACAGTCTTTTTTTCTTTCAGTACTGAGCAAAGATCCTCTTTAAAAGTCTTCCTATTAAAACATTGTGGTGTGCCATCTTCAAGAAATCATTTATTATGAATTGTAACTTCCAGTGCCTGTTTTATATCAGATAATTAACAGTAAAATGTTTGTTCCGGGGGCTAAGAAGTAACTTAAATTCTGTAATCTAATTATTTGTCTGTGAATGGGCTTTTCTGCTAAGTTACGTCTTGGTTTCTTTAATGTAGCTTTATGAAGCAGAAAATAAACATAAGACTTTGGAGAAGGAATTCCAGCAATACAAAGAACAGCAAAGTAGCAAACCAGAAATCCAGCTACAATCAGAAATAAATCTTCTCACTTTAGAAAAGGTATATTGGATTTTTCTAGTACTTAAAATTGTCACAATGGTGTGTTCACTGATAAATGGGGTGTAGAATAATACTGTGTGATGAAGTGGTTAATTTGTCCATGTTGGTTTATTTTTTCCAATAATTTTTTAGAGTTTAAATATTCAGACACAAATAAGGTCAATTTGGCCTTATTTCTGTAGAGGAAGCAGTGATGTTAGAGACTAAAACAGGGAAAAAAACCCCTGACTTATATATTTAAATCATGATTTAGGATGGGGTCTCTGAACATTCTGTTTAAAAAACGAAAGAAAGATAATGGTTTTCTTGAGGATTAATTTAAACTGTTTTTCTATTATGCGCATGTTCATAATTAAGTATTTCTGCNATCTTGTACTGATAATAAAATGATTTTTACAGTGGTAAAAACTTCTACAGATTTACTTAGTAAGACCAAAAGTTCACACTAGATACAAAGATTTTAAAGAATGGTTTGAAATACCAGATGGGTATTTCAGGGAATAGAATGTAGGACATATCTTCCATCAGCAAACTAAAAAAAAAAAATCTATGTACCTTTTTAAGAGAGATTTATCCATCAGCATTTTTGTTAAATTAGTGTTTATAACCTTCCTCTGAATAAAAAAGACATGAGGGGATGGCTGATTTGAGAACCTTACATCTAAATGTTGCATCAGCAGATTTAGTGCTAAGAA